>OX596380.1:90829664-91273575 GCA_951394425.1 Tipula unca
GAAGACAAATATATAGTTGCGCGGAATCCCTAAAATATATGAAATAATTTAAAGAAAAAAATATAGTAAAAAAAAATCGAAGTATATTCGAAGTATAATATTCTTCAAGGAATTAAAAATATAGCAAGTGGATGGAAAGAAGTCAAGCCCTCTTGTATGAGCGGAATATGGATAAAATTAACAAAAAAATTTGAAGAATCTACAAGTTCGTCGTAGATCTTGGTCGGCAGCTTAATCTTGAAGTTGTTAGTGAAGATATTAATCAACTCATTGCACACCAATTAGATGACCTAACGAATGAAGATTTATTGAAATTTGAAGCACAATGTGTTGCAGAAAACGAGGATAAAAACAAATCAGATGAAGAAGAAAGTCCACAAAGAAAATTCTCAACAAAAGAAATGAGTCCTGCTTTTCACGAAATAAATAAAGGAATGCTAAAATTACAACAAATGGATGCAAATGAAGGGCGATTCTCAGAAGTAAATAGGCTGATTCAGGAAAATTTGGCTTGTTATCATGAAATTTACCGGAAAATGAAAGCTCAAACTGTTCAGACGACATTAGACAGATTTTTTAAGAAAATCATATGTATATGATAATATGATAACCCTCAAAGTTAGTAGTACAGTATGTAATTTTTTACTTATTTTTTATGAAATTCGACTTATGACTAAATCGACTTACGACCGATGACCAGCAACCTATCTCGATCGTAAGTCGGGGACTACTTGTACTACTATAAATGTATACCCTATGATAAATACACACACACACACATATATATATATATATATATATATATATATATATATATATATATATATATATATATATATATATATATATATATATCCTAAACGACTGGGGTGTTTACTAGTTGGAGTGTTTGGCCTAATCCAAATACTCTGGAGAAGTGTTAATAATGTGAATCGTGAGTTAGTTCTTTAACGAACGGTAAATTTTTGGTTAGTAGGTTGTTTTTTTTTATTGCTGATATCCGCTTACCACTGGTGGGGGCTGATCGATATCAGTTGTTATAAAATATACTTATTTGAACTGGATTCTTTGAATCTTTTCTTTAACTAGAAACGGTGAATTTAAAATGTAATTGATTGTTTATTTATTGATTTATTATGATATTTAATAATGACAATACTGACGTTTTTTACAAATATGACTTAACTGATCTTCAATGGAATAATTAGAATAACTGATTTGATTAACTGATCTGATGAACTGATTTAACTGACTCACTTTTACTGACTGACTTAATATTATTACAAATTCTATGTCACATTTTTGTTATTGACATAATTTTTTGTTTTCATAAATTGACACATTAATATTTTGCCAAATTCCGTTTTGCAATTTTATATTATAATAATAATAATCAATATATTATTATTTAGGTTACTATTATTTACAACCTAAATACATATATTTACTGTTTACAATTTATTATACTTTGGAGCGGTCAGTAGTTGTTTCACAACACTATGATCGTCATACTATTACTTCCAAACGAATTCTACACATTAGTAGTAAATGCTCCCCCTATCAACACATAAATATAACCTAATACTATAAATGACGCGTCTATATTCATCGGAAGGTACAAGTTTCCTGAAACTCTTCTTCCCTTTTAAACAAGTTATTTCGGCAAATCATGTTGAATTTTTCAAATCTATATTACTACAATTTAAATTATATTAATTGAAAATTGAAATATAAAATCATTGTCAAATCAAAAATAACATACAAACAATAAGAAATGTCAGCTGATTTTCTATCATTTTATTATTTTCCTAATGTTCTAATCTAATATATAATTTATATAAGCATAAGTTATTTCATACATCTATGTACATTTTAATACATTTATTAATAGTAAAATTTCAACTTTTTTCTGTTACAGACACTAAAATAAGATGTGTTGCCAACGGACAAACTTAACCTAATTCATTCCACCTAACGAACCATTTTATTACCGATATCCGTATCATTTGATACTATATGTGGCTTGTTACTGTAAATCTAATTTAACTTAAAAACAATTCCAATTGGAACACATTTTTCCGCATACCCATAAACGGGAATGTTTTGTTTTGAAATCCAACCTATGTTAACAGACAATTTAACAAAACTTACCGAATTATCCTATCTTGGTATCAAACACGTGTGTACTTACGTTTTATCTGAGACATTCGCTAGATTCCTTTTTCAATTTAATACCACTTCAAATTAAAATCATATTCATTTCTAAACAACGTCATTTACACATAAGTACATAAATCGTCCAGAAAAAATAATTTCAATATAAGTTGTCCCATTTTCTCGATTGTTTTTTTTTATTTCTTTTTTTTTTGTAATTATATAGATAAGTACATAAATACTTTATTATAGCACAAATATTATTGACAAAAACGTCTATTCAAAATAACGATCGTGGATTTTCTGCTAATATTATAGCAAACGTTACAAATGTCTTAAAACCTGTCCAATGTCAATTGTTTCATGGAAACTTGTAATGTAATTGAATTATATCACTTATTAAAAGAATCTAATATACCACCAATTCAACTAAAATTAAATTAATGATCTAAAACAAAAACATCATTTTTTTCTTGTTACATTCCAAATAAATAGTTTACACAAAGAGAAACACGTAAAATCCGCAATATTGATCAAAACATATTGATTACATCTCAAAGATTTATAATTGATCATAATAATTATATGATGTCATTTTGATGTTTATCCTAATCGTCACAGTATCGAAAATGATCTTGAGGATATCGAAAAGGTCTATACTTTTATATGAGGATACTACTTAATAAAAATTCTTGTCAAGATCTCAAAATTATGTTAATCTTTTATATCCGAGGTCTTTTCTATGACATTTATAAATATGTAAGTTTGAAATGTTTTAATACAACAAATATCTAGTATCGTCCAACATCCTACCCAAAAAGAACAGAAAACCAAAAACACAATTTAATACCCATTGCATTTTAGGTTATATAGTTTTTCTTATCAATCTTCTTTTGTTACCAGGACACATAAAACTATATTAAATACAATACTGAAAAACTAAACTTTAGTTTGTTTATCAAAATAAATAATAATAAGTACTTGGTGTAGTTAGCATGTATTTGTATATAATTATGGTTAAGTGAAAAACTTTTCAATCCGAAATATTTTTTGAGAAAATCTCCATAAAAAAAAAGTTTTAGACACAAATATCCTTTTATCCTTTTTTGTGATACGAGTAAAACAAACCGATTTTTGTTTTGTTTTTGGGTAATTATTTTTATTTAACTTATATATTGTTTTTAAATAGTTATTTTTGTGGGTGTTGCTTGTACAGATCTATTTTTATCTTTATAAGAAAATGGAAAATTTTAGGAAAACAAAGTTTCTTTTATGGAAGTTTAAAAAGAAATTATGGTTAATTAGTTAGTTTAACCATAGCATAATTTAAAAATAAATAAATTAGGAAAATATAAAGCTTGGTTTTCCGATAGACTTTGATAATAAGTTTTTTATTTGTTGAGTAATGATTGTTCTACAATACATCTAGTTTAGTTTATACACCTTGCGATAATCGTGTATTATTTTTCCGTTATCACACATCACATTTTTGAATATGTGTATATACATAAAATACACGATAGCATGGATAGGTTCTCAGCCTTAAAGTTGTAATTTAAAAAAAAAACAACGATCAATACTTGAAAGGTGAAAAATGAGGTTTTCGTTCGTTTTTCTATGTAAAAAAGAAAAGGAAAAAAAGATTCTGTCATGGAGGAAAGTTGATCATTTATCAAGTTTTATTTTTAGAATTTTCACAGTATTATATTATGTTGTTTTTCGTTTTGTTATGTTGTATCATCGAGATGGATCTAGCGAGAAACAACCATCCATGCTTTTGTACAAAATAAATCAACTATATGAAGAATATTGAATTTTTCAAATTTTTATCTCTATACGAGTATATAGTGGAAAAAAAATTTAAAAACACAACAAAAAATAGGAAATCGGTGTTGATTATAGGAAATTTTTTTTACAAAAAGCACGAAAACAATAAATATCAGAATCATTTTAAAATTGTATCCACACACAGCTTCTCTATGTACTAAATACGGAGATACCATACTATATAAAACCCAGTCAAATATATGAATAGAGGCTGAGAAGTGTGAGAATTTGAAACTGAATTTGTTTCCGTTGTTAGGCCTTTATTCGTGTAATCTAAAAGTAATATAAATTTTTTTTTGTGTTCATTCAAATCGATTTTCTATTTGGTATTATTTAGAAAATATATCGTGTGTAATTTTTTTATTTATTGATATTCGCATTTTTGTACTTTTTATTATATATATACGTACATACATATACTGAAATGATTACAGTATTAATACGTTTTCAGCTGACTGCACAGTTATGATGGTAGAATTAGAATCTTTAATTAAAATTCTGAAACTCTATTTCAATGTTTCCGTTGTGGGCAAGAACATTTGATTGGACCCTAAACATCATTTAAACTTTAACTACATTTTATTTTTCAATTTAAATAAATTCATTTTAATATTTGATAAGATCACAAATATGTATTTCTCCTGCGCTTAAGGCCAGTTATTTCTCCTTTTTTATCCTGTACTTTGGCAAAATCCAGCTTGCAATTATTCACATTCTTATTTTTTACGTTTCCAATTTCTGCTTGTAGCTAGCTCAAAACTCAAATTGAAAATTAAATTTGTTTCAAATAAGTTTGAATTGGTCTGGCTTATTTAATTAACTTCTAATTGAAATTAAAATAATCTTTAAAGTTTATAAGGATGATAATATTAGCAGTATTTCTGTGGTAAGTTAATAAAACATAGAAGTTTTTTAAAACGATTTAGGGATCTCTATAACGTATTTAGACAAATTGTTGTGATCCTTATATTAAGTTGGTGGAATAGCTAGTCACCATTTCGATATAAACGTTTCACATTGTTTAAAAGTGGTTTCAAGCAGTTTAAAATAATCTACAAAATTGTGCCACTATATGAAATTTTCATATGAACATCTTAATTACCATTCATATGAGATTGTTTGGTGATTACCTTTAATTCCTGTAACTATACTTCCCGCGACTCAAATACTGAACTTTTTGATTGATATATGTATTTGATATTTTTATATGCGTATTCAATCTATATATGTATTAGATATGTTTGCCATTTGATTTGAAATGATTTAAATTGACGATTACTTCCCAATTTTCACATTTTAATGTACTGGAATTTTATTTTATTTAGGTGAACATTTCGACAAACATTTTTATCTATTGATCACATTTTTTTTATAAAAACGGATAACGTATTTAATAAAATTAAATTTTATAAAAAAACGTGGTAATCTGATTAAAATTATTGTTTGACAGTCCATACCCAAGTTCCGAATTATTTTTGATCAAAGCAACAAATATCCTAGTCTATGTGACCTCTTTTAAATTATTAACAAAACAAATGTTCAACATTGAGAACTAATCCTAATAATAAAGATAATAATGATAACAAAAAATATTCAATTTCCGACCTTCTTACTACCTTTCGCTTAAGAGGACAACCATAAAAATTATCATAATCAAACAATAGCAATTTCAAATGAATATCTTAAAATGATGTGGTCTAGCGTACACATATGTATGTCTATAAAAAAAAACTTCGATTTATTATCAAATAGATTTTTAACAAACCGGAAATCTTAAGCACATAAGAGCTTATGTCTATATTTTTCCACACCCAGAATAAAAAAAAAATTACAATAAAATGGATTAATCTCACGAATTTTGTCGGTATACCCATAAGACGTTTTTATGTAGCTCAGATGAGAGGAAAACGTTTTGAAGAAAACCAAAAGAATCTATAAAAATGGAGAACATTGTTCCGACTGTGAAACAGGCTAGAACAAACAGGCCTGTGGAATCCATGCCGCATCGTTTACGGGTATTTACGAGAGTGTCATATAAACTCCGTATTGGTTTTCACTTACTTCATCGTTTGTAAACATAAGGTCTGCCCATCTTCTATATATAATTTTTTTAGGATAGGGCTTTTTTTGAAAAATCGATGACTAACCTGCTGAGGGTCGCGCTAACATGGTGGAAGACTGTGACATGGTGCTCAGGACCGTGGAAGTTTTTTTGAAACGAACTTATCCTGTTGGTGTTAGTATGTCAAATTAGTATGTCCATTGGTGTTAGTATGTCAAACTTAAATTGACTCTGGAGACGATGGGACTGGTGAAATAATTAAAAATAATGAAAAATATATTAAATAGTTAGCTTAAAGCTAAATTGGCTCGACCTTGGCAGTTTTTTGAAATGAACAGGATTACTTTTTGTTAGTATGCCAAAATTAAAAAACACCCGATCTAGTCCTACATTGGCTCGAGTATTTCGAAGTAGTGGTTTTTGTTGGCTAAGTTTAAAAAACACTCGGTTTCGTACGTCTTTATCTCAATCTTTTCTGAATCCGGCTTAATATATCAAATCATTGAATGGTTCGATTTACGTTTTTTTATGATCCTTATTTTATATATCTTTTTTTTCGTGATATTGAGATGGTTTGGTACGAAATTCAAGATTATACTGATTTCCTGGGATGATAGTTTTATGAAACTGTCGCGACACTAGGACATATCTTTCCTGGGATGGGACAAAATTATAGGATGATATTTAATCCTGGGCTGATAGTTGATATAAAAGTGTCGCTATAGTTATGGTGTTGCCATTGCGTTTTTCTGGGATGAATCCTGGGCTAACTTTATATACATTGCTTTGCAGATAAAGGAAATGGTTGTTTTGCTAAACTTAATTAGTGTTCTGAACTCTGAACTATCGGTGGTGAAGATAAGATGCTTCCTGAAATAGGTAAACAATTTTAATAAAAGAATGCTTCTGTACATTGTTACAGTAATTGGCAAATTAGGCAACGTATGAGACGTACACGGTGAATTAGGTGGTAAATTGTAACCGTGGTTATGATAACTATATTGAATTAAACATGTAAATATTGTTAGAAACATATGTCATAAAGGGAAATAGTTTTTGGTTGCTTTGTTCTTGATCAAAAATATCCCTAAGTTTGAAAAATTTCCCAGTTTTTTTTGTTCGAACGCTGCGTGTGAATAACATTTTGTCAAACTAAAATTCATTTCATACAGAGCCATCGAAGAGGAACTTGGTCTTTCGGATGGTATTCTATTTACCTAAATTATTCATCTAAATCATTTAAATCTTAATCGTGCTTCTTAACAATATAATTCGAAATAAGCCATCATTTTTGCACCGTGGGCCCATTAGTGGCATTTAGTGCTGGAATAATCCGCCCAAGTTTAATTTTTTTTTAATTGCCATCATACTAAAATAAAAATTAAAAATTCGCCATACGAATTTTAATGTTTACTGACTTGTGCAATTTAGTTGATCGAGTCACCCAAAATAATTAAAAGGGGCCCTTTTATCACATGACCACGTGCTAGGCCAATTGAAAAAAAAAATATTTAAGAATATATTTAATTTAATAATGACAAAAAGGTAAACAAACACGCCAATAATAACATAAATTATTTTGTTATTGTTGGCCGTTGGGCGCAGCAAAAGTTAGAGGCCACGTTTCGTCTACATTACATCACAATATAAAAACAAAGAAATAATGTAAATATAAGAAAAAAATATGTATATAATGCTAAGTGTTATGTAAAGTGTTAGTTAAATATAGTTAACAAAAAAAAATAGCATAATCATTTAAGGTATACTTTTTGCCAGATCAACACAATCAACACGGCAGTGATTCGTGAAAAACTTAATCTCCGGAACATAATTTTAAATTTTGGCGTATCTCATTCAATAAACGTAGCGATGTATCTCCAGAGTACCACCAATAAAAATCGACGATTTTTGTTACGTGCTCCTATAGTATAACTATAAACAAGCGATGATTTAAAAATTATACAGTTTTAGGTTTTTATAGGGAACATAACGCAATATGGTTGAACAATATATAAAATTCTTAGAAAGCTAGAGGTGCCCGTGCAATATTTTTATAAACCTTTTGATTTTTTTATGTAAACAGTAGGAGTGAAAGAGAAAATAACCAATTAAGTTCTTGGCCCAGACAAATTTCCGATGAATTTTTTACTTATTTTTTACTTAATGCAATTTTTAATTTCAATTAACAGTTATTTCGAGATACTGATCCAGATTTTTTACTTCCTACTTGCTCTGGCATGCCTCAAGTAGTATTTAACAGAAGTGATTAAAACTTTCTAGTATCTATTGAGATGATTTTTTCAGATACTTACGAAGTTCGTTAATCCCTGAAAAGAAACCGTCAAAATGGAAAAATGTCGTTTTAAAATGGAAAAGAAATGTGAGAAAAACGTGAAAGAAATAAGCGAAATTAACACATTAACCAATCATTAATCTCACCTCAGAACTATAAAACCCGCTTGTGTGGATATTAAAGATAATTTAGTGCCGAAGAAGCTTTTTGGAATTAGAATGATAATGCCAAACTTAATTTTTATTCAAAATTCACATTTGAAAAAATTACCGCTAGAAAAAGGACAATAAAAAAACTCGAGAACAGTAAGTCATCCAAAATTTTTTTTTAAAAAATAGATTGGTTATATCCCAAAATCGGATTTATTGTTACTATAGAACTAAGCATGATCAAATCGTTGGGGTATCGAATTCTGTAACGCAAGGAAAATACAATTAGGTTAAATTTAAAACATCGGAACTTCAGTTAGACGAAGAGCAGGAACATATTCAGAAATTCCCAATAATGGGATCGCATTACTGTCGAACAAACTCGGCAAAGCAGTATTTAGGTCCAGGTCTAAATCGTGTTAAGAGGATCAATTTGTATAAAAGTCATATCGACAACCCGATAGAAATGAATATTTATTCCAAACTATTCAATGAAGAATTCAGTTACGCATTCCATCATCCTAAAAAAAGTCAATTCGATCGCTGTTTCGAATTTAATCTCTTGAATCTCTCCAAGAGAACGCGAAAAGGACTTGTTTACCAAGCACATCAGCATTGTTGAAATCTTTTGATGATTGATGTCCATGCTTGGAATTGTCAAATTAGGTAGACTTTGGAGTCAAATTAGATAAAACCTTTGGTATATTATAACACTGGAATTGTTCCATTATTATGTGCGCTGAACTTATGTCACGAGTAATAGTTTAATAAAAATTTTTACAAAAATTAAATTTAAAAAACACTTTTTGAAAATTTATACTAATATTTTATTACATATAATTATTTATAAATAAAACTAAATAAATAAATAACATGTTAAAATGCGAGCTTTCTTATTGTGACAAAAAATTTCTAATTAATTTAGAAGACCGGTTTCGGAATCGAACATTCCATTGTCAATTCTATACAAACATTAAAAATATTTAGGTTACAAATTACTATGGGACAACATTTATGTTAGTTCTAAAATTACGTCATATATGCGGTTAGTTCTTGTGTTAACTTTGTCATTCAATAACATCGGGCAATTCTTATGTTTGTAAATTTCCAACTGTTCTAATCTGTCCATAGTCGGTCCTTTACTTAATTTGTATAACACTTTTAGATTATTATGCAAATCTGTGTATGTATGATTTTCATCTGTCAGATGTTGGGCGAAATTTGATGTAATATGTGGCTTGTGAATTTCTCTTGTGTGTTCTGTGAAGCGTTGTGCGAATGATCTTCCTGTTTGGCCGATGTAGAATTTACAGCATTCGTTGCATGTTAATTTGTATATACCGGTGTCTAAAGATTGGATGTTTTTCTGTGTTTTGAGTTTTGTTGTCAATTTGTGATTTGTCTTATACGCTGTGGTGTATCCATGTTTGTGTAAAATTCTATTTATTATATTACAGGTGTTCTTATTGTATTCGACGCTTATATATTTCTTATCTGAATCTTCTGTGTTATTCAACGTAGTCAAGTTAAATTGTGTATGTTTATATTTGATTTTCTTGTTGGTATGGTCTATAAATTTTGTGCTGTAGCCGTTTTTAGTTGCAATATATTTGATTGTGCTGAGTTCCTCATTGTAATCATCATTACTCATCGGTATGACTTTGAGTCTATTGAGCATATGTCTGTATGCCGATATTTTTTGTTGTTGTGGATGATTTGAAGAGCTGCATATTGTATGATCCGTTTGTGTCATTTTTCTATGGATTGTAAATTTGTGTTCATGGTTTAGGTTTTTGATTGTTAGATCCAAAAAATTGAGGCTGTTGTTTACTTCATTTTCCAAAGTGAATTTTATTTTTGCGCTGATGCTGTTGATGTAATGGTGAAGTTTATCGAGTTGCCTCTGTGATCCAGAGAATAATATTAGTATGTCGTCGACATATCTTTGCCAATAGACTATGTTGCTTCTATATATGTTTTTGTTGTTTATTATGTGTGTGTTTTCCAAATGATTAAGATAGATATTGGCCAAAGTTCCTGATAATGGGCTGCCCATGGGGAGTCCTTCTGGTTGTGAATAAAATTTGTTGTCGTATTGAAAATAATTTTGTTCTGTAATTATGGTTAATAAATTAATTATTTCTATTATTTTGTTGTGGTCAATTTTGTTTTTTCTGAGTAAAAGGTTGATGATTTGTAGTGTTTCATTAACAGGAATATTGGAATACATGTTTACTATGTCAAACGACGCCATTTTGGAACCGCTTGGAATTTTAATTGATTGGATTCTGTCTACCAACTCAACATTATTCTTTATCGAAAAATCATTTTCTAAACTTATATTATTGTTTAGCCATCTGTTTATATATTTTGCTATTCGATACGTTGGTGAAGTGGTGAAGTCTATCAGTGGTCTGATTGGAATATTTTCCTTGTGGATTTTAGGAAGTCCTGTGATTCGTGGCGCCATTGGTTTTATCATTTTGTTAAAAAGCATTTGTTTTTTGTTTAGGATGTTCGAGGACGTGTTGATGACTTTATTTACGTGCTTTAGGTATAATTTAGTTGGATCTGCTTCTAATTCGATGATGTTGTTAGCTTGTATGTAATCGTTAATTTTTGTATTGTAGTCATCATTATACATTATAACTGTGGTATTTCCTTTATCTGCTTTTGTGATGATGGCATTATGTTCTGTTAGTTTGTTTATGATGCTATTGATAGTTTTTATTTCTGTGTTGTGTTGTATGTTGGCTGTTGTATTGGTATTTTCATTAAGCCCGTTTACTATCAGTGTTCTAATTTCCTCTTGGTGCTCCTTGTCTGTTGTTAAGATCATATTCTCAATATTTAAGAGATGTCTGATTTTTTCTTTTCTATTGTTTTTCGGAGTGGTGTTGTATTTTAATCCTTTTTCCAAGAGCTGATTTTCATTAACGTTGAACATAATGTTGGTTGCGTTGTGAATTCTTTGGTAGAATTTGTGACTGCTGTTGATGATTTCACCTTTTTCTTCCGGTTTTTGTGACGCTTTCAACTTTTTTATTTGTCGTAGGATAGTTGCTTGTTTCTTTTTCATGCGTATTATAGATTCGGTCTCAATTTTGTTGATTATATTTACATAATCGATGTTGTGGAATATTTTCGACAACTTTAGCTGCGCGTTGTAAGTTTTTAGCGTAATTTCGTTAATTTTGAAATATAACTGCTTTATTGATCCATTCAACCACAATCTTTCCGCTTTTCTTTTTATTGCCTGTGCTGTCGATGACTTAGTTTTGATGGTAATCTTTACAAAGTTGGGTGTTAATTTTAAACGATAGCATGTTCTATTGAAATATAGGTTGATTCTGTTGCGGTGTAATTTGTTAACCAATTTTGAATAATTGTATACAGCTTTGAGCGATTCCTCACAATATATATTATAACACTGGAATTGTTCCATTATTATGTGCGCTGAACTTATGTCACGAGTAATAGTTTAATAAAAATTTTTACAAAAATTAAATTTAAAAAACACTTTTTGAAAATTTATACTAATATTTTATTACATATAATTATTTATAAATAAAACTAAATAAATAAATAACATGTTAAAATGCGAGCTTTCTTATTGTGACAAAAAATTTCTAATTATTTTAGAAGACCGGTTTCGGAATCGAACATTCCATTGTCAATTCTATACAAACATTAAAAATATTTAGGTTACAAATTACTATGGGACAACATTTATGTTAGTTCTAAAATTACGTCATATATGCGGTTAGTTCTTGTGTTAACTTTATCATTCAATAACATCGGGCAATTCTTATGTTTGTAAATTTCCAACTCTTCTAATCTGTCCATAGTCGGTCCTTTACTTAATTTGTATAACACTTTTAGATTATTATGCAAATCTGTGTATGTATGATTTTCATCTGTCTGTAAATATTGAGAATATGATCTTAACAACAGACAAGGAGCACCAAGAGGAAATTAGAACACTGATAGTAAACGGGCTTAATGAAAATACCAATACAACAGCCAACATACAACACAACACAGAAATAAAAACTATCAATAGCATCATAAACAAACTAACAGAACATAATGCCATCATCACAAAAGCAGATAAAGGAAATACCACAGTTATAATGTATAATGATGACTACAATACAAAAATTAACGATTACATACAAGCTAACAACATCATCGAATTAGAAGCAGATCTAACTAAATTATACCTAAAGCACGTAAATAAAGTCATCAACACGTCCTCGAACATCCTAAACAAAAAACAAATGCTTTTTAACAAAATGATAAAACCAATGGCGCCACGAATCACAGGACTTCCTAAAATCCACAAGGAAAATATTCCAATCAGACCACTGATAGACTTCACCACTTCACCAACGTATCGAATAGCAAAATCTATAAACAGATGGCTAAACAATAATATAAGTTTAGAAAATGATTTTTCGATAAAGAATAATGTTGAGTTGGTAGACAGAATCCAATCAATTAAAATTCCAAGCGGTTCCAAAATGGCGTCGTTTGACATAGTAAACATGTATTCCAATATTCCTGTTAATGAAACACTACAAATCATCAACCTTTTACTCAGAAAAAACAAAATTGACCACAACAAAATAATAGAAATAATTAATTTATTAACCATAATTACAGAACAAAATTATTTTCAATACGACAACAAATTTTATTCACAACCAGAAGGACTCCCCATGGGCAGCCCATTATCAGGAACTTTGGCCAATATCTATCTTAATCATTTGGAAAACACACACATAATAAACAACAAAAACATATATAGAAGCAACATAGTCTATTGGCAAAGATATGTCGACGACATACTAATATTATTCTCTGGATCACAGAGGCAACTCGATAAACTTCACCATTACATCAACAGCATCAGCGCAAAAATAAAATTCACTTTGGAAAATGAAGTAAACAACAGCCTCAATTTTTTGGATCTAACAATCAAAAACCTAAACCATGAACACAAATTTACAATCCATAGAAAAATGACACAAACGGATCATACAATATGCAGCTCTTCAAATCATCCACAACAACAAAAAATATCGGCATACAGACATATGCTCAATAGACTCAACGTCATACCGATGAGTAATGATGATTACAATGAGGAACTCAGCACAATCAAATATATTGCAACTAAAAACGGCTACAGCACAAAATTTATAGACCATACCAACAAGAAAATCAAATATAAACATACACAATTTAACTTGACTACGTTGAATAACACAGAAGATTCAGATAAGAAATATATAAGCGTCGAATACAATAAGAACACCTGTAATATAATAAATAGAATTTTACACAAACATGGATACACCACAGCGTATAAGACAAATCACAAATTGAAAACAAAACTCAAAACACAGAAAAACATCCAATCTTTAGACACCGGTATATACAAATTAACATGCAACGAATGCTGTAAATTCTACATCGGCCAAACAGGAAGATCATTCGCACAACGCTTCCCAGAACACACAAGAGAAATTCACAAGCCACATATTACATCAAATTTCGCCCAACATCTGACAGATGAAAATCATACATACACAGATTTGCATAATAATCTAAAAGTGTTATACAAATTAAGTAAAGGACCGACTATGGACAGATTAGAAGAGTTGGAAATTTACAAACATAAGAATTGCCCGATGTTATTGAATGATAAAGTTAACACAAGAACTAACCGCATATATGACGTAATTTTAGAACTAACATAAATGTTGTCCCATAGTAATTTGTAACCTAAATATTTTTAATGTTTGTATAGAATTGACAATGGAATGTTCGATTCCGAAACCGGTCTTCTAAAATAATTAGAAATTTTTTGTCACAATAAGAAAGCTCGCATTTTAACAACATGTTATTTAACATGTTATTTATTTATTTAGTTTTATTTATAAATAATTATATGTAATAAAATATTAGTATAAATTTTCAAAAAGTGTTTTTTAAATTTAATTTTTGTAAAAATTTTTATTAAACCCTTTGGAGTCAAATTAGGTAGACTGCAGGTCAGCTAGCCAATCTAAGTAGAACTTTTTAAAATGTGATCATTGAAAATCTTATTTATTGTCACATTTCCTGAAGCTGTGATGTTATCTCACCTGAAATGATAACTAACTCAGTATTATATATATTGATTTTCAGCTTCATTGATTTGATTAAGTGAACTACATCCAATTGGAAAAGTTCTCTTTATTTCTTTAATGGACCTCTTCGCTCTGCCCACACGCATTTTACCCAGTAAATGTATAGAATTTCACCCATCCACCGATTGTATTATACACGGATCATTCGGAAGTTTCTTTTTCGGTATTTTTTTCAGAATAATTTGTTTCCTGCATATTGCCTGAGCTCTATCAAGATTTCTCGATTGTCGACTTCTCAAGAACCGATTTTTTCCTTTTATAGTAACTATCTGGAAGCCAACTGCATGTCTAAAAATAGGGGAATTTGATCAGCATTATCGATTTAGCTCAAACAGTAGTTGTGCATTTTTGAAACTTATCTCTTAGTCATTTAGCAGTTCTTGTACCAATGATGTTCGTCGCCTTAATGAAATATCATCCATAGCTGGTACTGAAACTGTTGGAGCCATGGAAGAAAAAGATTTTCGAACCTTAATACTTTCGTTTGCATTGTGGAAATAGTCACCGGGTTTGCATTTTTTCCTTGATATTTAATCAATCCTACTATAGCCACGCTATCATAACATGTTTTTTAATGGCCAGGAAAGGAGTTCCGTAGCAAAAATCTTTTTATGTTTTTATTCTATTTGACGCTTCCATTATCGTGTTTCCAATATGTGTATTTTCATCAAAAATGATACCCGAAGATGTGCAGTTCTGGCACAGCATGGGCTCTTTTAAATTTATAACTTTGTAACACAAAGCTTTTTTTTTAATATGTATACATTATGCATATATATCTATATACATACATACTTATATATATATATATATGTATATATATATACATATATATATATATTTATCAATCTTATATCTTTCTAAAATACAGAAAACGATCAGCACAAATCGTTCGAAATCATAAAAAAAATCAAAAAGCTTGTTTTTCCAATCTAACCAACTTATCTATTATACATACTCGTACATATATATTTTGTATATTTTGAAAGATAATAAATTTTCCCGTTTTATTATTTATTTTCTATAATTTACAGAACTTATTACAAATTTTTATATTTTATTCTTCATTTCGATTTTCTATTAAATTTTTAAATTGATTTTTCCTTAACAATTTTCATGTTTTTTTTTGTATAATAATAATTTTCTATATATTTCATATTTCATTGAAGATAAAATAAATAAATAAATAAAAATAAAATTATATTATACGGGAAATAAATAAAGAAAAGTTTAAGATTGATGAGTGAAATTGTTGTTATTATGATTTATTTTATACATTTCTTTCTTTCAATTAAAATACGAAAATTTTCTTTTTGTAATTTTATGTTATGTACAAGAAATAAAATATTATTATTAATTGAATTATCAATCTTTAGAAGAAGATCTGGTTTATTTATTGCCATTTCTTTGTTATTTACACAATTGATAATTAAATAAAATACTTTGCTATTTTGACTACGTGTAATTAAAATATTCTTACGTTTCATTGTTGCACTAAGACAATTAAAATGATGTCTTGTATACAGACACTATAGTCTACACTAAACTGTCTACAGTTTTATAAATTAAGAATACACACCAGCCATAATTATGATGATGAGGATTCTATGGGGCTATATTAATATAAAGTCTAAACTATATGGTCACATAACAGGAAGTAATTACATCATTTTCACCCACTTACGTATTTCCAAAATGTTTGGCATATATACATGCATTTTAAGATTAAATACTTATCTCGTTAATAGCTTTTAATCGTAAAGCATGAAAATATAATTACAGCTGTAATTATTATTTATTTTACATGTAGGAGGAGCAAAAAATATCTGTTCAAAGTAGATAGAACATTTATTTATTTTTCATGTACTCTTTGACGTTTATATTTACGTTAAATGAAAATAAAAATGAAATTACTTTATTAAAATGTAGAAAATAGCAACAACAAAACAACATTTACCCAAACGAAAATTTTAAAAATATTATACGGATGAATTTTTCTATGAATTTTCTCCCATCATCTTTTTATGTCCTTTTAAAAAAAAATATTTTAATGTTTTTGAACTTGTCCTCGTTTTTTGCAAGGCATATTTACATTTAATGTAATTTCTTAAATAATTTAATGTTATGAGCTACACATATACTTATATATATATATATATATATATATATATATATATATATATATATATATATATTATATATATAGTTCTTCAAATAAAACCACCTAAAAGCCTCAGACGAAAAAAATGGGATACTTTAGGAACAGCATGAAATTGGGTGGCAGGGAACCCAGATGCCAATGATCTAAGAATAATTAATACTACGATAAACGAACTCATAAATGAGAATAACCAACAGATTCAAGTGAACGTGCAGATCAAGAAAATAATTCAGCTGTTAACAAATACGATAAATGAAGTAATAACCAGTACAACAGTAGCTAACAGAATTATAAATAATCACTTCAATTATGCATATTGATACAATCAATAAAATTCTAGAAGATATACAGGATGCGATTAAAAAAGCAAAAGTAGCATTACCTAGCAACAAGATCCTCTCACTGAAAGAAATAATCGCAGTAAAGAACATGCTTAATGATGAAGGAGTAAACAACAATACCAGATGAAGCACTTAAACTCAATTCAACGATAATATCGCTATCAACGAAGAAACACTCCTTTACATATTAGAAATACCAAATTAGGAAGATGAAACGTCAAGAGTGATAAGGCGGATTCCATTGAATATCAATAACAGCATTATCGAAAATTATCCAAAAAAAATTATAAAAAACAAACAAAAATTGTTCACCACAACAAACTACAATACCTATGTACAGAAATACTCAGAGATAAAGGAATTTAAGGACAATTGTATTAAACCACTAATCATGGGAATATATAAGGCACATGCAACGGGACGGTTAAAACAGACAAAATAGTACAATGGATCTCTGAAGGCAGAATACTGATAAACAATGCATATCCACAAATTGCGGACCCGACACAGAAGCCTGATTGGAAAATGTTTAGTAAATATTTGGAATTGTACAGCAGTCATTAACGGAACGAGGTTTCAATCCTACGAAATTTAAATCGAGAACGAGGAGATTATTGCAGCCCTTTATAATATACAAATGTTTCGTCAAATGACGGTGATTCAGAACATAATCGCAATTGGAGAAAAACCTTTAGGGACGGCTTCTTTGACGAGGTGGATGTCAATATGCATATTCCTGTTAGTATTATACATGACATATAAGAATGAGCACCTTAAGAGCCCAAAAAGTAAAAACGCAGACACAACGGTATACGTAAAAGAAACGTCATATAACAAACTGTTAAGAGAAGCCGATGTTAAAACCAAAGTCGAGTACGACTTTTCTTCACCCCAGGGAGGAGTTACGGTTACAGTTCCCACAGAAACTGCCATTCAAGCAAAAAATATAATCAACGCATCTTCAATGACAAGACAGTCAAAACAACAAATCCAAATTTGCAACCTAAACTATTTTAAACGTATGGTTGATCAATGTGACCGGAAGCATCATATTCATTTCATCGAATCGAGGCAAAAATTGATGAGTTAGTAATTTTAAGCTTAGAGATAAGTAATATTAGAATTAAAAAGAATTAGTCCGATTTTAACTTTTAAATAAGGAACTTATAAAACCATTATTAAAAATAAATAAAATAATATATTTTTTTTAACATCTTGGAAATATTGAAATCATAATTATATATTATATATATATATATATATATATATATATATATATATATATATATATATATATATATATATATATATATATATATATATATATATATTATATATATATATATATGTTATATATATATATATATATATATATATATATATATATATATATATATATATATATATATATATATATATATATATATATATATATATATATCAGTGGCGGAGCGTCATAGTAAGCAACGGAAGCATTGGTTCCGTAATGATTTTGCTATTTTTGCTATTTTTATATATATTTTTAAATTTAAAATAAACATTTATGTATTGATTTGTTTCTGTTATTGCTTATTGTCTGTGCTAGAGAATACGCAACAATTTCACTTGGTTCCTATGCGTTTTCCTATGAGAATATTAGTCTTATAAGGTGAAAAGTGATTTGATTGTTCTTGTCGTGTTTAAAAAATAATTAAATAATAATTATTAGATTAGTAAGTAATGGAGTGTAATTGTAATTGCATAATTGAAAGCCTTTTACAACAAAGCTTTTGTAGTAGATCTTTCGAAGAAAAGCAATCCATTGTTAATAATGGAAGACCTCAAACTTAATTAAAAAAATTATTTACAAAAAAATCTACTAAACATTTTTCGTCCGAATATTATACAAAAACCATTTGGCTGACTGGATGTGAATATTTTAATTCATTGTACTGTTGGCCGTGTTTGTTGTTTTCGAATGACAAAACTAGTTGGATATCAAACGGGTTCAGAGATTTGAATAATTTTTCTAAATCTCGAAAGCGGTATGAGACAGAGTCATCTTCTCATTTGTCTTGTTTGTTAAAACTTAATCAGTTTGGAAAAACTCTACGAATTTAGTTGATAATATTCGAGAGATGCCTATTAAGCAACATAACGACAAAGTGAAGACAAATCGTTCAAATTTGAAAACATTAATTAAAATTGTATGTTTTCTAGGGAAACCAAAATTATCTTTCAGGGGTCATGACGAATCGGTATCCTCAAATAATAGAGGAAATTATTTAGAATTAATTATGTTGCTCGCTGAAGACAATATCTCTTTGCAGATCCAAGTGGAAAATTCGTCCGTGTTTTAAGGTTTCTCACACGATATATGTATGTACAAAACGATTTAATCCAATCAGTGACCAATGAAATGCTGGAACAAATGTACCAGCAATTGAGTGAAACCGAATTTATTGCCGTCATTTTAGATGAAACCACTGATGTGAGCAATAAATCTCAACTATAGCCGTCATATTTAGATTCATAGATAAATCCGAAGGTGTGGTAGAGAGATTTTTTGTTTTTTTTTATATTTCTGTACTATTATATTATTATGATATTATGATATTATTATTAAATTTTATACAAGAAAAAAAATTATCCATTAAATTAGTTGCGCAAACATATGATGGGGCAGCAGTTATGGCGGGCGAATCTGGTGGTCTTCAAGCCAAAATACGACAATCACTTCCTAATGTTAATTTTGTACATTGTTACGCGCATCGGTTAAATTTGGTATTAGCACAAGCGTGTAGTAAAATAAAAGCCTGCAAAATTTTTTTTGCAACTTTATCGGGGCTTTCTTCATTTTTTAAACAATCGTCTAAAAGATCTGCACTTTTAGATGAAATTATTAAAAAAAAATTACCAACAGCTGCACCCACAAGATGGGAATATCACGGGAGATTAGTCCAAACAATATATGAAAACCAGGAGCATCTAATTCATTTTTTTGAAGTTTTAACTGAATTAGAACCAAAAGAATGGGGAAAGGACACTTTAATTTCTCGTTCAGATGTATTGTTTGACATCCTTCAAAAAAAGGTCAACGATATATCTTTCTGTGTCAAAAAACTTGAAGAGTTTAAAAATTTCATAATGCAGAAAGTTAATAATTTTGAAGAGTTTTGGAATGAATTACACCGTCTAGAAAATTTTAGGAATGGCACTACTATAAAAATCGAAAAGGGATTAGCGACATTAAAGAATCTTACCAAAATCTTTATAATGAAATAAATAACCAACTTGTGGCTGAATTAATTTACAGATTTGAGGAATTAAATAAGTTTAAATTTATTTCGTTATTAGATTTTTCGAAATTTCCGATTTACGACAAAAGTTTTCCGATAAACTTATTAACTTTACTTTGAGAAACGTACGAAAAATTTTTCAACCGAGATTTAGTTAAGCTACAGTTAAAAGTAGTTTATTCCGATGAAACTTTCCGGAAATTTACCAAAATAAGTGAGTTTATAAATTTTTTAAACGAGAACAATTTAAATTCAGTTTTTGAGGAGGTATTTCGGCTGAGTAATTTAATATTAACCATCCCAATAACGTCAGCAAGTGCAGAAAGATTCATTCAGTTGCCTAAAACAGATCAAAAGCTACACCAGGAATAGCATGCATCAAGAAAAAGTGAGTAATTTGGCGATAATGTCTATTGAAAAGTCGTTGTTGGTCACATTGAAAAGTTCAGACAGTTTCTTCGATAAAGTAATTGATGCATTTGCAACACAAAAGGACAGAAGAATCCCATTAATAGACAAATCGTAATTTCATTTTGGTAATAGTTTTGAAATATTTATGTAAATTTTTATTTTTCCTATTTTGATCAAATTTATATGAGAATTGTTTGTAAAAGTATGTGATTTTTTTTAAATATATGGATAACTTGTAAAGAAGTACATGTAAGGTTTGTTTTTATAATTGTTTACTATTGATTTTTACGATTTTGTTGGATTTGCTTCCGTCGGTTGAAAATACAATTTTACGATTAGCAGAATACAATTAGTAGAATACAATTTTATGATGACCTAATCTTTAAAATTATGCGTACCACACTCAAAGAAAAAACCTAGTAATTTTAACAATTTCCTAGTTTTACTGACAATTTTTTTGTTCCTATACGTCCAACCACGATTACCGGTTAAATGTACAAAATTACGAAACACAGAAGTAAAACTAACAAATATATTAAAATAATTCACAAAAATAGATTTTAGAAAGACACAAATAACATTTTCAATATTTGTTAATTGAACACATGCTTGGTAAATTTGAATTATATTTTGGTATTGTTACAAATAAATAAATTAAATGAACAAAAACTTTTGTTTGAACTAAACAAATTGTTGCGAATTTGACAAATGTTTCGTAAATCTGAACAATTATTTTACAAAACTTACAAAATAATTTGTAAAATTCTCAGAAAAATAAAAAAAATTTGGATGCCTTACAAAAAACATGTGATTTCTACAAGGAATTTTTGTTATTACTACAAAGTTTGTGTAAAACCAACTAAATATTTGTGTGAATCGAAAAACATTGTATATATAAAAAAAGGGTTTGTGAATAAAACAATTTTTTTTTAAAATAGATAAAAATTATTTGTAATAAATAAAGTATTTGTTAATTTAATAAATTGTTTTATTTAGACCAAACGTTTGTAAATCTTGGAAAAACTTTTTGTGAAATTTACCAAATATTTGTTAAATTGATGAAATATATATATATATATATATATATATATATATATATATATATATATATATATATATATATATATATATATATATATATATATATATATATATATATATACATATGCATTATGTAATGAATTCTCCTACAATTCCTCGGCAGTTGCTCAAATCAGAATGAAGCTTTTTTAAATGTTCTGTATGCTGTATTTCATAATCATCTTTTTATTATTGATCTTGTTTATCTCCTTAGCTGTTGGTGGTGTTATGTGATGCAACAAAAAGAGAATTATTCCTTTATAACCATCTGCAGAAACGTATAAATAGATCAAGTTTATATATTGTCAATATTATGAATTATAATAATTAATTAAAGATAAGATTAATAATTTTACTTATTATCAATAATTTGTTTTTGATGGTATAGTTGATAGATTTTCCTTTGTTTGCCAAATAATGAACTGCCTTGCCTTTAAATATATAAAAAACAATTTAAAAAGTTTGCAATTTAATAAATTCAATTATACAGACCTGACATTCAAAGGGAAATACCCCAACAATTTTTGTTGACAGCTCATCAGCCAATGTTGTTTACATTGCGGGAAATTAAAAAATTAATTAATGAAATTAAATTAATAAATTAATTAAAATTAAGATCCAGTAATATGGATCGCAAACCATCGCTAAAATTTGTATTATGTTCGTAATATTTTAATAGATGTTTCCCATCAGTCGAGCACTCCAATATTTTTAAAATATCAACATACGTTTCGTTTGGTGGAGCAGTTGAAACTGGAGTTGAGCAGACTAAATTACACTCTTGATCAACAGTCGATGTGGTTTATGCTGTTGGAAGTTTGCTTTTCCACTCGTTATATTTGTGGTTGAACTTTATTTGTGTTCCTAGACAAAACTCAGCTTTAAATGAACCATCCACCCAGTGCTTGGAAATCCATGCACAATTCTATATATGAAAAAAATTTAAACATTTTTAACCAAAATAAAAAAAACTGAATTTATTGTTTATGCCTACCTTGACATACATACTGTCAGCATATTTTACAATTCCCATTATTAGAAAAGAATCGTTAAATCCATTTGTAATTGAGTTATTGTGATTTACCGCATTTTCCTCATCGGTGATACTTAATTCTTTCGTTGTAATTTGCTTTGCAGGTTCCAAAGTATGATAGGTTGTTGGTTGATCCTCATAATCATAAATGGTTAAATTAAAATGTTGAATATTTTGTATATTATTTGGCGACATTGTTAAATTTAAGTTAAGGACTTCATCATTTCCTTCGTCAGCCATATTGCCTATATGCTTCGATGATACTTATTTTAAACGCTTGAAAATGAGAATTTACACCATCAACTAAAATTTGATTAACTAATATTATAACTTTTGAGTTATCGTTAATATTACCAATATTTCAATATTTTTATAAAGCTCTACTTCGTCAGTTTTACCACACTCACTATTTAATTAGTAAACTTATTCAAGGTTAACTTTTAAAAAAACTTTTTTCCACTATTTTTAATTAATTTCAACTTTTAGCTGTTAAATCAACTTTATGGTAGCTAGATCACAATTTAAATGACTTTAGTTTTTCAGATTTATCACAACACAAATAATTTGTGAGCATTTTGTTGTAAAGAAAACAAATCATTTGTAAAGTTTACAAAGGTACGTGAGATCTCTACAAATAATTCTAAGAAACACAAAATACCCTTTTGTTAATTGTAAATTTTACAAAAGTTTTTGGAAAATTCAAAAATGTACTTAAATAATACAAAATAATTGTATTCGTTACAAAGAAAATTGTGTATTTTAAAGATATTTGAAGTGTACTGCGTACAACTCCACCGTTAAAAGAACATATATATATATATATATATATATATATATATATATATATATATATATATATATATATATATATATGTTATATATATGTATATATATATATAGGGAGTTATATGTTATATATATATATATATATATATATATATATATATATATATATATATATATATATATATATATATATATATATATATATATATATATATATATATATATATATATATATGACTTAATTATATCAAATCCTACTTGTATTCTGCCATATACATTCTGTTAGTTTAAAATTTGCCTTATGATAATTATACACTAAAATTCTCATGATTAAGAAAACTGTATTTAGTGCATGTTGCTTGACGTTATACAACAGAATAATTGGAAACTTTACGCCATTGCATTTTACAATAGTCTCATAGGTTAACCTATAATGCAACAAAGAACTATATAAATACAAGTATTTTACATTTGGAAAAGTAATGTACGAATGGTCGAATTTATGAAACACATATTTGGTGTTTTATTCGTAATTCTTAACAATATACTAAAATTTCAGTGTATATTTATATATAGTTTGAGGATTTAATTCAATTCAATGATTATATAAATATATACAGCGTGTTCAGAGTTCAGATACTATTCCATTCAGGGTTTCTTGGTTCATTCTGAGAAATCATATGGAAAGATGTAATCTAATTTTTTGAATTGTTATTTAGTATTAAAATAATTGTAATAGTTAATTTCTTAAAAGATTTTGTCCAAAAATAATACTAATTTGTACAAATTGTTATTCATATATTTTACAAAGCATATTTTGTTACTATTATGCTATCTTTGTAAATTTCCATTTTTTTTTGGTAAATTATTTTATTTAAAAAAAAAATGTAATTTCAACATCTTGTGTTATTAACAAGACTTTTGTAGTAATGATTCGATGTTTTTTATATTTTACCTATACATTTGTTCAATATAATAGTTTAACTAGGTAACTCTTACCAAAATTACATTTATTTGATAAAATATTTTGTCAAATCTACTACGCAATTATTTGCAAATTTTAATTAAATCTACAACAAAAATTGATAATTTAACAAGAATTTTGTTAATTAAAAAGAGAAAAAGTTAAAGCAACAATTATTTCTGTTAAAATATCAAATGTATGTAAAGTTAATAAATTTTGTTTGTAAGCAGTTTGTAGTGAATTGCCATGCCAATCGGTTGCGGCACGTATTATTCCGGGTCGGCTCGCCTATAGGGGGGTCCGTTTGATTGGCACATAACGAATTTCACTAAAAATTTAAACGTACCAAATAAAAATATATGTCAAGCTCCTTCATCACATTCCCTCCATTAGAAAAATTCAAATCTTATTCAAACATTGTTTTTTTATTTTAAATCTGTATTTAATTATTTATTTTAAAGACCATATTGATTTAAAAAAAAATATAATAAAGAAATAAACTAAAGAACTAATTATGTTGCTATTAATAATTTTAGGACATTAAACTAACACTAAAGCAAAGAATTAAAGCTAAGAAATAATTACTTTTAAGTAAATGAATAAATTTAAGAAATTCGTATAGATATAAAATTAGGAAAACATGCCATATTGCGGACAAATAAAAATTCTGTTAATTTAGTTAAATATATATAAAATAACTTACAGTTTGAAGAAAACCGACAGGCCTGACCGCTTCCCTCGAACAGTAGCTGTAAAAAAATGTTATTTATCGCGAAAACATGCAATATGGATGCGATTTGGAATTCACTCACTTATTACAAAATTTCACAATAATTCTTAACACAAACTATCAAAATTATTATAGCAACTATATAAAAATTACACTAATTTATAACAAAAAAAAATAAGTTAAAGAAGGTTATTAAAAATAGATTTTAATTTAACTAATCACACATCACAAAAATAGCATGCATTGTACATAAAATCATGTACTAATATTTTATAGAAGCTTAGAATTTGCGAAACTTAGTTTCTTTATATACTTGAAACTTATATAATAATTAATATTGCTATGCTTATTTATTTATTTTCACTTATTTTTAACAGATTTTATCAAGTTGTATCCAATTTTAGAACGGTCTTTCCAATTTTATAACGTGGTCAAAGTAAGCACAAACATCGAAATTAATGCCCACGATAGTTTATGCCCGATATAATGTTTTTGGCACTTTCCGTTAATATCTGCGACACGGCTTCCTTAAGAACGGATGCACGAGCTTGTTTTAATACGGCAAACGGCTTACTCACCACGTCAAAATATGGATTTGTGTTAGGACTAATCGTGAGCACGCGTATACAAAATTTTTACAAAATTTTATTCTAAAGATATTTTGTAGATTAATAATAAACGATTAGTACCTAAATATTATCTAAATAATCTAAATAATTTATATACCTGATATTTCTAAATAATTTATTTTAATAATGCAGCAATTATCATCTGATTGATTTGGACTGAAGATGAGTAATGATTAACCATCCGATGTTGAATAACATTTAAGCCGCTATTTAAGCTAATTACGGAAATGCACAAAAAAAAATGAACAAAACCGAAAATCTATATGCAATACTCTCAATTTAGCCAAGAGATTAATACACAGATACATTTGAGCTTAAGTTTTAAACACCATCGCTGTCATGGTGTAAAAGGCAAATCGCGCGACTCTACAAGTTTAACAAAAGGAAATTGTATCTTTTACCCTCAATATTTTGAGTGCAGAATCACTGGGCCAAAAACAATCGATTCAAAATGTATAGGCGTTCACAATTGTTATCATTCATTATTAGGTAATTGTTAGCCAATTAAGAACTTCAATATGAAAGCATTTTATGCTTTTATTGTAGTCGATCCATGACAAAGAGTTTGGTTTTCACCGCCATTCCAATCTCGCTAACAAGCATCGAAAATGCTGAATGTTAATAAATATTAGGTGAAACAATAATTATTCGATTTTCATCAAACAAACACGGAACACTAGACAACCAGATTAAATAGATAATTTTGCTAAGATCACTAAGTGATCGCAAAAAAACAAGGATTTTTAGTGCATTGTAACGTTTGCATCATGATATAAAATTTCAATACGATTTGTAAATTTAATAGAAATCCATTGTCGTGGTGTCCGAGTTTTGGAGAAAAAAATAAATTTTAAATTTGCTTTTTTTGTAAAATTCGAAAATAATGTTCATGCTCAATTAATTATTTTTTACTCTGTATAATTTATTTTTTTGACGTAACACTGATTATAATTCGGTGTAAGGGTCACCGTATAGCTTAAGTTTCGGGCATTCGCGTTACCTACGTTTACTCATATAGTGCTCCGCCCCTAGATTGGTTAGAACGGTGATCGATACATTGTTTGAAAGATAATGATACAAGTTTAATAAAGATTAATCGATTTACGATTTCACACTCTCACCATCTAAAACATTAAATATCTCGTGAACTACTCATACGTTAAAAAAAAACAGTTTAGAAAGCTAATAGAATGCCGAACCAGATGCAAAATTAAAATTTTCATTTCGGCATACTTTAAGGGTCATCTGGGCGTTCTCGGTTTCGCATTATCTATATTTCTTCACAATGGTCATATATTATTTCAACCTAATAACCAAGCGATACATCGTTTGTAAGTTAAGGAATATGCTAAAAAAGATTCCTTCCACTTACGATTTTACGCCCCAATCGAGTTAGCTTATTTTATGACATAGTAGTCAAACATTAAACTTTAAAATTTTTGTGATATTTGGAATGGATACAGTGCTGGGATGTTCTATCATCACTTCGATTCGCTTCGATAGACATTTGTGTTTCTTTTTTTACAAACAAAATTATGCTCCATTGCGTTTTTTGAATTACGTTTTGTCTATTGCGATCTCAGCCTGTTAGAGTACATTTGCAAACTATCTCTTTTTCCTCTTTTCACTTGCCATCGAAATTAAAAATATTCGTGATATTTTATCGAATGGATTTATAGAAATAGAATCGAGTAGGCTATGATCACAATATAAATTGCGAAATAGAATACAATTTTGTTCGTAAAAAAAGAGACACAAATGTCTAACGAAGCGAATCGAAGTGATGATAGAACATCCCAGCACTGCAGTTAATTTGTACTCTATATACATATAATATCAATAAGCGGCAACAAAGTACATACTAATTTGACCTCAATTTTTCTGCTCCAATTTCCAGGTAACTGCAGGATAACAGAAAAGTGGAGGTCAAATTAATTATAAATAATAATTATTAATTATTATTTCTATGTACTACTTCTATGTAGGAGGGTCGTAATATATAAACCCATTGGTTGAAACATAAATTACAATCAGTTAAAGTATGATGAAAGTTGCAACTCCATGGACGATTTTATTTGGCCTTAGAATGAACATGATCTTGAATTCAAAAAAGTATGTAAAGTTACTAGAGCCCGAAATAATTATGTAAATTAAATGGCCGGGCCAATTTCCTAATCTTTGAACCTAAATCCCATAGAAAATATGTGGGGGATTATTGCAAACAAAGGTTGAAATGGCCAGCAATTGAACAACGTCAGGACTCTTACATGTAATGGACAGGCATGTAAGGGAAGCTATAAAAATTTGATTTGAATCAAAGACAAATAAAAAGTTGATTAATTCAATGCCGCCACGATTACAAAGTGTAATAATATAAAGTCATATCTTTTCGATGTAATGTGGTTATTTATTTTTACTGATAATACAATTATTAAAGTTTTTATTTTATTTCAAAATATATATAATTTAGATTTTCTATTGGTCATAATGTGTTCAAGTACATACATATAGTTATCCATAGTTTATATTCATTTAATTTTGCAACATAATAAACTTTCCATTTAATAATAAAACAAGTAATTAGAATATGTCAAGAGATTTCCCACTAGCTCTAACTTTTAAAAAACAACCATTGCATATGAAATTGTAATTAAAAATGAAAAAAAATGTATTCTCAAAATTAACAATGCAAACACAATTAGACACTGTAATAACAGAATCAGATTATAGTTTATGTATGTATATTATATGTACAGTGCATATAGACAACTAGCTCTATAATGCACAAAACAACTAATCAACTATAAATCAAATTTACACACATAATCCAATCCGTATAACATCGCCTTATACATATTATAGATTTTTTACAGTGTATTGAACGTAACATAAATTTTTTTACTGTAAAACACGAAATTTTGCTATCAATCTTGTACGTAGATACGTGTAAACATATATACTTTCGATATTTATGTACATACATATATATGTACGTATGTACGAAAGCCAGAAATACCGTAATGGTAAAGTTTTTCTTCAAATTTTTTTTGTTATGAAATAGAAAACTAAATTTTTATTTTTATTATTCTATATATCAATAATATAACAAAAGGCAAATATTTTCATGTTTTCTTCTGCATTTTGTATAATACATATATTTTCCAAACATAACTTTTTATTTTTACTTTGTTGGTCGTAATTTTCTATATTCTACTACACTATACACGTATTAGTATAGTAAAAAAAATAGTAAATTTTATTCAAATCACATACAATAAAAATTTATAATAATTTTTTTTTTTGGGGTAAACCAACATATATTCACACACACACACAACAAAAAATTATAGTAGAGAAATTTGAGAAAAGTTGTGGTAGCAGCAAGCGCAATGTACTCGAGCCGTACGTACTAGATGGAAAATTAAAAATATTGAAATTTAATTTTAATTTTCCATCTCTACATTTTCATCTCGGGTTTTATATATTAAATATACGAGTAAAGTTATTAAATTTTAATGAGAATTTAAATCAGCCCTTTATCCGCAAAAGAAAAACTTTTCATGCTGCAAGCTTTTATCTTTTTGTTGTTATAGCTGTTGTTGTGCTTTTTGACGAAATAAAGAAAAATTTAAAATTATCGTTATTGAAGTGTTATACTTCAATGTTGGAATAAACATGTAAAAGCTTAAAATTCAACATTGCTTTAAAAAATTTTGTCGAACTGTTTGTTTTTTGTCGAACTTTTGTTCAAAATTTAATATTAGTTTACCATATTCCAAACTTTACTAAAAAAAGTAGACCCGCACCAGAATGGTTATGGACTCATGGTGTTCCATTGAAAAAATCGAACCATTAAATAATCGGCTAATTGGTTGAAGGTATGTCTAAGCCTAACGAAACTCTCGAATGACGCCGGGCTTATTCGTATACATTTCTATATACACAACAAGGTTGAAGGATAGAAAAGATTTGACCTTCGCATGGGCAGGATTTACAAATGTAAAGATCTCAATTTTTCGTTTTGAATAATTTCGTCGCATTTTATTCTACCTGGAAAAATTTGTTAGTCAGTGTATAATTTTTTGAGTTTGATTGGAAAATGCAAACAAGCAAAATAAAATTTTTTGTTTTTTGAGCAAATCGAAGTTTTTTTGGATCAATTGGGCAGGATTTACATTTGTAAAGAAATTTGTTTTCTTGTTTTTTATACGAACATTTATGAAACTATTTAGTGATCTGAATTGGAAGTGCAACTGTAGGATTATTTATAAGAGTAAGTAAAGACAAATATTTCATATATTCAAAATTTTCTTTATCGCAAGAGTAAAACATATATAAAAAAAACATCCTAAAAATTATTTTTTTGTAGCAAGTTTCACATTTTGTTTGAGTGAAACTATGCTCAAGGCAGACTGGCTTCCTACATTCTACACAAATCTTTCAGGTCACCCGTTTTATTTTATTTGCTTCGTGATAGCAGATGAAGCAGTTTCCTTTTATTTTTGAATGACCTCGATCATCTTCGTCCGCCACAAATTCATCTGTATTGGGAAGCCTCATTGTTTCAATACTATATCCCAGCATACATTCAATTGCAATTTTAGTCGGAAAATAGGCGGTCGTTCGCGGGTTTTGTGCCCTATTTCTTATCACTGGACGGCATAAATTCTCGGCTAATACCTGGATAAATTGCCGACGTCGTAAACAGTAGTAAACAAAAACAAAAAAATTATAATGACTACCTGTTTTTGCCGTAACATATGCGATGGATTATATTCAGCATATATTATGTATGACGCAGGTGGTCTGGTGTGAAGCTGTCTTGGGGGAATCAAGTTGGTACTTGTTGCCAGCTCCGTATCTTGCAGCTTTCACAAGTGTGCGTGTTACCTCCCCGTGGTGACCACCGGGCAACTAATACACCATGTTTTTATGTGGTGTACTAGGCGAAAACACGGCGCTAAACAACTGGGCCAGGTTAAGGTGTCAACCGTACCGTGCTGATAACCGGCCAGGCTGGGGGCCCAGTATAAAAATTAGCCCAGCCTCTAACGGTGTATCCGGATACTTGGCGCCCTCCGGATCATGTAGCCTTACCTGTGTATTGTGGATCTCTGCACAGGTGGACCTCCTTTCTCCGCTACTCGTGCGACCTATTATGGCAGATCCAACAAATAAAAAAGAGACCGGCGCTCTTAAAAAACCGGTAACCAGCGCTGTGGAGACATCGGCCTTTAGGCCCGGTCTCCAAAGTGCAAAAAGGGGCATAAGGCCAAATGAGGCTGGCCTCCCGAAACCAAAGGGCAAAGGCACGAATGCTGGCCCTCCAGCGTCAGTGAACTACCAGACCAGGAAGAGAGCCTGGCGCATGATCTCCAAGATCAGCAACATTCCGTTGGAGCAGAGAACGGATAGGGACAGGGATACGCTTGGGCAAGGTGTATCGCTGAGCCACAGCAGGAGGGTTCCGAGATCTCACAGCCGAAAAGGCAGAGATCTGATGATGAACCACCTACGGAGGCTAAAAAGAAGCGGGTTCCAGGAAATGTTACAAGGCCCTTCAACGAAGTGCTAAAGGAGCACCTGCTCATGGCAGTCGTTGACAGGGCTCAAGAAGATGGGAGCATTACGGCCCTTAACCTGGAGGAAGGTGGAGAAGGCCTTAGCCGCCATCTTCCTAAACATAATGAGGGAAAACCCAGGACCTGCTCCGTCTTGCCTTGACGGAGGGTGGCCCGGGGTCACGTAAACTGACTGCCTGTGCCGATGAAAGGTTGGTGACCCTCTATAAAAAGCAGTGGTGACGAGGGAAGAAATTCCCTACAGGCCAAGGACGCGAGCCTGGATACCTGCTGAGCCTAGTGATCCAAGGGAGATCTTGGAAATGTTGAAAATCAGCAATCCGGATCTGCCAACGGCCACTTGGAAGGTTGCCAGGTTAGAAGAGGTAAAGGCGGAAGCAAATCACAGATTGGCCGTCATTATCATCGACAGAGAATCCGTGGGTGCTTTGGCAAAATCTGGAGGCCCGATCAGCTATGGATTTGGAGCGATTACGCTCAAAATTTATAAGCGCGATGAGGCTGACAGATCTGGGGCGCCTGCAGCAGGGGCAAACCACTTGTGGTGTCCGGCTCGGTGTTGGTGACCCAGAAGTCCGCAGCATCCCGGAGGATGCACAGGAGACACTATCCCTGGACTCGGAAATTTCGAGATCATTGGGACTAAGCTGTGCGCTCCTAACGGACGAATCGATGTCAGAGGAGTCTGACTCAACAGTGGTGGAGGGAAGCAATAACTAATGCTTAAGATCCTTCAGATCAACCTCCATCACTGTAAAGCTGCCTTGGCGGCCCTTGTTCTAAAAATGGAATCTGAATCCATTGATGTGGTTCTGGTCCAGGAACCTTGGGTCAATGGTGACCGGGTGCTGGGCCTCAGAACTCCCAAATATAAAATACTACATTGCGAAAAATGAAGGTAAGATACGTTCCTGCATTCTCGCTAGAAATAATTTGAATATTTTTATACTACTAAATTACAGCAACGCTGATGTAGTGGTGGCTAGCATCGAGATGGATGGGCAAAATCTCTGGCTAATATCGGTCTACCTACCATACGGAAAATATACCACCAGGTAGGTTGGGCGGTGCAATAATGGAGGCTCGAAAACGAAAGGTAGGAGTCATCATGGGTAGCAATGCTAATGCGCATCACTCAATCTGGGGAAGTACAGATATAAACAGGCGAGGTGAGTTACTCCTTGATTTTATTTTAAGTACTAATCTAAATATATGTAATATCGGGTGTAAACCAACCTTTATTACTAAAAATAGACAGGAAGTGTTGGACATCACACTTGTCTCGGATTTTATTAAGGAGAGGGTATTGAACTGGAAAATGTCCGAAGACCATTCCTTTTCTGACCATTGTTATCTCCAGTACGAAGTGGATACTAAACCCACTAGGAAACCACCCTTCAGAAATAGGAGGAAAACTGATTGGGATTGTTTCAGGACCATTCTGGATAACTTATTACCGGTATCGGTTCCAAACCCTCCTGCATCTACACAGGAGCTTGATGCTCTAGTAACCAAGCTATCTGACGCTTTTAACAAGGCCATGTAAGGCCATGTTAGGTGCAAGTCCTATCAGTAGGCCCTTGGGTAAATCTCGGCCACCCTGGTGGTCGAGAGAACTCCAAGGTACTCGTATGAAATGCAGGAGACTGTTCAAGAAAGCGAGGAACACAAATGCTGCTGCAGATTGGGACTGTTATAAGGAAGTCCTCAAAACCTACGAGCTGAGAGCAGCCAAAACGAGGGCCTGGAAGCTCTACTGTGGCAATATACAGGAATCCTCGGATGCGGCCAGGCTACGCAAAGTACTATGTTCTAGTCATTCCATCCAGGGTTATTTACAACGACCGGATGGTTCATGGACTACATGTAGTGAGGAATCCCTGGAGCTATTACTAGAAACGCATTTCCCGGAGTGCTCGGTACTAGCTCCGGAGACACCCATGATAAATAGGGGCATAGACTCCGTAAGTAATATAGTAAAAAGGCGGAATATCCTATGGGCAATAAACAGCTTTAAGCCATACAAGTCGGCAGGACCTGATGGCATTATTCCTGCGGATATCCAGCGAACTATTGATTTAACCCTACCATGGCTGGAAGTTATCTTCAAAGGCAGCCTAGAACTCTGTCACATTCCTAGAAAATGGGCTGAAGTAAAAGTAATATTTATACCTAAGGCGGGAAAAAGCTATCACTGCTATCCCAAAAACTTTAGGCCTATAAGCTTATATTCTTTCGGGATCTCAACACGCTTATTGTAAGAGACGATCGGTGGAAACAGCTCTCAACTCCCTTATAGGCGCGATAGAGAAATCACTTGAATATAAGGAATATTCAATGGTGACCTTCTTGGATATAGAGGGTGGCTTTAGCAACATCAGCCCGGGGGCAATCACTCGGGCCCTTGCGTGTCTGGGGGTAGACGCGTCACTCAGAGGCTGGATAGATCATATGCTTAGAAGCAGGATCGTGACAGCTTATCTGGGTGGGACGTCTGCCGGCAGATACGTGAGCAGAGGGACACCTCAAGGTGGGGTTCTATCTTCCCTTCTTTGGAACTTGGTCATAAATGACCTGTTACTAAACCTGGAAGGGCAAGGCTTCAAGGTGGTTGCTTACGCGGATGACGTTGCTATTGCGGTCTTCGGTAAATATCCTAGTACACTGAGTGAGCGCATGCAGTGCGCGCTTGGCTACCTCTCTGAGTGGGCACGTGGCTGCGGACTGAACGCAAACCCACAGAAAACGGAGCTGGTCCTCTTTACCAGGAAGCATAAACTTCCTTAGTGTGACCCGCCGACATTAAATGGTACTCGCTTGATCTTTACGGATAGAGCAAAATACCTCGGACTTCTTTTGGACAGCAAGCTAAGCTGGAAACCAAACATCGTAGAGAGAGTAAAGAAAGCTACTATAGCGCTCTACTCCTGCAAAAATGCCATTGGAAAGAGATGGGGTATGGAGCCCCACATAGTACACTGGCTCTACGTCTCAGTGGTCAAACCTATACTGCTGTATGGGGTTGTTGTCTGGTGGCCAGCGTTAAAAGTTACGGACAACCTTAAACTATTGATGAAAGTCCAAAGAACGGCCTGCTTGTGTATAAGTGGGGCTCTCAGGAGCACAGCTACTCAAGCTCTGGAGATTCTCTTACTTCTTACTCAATTGGATATTGCGGCCGAGCAGCTTGCATCTTGCACTGCCATTCGGCTCAAATCCATATCTATGTGGACCTGTAATAATGCAGGGCCCTCATCTCTATCCTATGCAACAGGGGTATTCCGGAAGCTACCGACTACGCTATCCCTTTGCCATCTGTTGAGATTAAATTCCAAACTGAGTTTCCCACCAGAGAGGACTGGGTGAACGAAACGGTTATGGACAATGAGGCCCTAAGCTTCTTCACGGATGGCTCAAAAAGGGATAGAGGGGTTGGCTGCGGGGTATTCTGTGAGGCACTAGGGGTTAACCTCTCTTTTCGTCTTCCCGACTTTTGCAGCGTTTTTCAAGCTGAACTGACCGCGATAATGGAAGTCATGGACTGGTGGAAGTATAATGTAATATCTACGAGGGATATTCGCATTTTTACGGACAGCCTGGCTGCTATTAAAACGCTACAATCATACTCCCTGACGTCGAAGGTAGCCCAGAACTGTCTGGCATCTTTAAATGAGATGGCTGATCAGTTCAACATCCGCTTGACGTGGGTGCCAGGGCATTTCAATATCGCAGGGAATGTAATGGCAGATAAGTTGGCCCGCAAGGGTACAGTACGCTTAATAACCCAAAGCAGGCGGGATATAAAGATAACGCTTGCTTCATGTAAACTGTTGCTTCATGAAGAAGCCATAAAAGAAACGAACGTCAGATGGTCTAAAACCAGTTCGTGTGTAACAACCAGTCAGATCTGGCCTGGACTTGACCGGTCCAGATCAGGCCAACTGATATCGCTTCGACGGCACCATATTGGTATGGTCGTGGGAGCTATAACGGGACATTGTCTCATTGGGATACATGCGAGCAGACTGGGTGTCCCAGCCCACGATTTCTGCCGCAGCTGTGGTGATGAGAAAGAGGAGGAAAATGTGCTCTATCTGCTCTGCACCTGCCCTAGTCTAGCGTACAGCAGAACAAAATTTATAGGAAGTTCCCCTTTGAACGACCTCACGGATCTTAGTAAGATCGGGATCCGGGACTTTAAACGCTTCTTGGTAAGCTCAGGATGGTTTAGCGAGTGAAGAGGAGGAAACTCGAATGTGGTACAGCTACGGACCAATTTTGTGTCTATGCTAGTCCTTTAGGACAGCCACCCTTACCTAACCTAACCTAACCTATGTATGACGCAAGAGCTGCTATATCCAAATAAATGAAAAATAAGGCCAGCGGCCAACGTTTTGTCATTCGTTTTGTTGTGAACTGGGCTAACATCTTATCCATTGTGTCGACACCTCCTTTTGTTGCATTATAAAATAGTATAATTTCGGGTTTCTTTTTTATTTCAGTAAATTTATCATCAAAATGCATGGTAGAGAGCAAAACTACCGCCTTGTTCTTTTTAAGAACATAGGAACAAATAGTTTTATTTTAACCAAAGCCGAAATTAGATGACAAAACTTCTCGTCATGACGAAGCATTCAATTCAGGTAGCAGGCATGTCTTATTTTTTTCATGGGTCCTACCATCGACAGCTTCCAACTTATCAGCGTGTCGGCTAACGATACAGTGGTGAAAAAATTATCCGTTGTGATATTCCTTCCTGTATTTTTATAGTATCCAACTAAATCCTTGACAACCCTCTCTCCCTGGTTTATGACCCTGGTATTTCCAACCATGCCAGTATAAATTTGACCTGTCAACGGATAACTACTGTTTGAGTCACAAGCCCACCATAATGTGATACCACATTTTGCAGGTTTCGATGGTATATATTGGGTGAACTTTGTACGACCTCGAAAGGGATATAATTGTTCATCAAGGGTAATATTTTCATAGGGCAGATAGCTCCGACGCAGGTTGGCATTGATCATTTCGAATATCTCACTAATCGGAGTAGTATTTTGTTGGTCAAACCGAATGAACCGGGTTATATTTCAAAATCTTTTAGCCGACATTGTTGCTCTATTAAAAGGGTAAGCATTTTTTTCTCCACCAAGAGTCTAAACGTTCGTAATTCGACCGTTGGCTTCCCATTCATAAAAGGATCCCGAAATATGCCAACAGTTCCCCTTCGTCCAATTTTCGCCATAGTTGTTTCGTCTTCTCCGGGTAATTTTCATTATAATTTTGAAAAATAAACTCTGCCTTTCGATTTGTATGACGGCATATCGCCGAGGTAATTGAACAATCTAAGATAGATCTGGTTACATATAATAAAACAAAACTGAATAGTAAAATTTACCTATACATATACACAGAAAAATAAATCTTTACACATGTAGATCCTGCCCATGGGGGCAGAAAAAATGTGAAGGTTAAATTTACAGAATAGACGCGGTATACCAGACGTAAAAATCTGTAGGTGTATATTGCTTGTCGCTGCCCAATACATATTATATGTTTTTTGAAAATTGTTCGTGAAAAGGCGTGAAAATCACAAAGTTACAACAATGCGCCAGCAATAAGATATGCAAATTCAAAATAGATCGTAACTCTATAATTTTATTTAATATAGTTGTATTTTGTTGGGGTTGTTACAACAACAATTGCACTGATTAACTTTTGACATGAGTTAAATAACTCCAAAATATTTCTTAAATTATTTAACTCTATTCCGATTTTAATTATGATACCTGACACCAGATGTACATTTTTTCTTTTTTTCTTTTGAAGTTTGTCATTTTGGTAAGTAAATCACATTTCGTAAGCGTCAATTTATTTTTTTAAGTTTTAATTATTTTTCACAGTTCAGTGGAGACTTTTGAAGAGATAGCATCTTTTGATAAAATTTTTACTGCGCATTAAAAATATTTTATATTTTGAGAATTAAATAAATCATTTTATATTAAAATTACAAAAAAATTATTAATAATAATTAAAATAAGATTGAAGTATAAATAAATAAAGTGGATAGTGAAGACGGAGATGAAAAAATATTAAATGAATTCCCTGGTTTTCCAGAGGACGAAATAAGCAATCAAAGAGAAAAATGTAACCAAATATTAAGAGTGCATCGTAGAAAAGAAAAACAAAATGAAAATATAATGAAAACATTTTCCAAGAAACATAAAAATAAAGCTCAAGAATTTAATCCCAAAAAAAGTAAACTAATGATAGATAATTATAAAACATCAAAAATGGCGCCAACTAAAGAAACTAAGATGGATACAAACTTAGATAAATCAAATAATAACAATGTGAAAATAAACTCAAGAATTAACACAGTAGACAAATACGGTATAGAAGAAAAAGAAAACGTATACTCAACAAAAGATAAAGGTTTATTTTCTGTTATAATGGTGAAAGATGACACAAATATATTGAATATTGCCAAAACACTTAGACTTATCAATCTCGGGGACTATGAAAATATAATCCAAACAATGAAAAAAACCAGATACATAATTATATACAAAAACATATCTAGTGTAAATAAATTACTAAAAAACGAACACCTAAAAAAGGAAGGATTCAACATTTTCTTACCACTAAATTTCAACCACACTTTTGGCATTATACGAGACATCCCACAAGAAATTACAATGCAGGAGATAATCGAGAACTATAATAGTGATATATCTATCTATTACTGAGGCTGAAAGACTACTACGATATAATTTTGTTAATAAAAACCTACAAAAAACGGAAACAGTGAAACTTACATTTAGAGCAAATTTCAAACCAGATTCAATAAAAATTTATGGAGTCAACTATAGAGATAGTTATTATATACCACAGCCGCTTTTCTGTAAGCTCTGTTTAAATTATGGACACTTGAAAAAATATTGCTTCAGTAAAGAGGCGAGATGCAGTAATTGTGCCAATATTCATCCTATAGAAAACGATAAAAAGTGTACATTAAACCCATCATACCACAATTGCAAGGAAAATCATAGAACCAACTCTAAAGAATGTTCAAGAAAAAAAAAGGAAATGGAAATCCAAAAAATCAGAACAACGATGAGAAAGTCATATAAAAAAGCGAAAGAGATCTATGAAAATAAATATCAGCAATATCAATACAACCATATGAATTTCCCGATAATAAAGCGATTGAATAGAGAAACTAACAATAATGAGAGTCAAGAACTGAAGGAGAACGACAGAAATTATAAAGATATGGAGGAGAAGACCAAAATGCTCAAAAATGTGGTGGATCAAATCAGAACATTCTTCAATATAATCAAGAAAAACTACCTAGCAAGGAAATACCAGATGAAGCCAACAATATTATGGATGCACTCACAGTTCAATTATATAAATATGACCCAGAGCAAGAAATGCCTGGATTAATATACCACTCACAAATATGAAAATCATTCAAATAAACTTACAAAGCTTAAAAAATAAAAAAGATATATTTGAGGATTATATAATGAAAGAAAACGCGGATATGGCAATTTTGAGCGAAACATTGACTTCGGACAAATACACACCGAAATTTAAAGATTACAGACCAATATTCAACAATAGAATTGATGGCTATGGAGGATGTGGAATACTAATAAGACACAACATACAACTCTTATCAATGAAAATATTAGATGCAGAACCAATAGAAGCAATAGAAATCAAAATTAAATTTAACAAAACGGAGTACACAGTAATTTCCTTCTACAACTCAACTAGAAACAAAAACAACTCACAGGAAGTGAACAGACAATTTGAAAAAATATTAAAGCGACATAGAAATAAAACCAACACAATAATAGGAGGAGATATCAATGGACATAGTCAACTATGGGGGAAGGATGCCAATAGTGATACCTTAGGACAAAAAATAGAAAACACTATATTAGAATACCCATATTGTATAATTAATGATGGATCACCAACACACCAAAACTAATATAATTTGAATACCTCAGCAATAGATATAACACTAATATCCTTGGATTTAGTAAACAAAACTACATGGCAAAGCACGACAGATAATATAGGATCAGATCATTTTCCAATCAAAATATCGGTAAATGGTTCAAACTCTGGAATAAACAACCAAAATAACTTAATGATAAAGAAAACGAACATAAAAAATATTTTAAAAGAAATAAACAAATTAAATCCGGATCACACTTTTGATATATCACATTATGAGGAAGAAATTACCAACATTATAGAAAGAAACAGCTACACTATATCAGGACTACGCCTCAAAAATAGAAATAAACCATGGTGGACAGAAGAAATTAGTAAATTATGGAGAGAGAAAAAAGAAGCACAAAGCTAATTCAACAATGCAAAAGATATTCACACAGCGATAAATTTAAAACGTTTAAAAGCCAAACTAAAACTTGAAATTAAAAAAAGCAAACAGAAAACTTGGGCAGAACTAACAGAAAAAATAGAAGTCAACATACAAAGCAAGCGACTATGGAAATTAATCAACTTAATAAATAACAAAAGAACGAAATCATATAATATATTGGAGCACAAAGAGACAGCTATAGAATTTCTAAACATGAACTTTCCAAATTCCGTACAGAAAATGGAAATACCTTACCCAAGACCACATCCACCAGCTTTAATTGATGAATTCAACCACAAAGAAATCACCAGAATAATCCAAAAAAACAGAAACACCACACCAGGAATAAATAGAATATCAAATGAATTACTTAAATTGTTACCAGAAAATCACATTCAAAAACTAACCAAACACATAAATAAAATGTGGTCAAGAAACATTTTTCCGGAAAATTTTAAAAATATAAAAATATTGGCAATAAAAAAACCAAATAAGATCGAGGATACAATTGAAAACTATAGACCAATATCACTGCTGCCAACATTTACTAAAATTATCAACAAAGCGTTAAAAAATAGAATTAATATCGAATTAAACAAACAACAAGCACTACCAACACATTCATATGGGTTTAGAGAAAAAAAAAGCGTAACTGATTACTTTGTCACTCTCATCAATAAAATTAACGAAAATCGACAAGCAAAGCAAAAAACTATGTTAATACTAACAGATATCAAAAAAGCCTTTGACTGCATAGATAAAACAATTTTAATAAATAAACTAATAGAATTAAATATAAATCAAGCCACAGTCAACTGGATATATAAATACCTTACAAACAGAAAAATAATAATAGAAAGTAATACAGGAAAAATAACGAGAATAACCAACCAAGAGATTCCACAAGGATGCTCACTAAGTCCACTACTTTTCAATATATACACTACAACTTTACATCAAATAAATTCGGAAAAAGTGAAAATAATTCAGTTTGCAGACGACATAGGAATATTAATCACAGCTGAAAACCACAACATAATGGAGGAAACGGCCAACCAAACACTTAAAAATTTCATAGAAAAATTAACGGAAATAAAATTTGAAATCAATCCAGATAAAACTAAAATACTAAACTTCAATCCAAATCGGCATAAACAAATAAACATAAAAATTAATAACAATGCAATAGAAAATATAACGAAAATAAAACTCTTAGGAGTTATAATAAGAAACAAGCTCTCATGGACGGAGCACTACAAAACCATTAAAAATAAAGTACAAAAAAAAATGAACATTCTAAAAGCATTTGCATATAGAAACGGAGGAGCGCATCCACAGAAAATGTTAAACATACATAAAGCTTTAATAAATTCATTAATAAACTACTCATCAGTATATATCGAACATAATAAAACAATAGAAAATTTAATGCAGACAATTCAAAATGCAAGCATAAGAACCTGCTTAGGATTAACTAGAACTATTCTAATAGAAGTCTTACTGGCAGAAGCAGCCGAACTTAATTATACACATCAAAATCAAATTGTCACACTAAAATATATATGCAAACAAATAGCGAATCAATCAGAAATAGGAAAACTAATAATGGAGGAAAAATCGTTAAATAAATTCAAAATAATTAAATCAAAATATAAACTGATCAAATATATAGGCAGAAATATAAACTTCAACATTATACCAACTAATCTACAAATAAATACACAAATAGGCAACAACAAAAACAAAGCCAACATGAACAGTATTCAAATTCAGGCAGAATTTAAGGAAATAATAAACAAATATAAATACCATAATCAAACGTACACAGATGGATCAAAATATAAAAACACATGTGGCTTTGGTATCCATATACCAAAAGATGACATAAATATTATGATGAAATTAAAACAAGAAACCAGCATAAAAACCACTGAATTAATAGCTATATATTTTGCAATAATAAATCAAATTAACATGAAAAAGGACAAAATAATAATATTCACTGACTCCAAAAGTGCTTGTACCTCACTAAAAAATTGCATTAAAAATGAAAACAATAAATATTATGAAAACAAAATATTGGAGATATGCAATGAAAATAAAGAAACAGAAATAATAATACAATGGATTCCAGCACACATGGGAATATCAGGCAATGAAAAAGCAGACGAATTGGCAAAAAAAGCAACAGAAATTCAAAATCAAAATATAATTAAAAACTGTATACCTCTAGAAGACACCATCTCAATAATAAAAAGTGAAATAATAAGAGAAAGGCAGCATAATTACGAAACAGTTACGAGAAATAAAGGAATATTTAATAGAATTATTAATAATTCGTCACCACCAAAAACAACCTGGTTTAAACAAGTCAACATGAAAACTAAACACATCAAGATAATTAACAGATTAAGAACAGGCCACACTTACAATAGAATTTTCAAACACAGGATAGGAATTGAACAAAATGATCAGTGCAATTTATGTAAAGTAAGAGAATCGGACATTCATATTACAGATTACTGTCCTAAATTTAAAAAAATTAAAAATAGATATCAAAATATTAAAAACATGCAATTAATAGACATACTAAAAGAATGTAACGTACAAAAATTAATAGAACTAGCCAAATTTTACTCAGAAACTAATGTAGAAGAATTCTAAAGTCCAAATATAACGCTCTTAATTTTCAAATAAATATACATATATGTAAATAGATGTAAATATAACAGCATAAGACTTAGATATAAATATATTGAAATTTATTTAAAATAAACATAAATAATCTAGGATAAGAAAATATTAATCGATATCATAAATAAGAAAAATGTTATGTACTAAAAATTTAATTAACTTAAAAAAAAAAAAAAAAATGAACTGAACTGAAATGAATAGTACAAATAATATAGTCATAAGAAATTTTTAGGTTAAGTTAATTTTTTATATTGAAATGTCACTTTTGTATTGATTTTAGAGTAATTTGGTGGCAACGCCAGCTCATAAATAAATGAATTAATAATAATAATAATTATTATTTTTGTTTCATCAAATTTTAAATAAAGTGGTAATAATCTTACAAAAAATAAATAATAAATAAATTAATAAATATCTATACGTATCAAATAGCTGTTCGAGTAGATCCTTGTATGGTTCAATTGTATATCCAGTTTCTGTTTTGGAAATGTTATGTATGTAATTTCTTGGCAGCAAATCACTTCACACTACCAATTCACAAAGAAAAATTAACTCAAAAATAAGTTATTTTGTTAAGAAAATTAACTCCGCAAGGATTAGAGTTTAATTGTTCTCAACAAAATACACCTTATGTTAAAAATAAAATGTAACATCGAAAAATTTAAATCGAATACTAGATGAAAGATTTTAGAATTTAAATTCGTTCAATTTTTAAAGCCACTATCTGTAGATTTGATTCATATTCACGCAACTAATGAACGGGCACCTATATTTCCAACAATTTCAATTTCAATGTAAAGGATTGTTCAATTGAAAGTAAATTCTTTATTAATTTTGATAATAAAAGATTACAGCAATTCATACGAATATTGTATTTTATCAGTGCTGCATGTCGTTGAATATTATGTTTTAACAGTGTTGTATCGATCTCCAAGTTCAATCATTTTGGGTTCATTTGTTGTCTACAAAAACTAGCAGTACGTTCAGACCTATGCGTATTGGGCTGCTAATTACAGCTTTTGCAGCAACTGAGAACAAGAAAAAAACAGACAACGATCCTGAAAAATGAAAATTTTAGCTATGGAAGATAGTGTAGCAGCCTGAATATCACGACTCACCGATATTTGAAACTGCCACAATAAACAAATTAGTGAAATTCAAAATACAAATCAACGCATTTGAAATAAGCATTCACTAACCCTATCCCTACACATCCAGTAGTCCAACTAATCTTTAAATGACTAATCATACTGATACCACTTGAATGTACAACTTGAACACACTCGAAGTAGTCGGCCTTTACGTTTTGCATTTTCGTGGCATCAAAAGCGCGCTGCAAGAGTTATGTGTATGTTTAAAGGAGAATAATCATTTGATATCGCGGTTTATAAAGCGAAAATACACATTGAATTATCAAAGATAATACCTAAGCGCAAATCTTAAGATATTTTACAACAGTGACTTCTATCTCTTCTTTTAATTCTCATAAATAATAAATATATTGAGGTTTTCATTATTAGATGCTAGCTATACTTCGCTAGTATATTATATATTTTGAATAACAGCGGATACAATTTCAACAATGTCACTAGATTATTAGAGCTACCTATAGTTACCTACCTTCTTCAGAATGTTCCTCAATCAGGTTGTGATACGTTCTCGCTGGGTTTAAATAAAAAGAAAGAAGAATTTTATAAATACAATAAACGTGTATAGAATTGAAACTTAATTAATTAAAATATTACATTGATTTCATATAATTCGCAAAAACAATGTGATTAATGGAAGTATTTAGTATACTGATGGTAAGTGAAATAATGAAGATAAAATTCTAAACAGATTAACATATGTCTCAACTAACTGTAAGTGAAAAAACTGTAGTATCGCGCTATGTAAAAAATGGATGTACATACGTGTTATTAATGGCGTAAGCTTAGGGCATGGCAAAACTTCTGTGGTGGCTATCATAAAAAAAAATTTAAGTTGAATGGATCTACAGAACAGTCCAAAGAGAATGATAAGTTTCTGGTACTCCGAACCAAGCGAAACCGATTCAGAACGTGAACAAAATTCCAACCGGACCTGGCCGAAGCAACTGTGACAGAAATCCCAAGGTTAATAGAGGCTAATATGAAAGATCCCCGCTCATTGGAAAAACAACGTTTAGTATTTCACTAAAAATTACTCGCTACGGTAGGCAGAAGAACATGTTACATGGTCCAGAGAAATGGGAAATAGTCACTAGCAGTGTTATGTTTTCGGGCGAAAGCAAATTCAAGTTCTATGTCGGAGAGAGGCTAATTGTGCACTAGTGATGTTTAAATCCAACAATTCTGATGGATTAATGGTTTGTGGCGGCTTTAGTAAAGGTGGTTTGTCCGAACTGACATTTGTTGATGGAGATGTCAATGCAGAATTGTACCTGTACTTCTATTCTTGAAAGCCATCAGTTAAGCCGCTATTTACTGAAACACAGCTTCATATTTCACATAAACTTTTCAAACATATTTATAAATACTAAATTTTTTAATTTATTGAAATCAATACGCTTGCTCATTATTTTTGTTTAATTTATTTTTAAATCCAAATTTATTCCAAGAAGGCCACCCCATTTTGGAACAACAATTTAATTAGGTAATCCACCAACTAATACAAAAACATTCGTTTTGGTAATATTTGCGTTGTCAAAAAAAAATCATTCTTAAACATTTTAGCTGTCCGGGTTTCATTGACATTAACGAGAATAACGAGTAACGAGAATATTATATTACAAATCATAGTATTGCAATTTTCACGAAAACAAGTTATAGAATAAACGGAATTTCGAAATTGCTCATGAACTCTCGTTTTAATTCTGAAAAGTATTCTACTCATTATAGGCACATACATATATGGTGTGTACACATGTAATAACCTATGACTAAAAATCACCATTTCACTAAACATGATTGCTCGAAACTACAAATGTGTAACCAGTTTTAAGGCTCTATAATGTATTCCATTATGAAAATTTTGTTTGCTGCTAAACTGAAAGAAGAAAACAAAATCTAAAAGTCTGGAAAGACTGAAAAATTAAATTTTTATTTTATTTTGTTTTTATAGCAAAACATTATACATACATATAGTTAAATTTTGACAGTTTTTGTAAACATAACCAATAAAATCATAAATTATTACTTGTTCATTTTGTGGATAAATTTATCGTCTATTTGTGATAGAAATAAACTTTGGGCGAAATTAAAGTATTATAATAAAATCAATATGGCTGATAATAAATTAATAAACAAAAATGAATTTAAGTGTGGAATGGTTTGTTCCAAGGAATATATATAATATTTAGTAGGAACGAGGACGAAGCTACAGAATATAGCAACCGAAAGAATTGTAAATTTTGATCACGTCCATATTATTTGGAGAGAGCCCGAAGTAGTGCATTTATTTGCGTCTTGTTGATTGACGAATACATACGCATGTGTTTATGTAATTTTCAAGAATTGTTATTGACAGTTCAGCCTTTACTTGAAGAGGCAACTGTTTTAAAAGGTCTATTGAATCCGACTTTAAGATTGGAGGTGACATTAGGGTAAAAACTATGACGGCCGCAGCGACCCGATTAGAATTCTTAAAACAAAAAATCCGAGTTTTTAATTATAAAAATCGACATTGCTTGTATTAACGGCCATTTGCAATCATGATTACAATTTTATGTGCTGCTGGTCGACAGAGTGATGGAGGGATGATTAGTGATCGAAATTTTGCATAGCTCGTATAGACAAAAACACTTTCACAACTATCGCCTATCTTTGAAAAGGATAGTAATAGCATATGTCCTCATAGTCTTCAACAAGTTTGCAGCTCTGTAATTTTTCCGATCCTTACAATTAATAGAACCATACAATGCAACGGATGATTTCAAAGATGTTCCTTACGTTTTTATAGCCGACTACTATTCAATTAAAAAATATCGAATTTGTAATTATCGGCTTAGTCGAGGTCGCCGCATTGATTGAAAACAGCTTTGGAATTTTCACTTCTAAATCGAAGGTATTCCATTGTTGGAGGATATATTCAAATCTTGTCTCTGTCAGGTCTACACAATTGATTGAGAAAAACACCAATAAATTATTTCTTATTTGTTGAGTAACGAGTAAATAGAGTAACATTCCAGGTAACACAATTAATTGACATATATTATAAAACAGTGTTTAAAAGCCATTACTGGCCCCTTACTGCGTGAACAATCTGGCTCCAACGGTTTCGATCCTGGGCTTGGTCTTCATACTGTCCTAGAAAACCTGAAGAAGCCAAGTCATTCTCTACACCGTGGAACCATCGTCGCCTGCAACGGTTTCTGATCAAGTATTTCTTTCACTCCGTTGCTATTCAGTCCAATCACGCATATGTCATCTGTATATGCAAGCAACTGATTGGACTGGCGATATAAGATGTTGCAATGAGGTGTTCCAGTTTTACGAAAGGTGAACTCCAACATGAGATTAAAGAGTATCGGGGACAGAGCATCTCCCTGCCGAACACCCGAGCTAACTGCAAAAATTCTTGATAGCCTGTTCTCAACTTTAACACAGCATTGAGACTGCGTCACTGTCATCCTACACAGTCGTACCAATTTTGTTGGCATTCCTATGTATTCCAGGGCAGAACATAAACTCTCTTAATTGATCGAGTCATAGGCCTTCCGGAAATCCAGGAACACCTGATGTACGGGAATGGATGTCTCATTATATTAAGATAGAATCACATGCAGCGAAAAGACCTGATCAGTGACTGATCGATTCGGACGAAATCCTACTTGATAGTCACCAACCAACCTTCCGCTACAGGAGTGATTCAATCCAATATTTTGAATGACAGTAACTTGTATGCTGTGCAAAGGAGAGCTTTACCGCGATAATTCTCACACTTCAAGCGGTCTCCCTTCTTGAAGATGGGGTATATTGCGGCCACTTTCCATTCGTCAGGCATTTCTTCGGTTCGCCATACTAATCGAATAAGGTCGAAAAGACAGTTCCACAAAGTATCCCCTCCGAATATCAAGAGCTCCGAATTAATGCAGTTCACTCCAGGTGAGCGGTTTCGTTTTAGTCTCTGCATGGCTTTAGTGAATTTCTCATGGGATGGATCCTCAATGCAAATCTCCGCAGTCTGTATTTCAGGTGACTCAACTACAGTCTGTGACGCATGATGAACACCAAGCAGGTTGGGAAATTGTCCGTTCCATTTGTTGAGTACTGCGTCGATGTTGACACAGAGGTTTCCATCCCGGTCCCGAATGGCAGATGACGCAGGCTTGAAGGTACTGTGCAATCCAGTAATTCCTTTAAAGAAATTACGTGAACTGCGCTCATTGCTGAGTTGTTGTACTTTCAGAACCTCGGCCTTCCACCATTCTCGCTTTTTCCCGTCTACAAATCTGCTAAGCTGCCCTCCTAGTAAGAGTAGTCTTACATGTTGCACTTCACTATAGGCTATATTTTGTTACTCAACTGCAAGACGACACTCGTCATCAAACCAATCATTCTTGGGTCTGACTTTCACTATACCTAAAGTCTGTTGAGCTGCACTGACAACCGAAGTTTTCAGTGCCTCCCAGACAAAGTTCACACAGTCAGACTGGTAATTAGCTCCATCAATGTTGTCGCTGGCAAGATCCTCGCAGACCTTCACAGTCGAAACGTACCATGCGTTTCGCTGTGTTCCCAGGCTTGTATACGAAAACTTCCACCGTAGCTTTCCAGCGATCAAATAATGATCGCTGCCTAAGTATTTACTACCTGACCGATAAGTTCTCACATCCGGCACAAAACCGGGCCTGCCCTTTTGAAATTAACACATGGTCAATTTAACTGCGGGAAGTTTTGCGAGGATGGATCTATGTTTCCAAATGTATCTGTTTGTGAGGGAAAATGTGCTTGCTACTCTAAGATGAACAATTGCAAAGTACATCATTCTCTCACCATTATCGGTCGCAGTTTTGTGTCGGGAGTACGGACCTATGTTTTCACACAAGTCGGCCTGATTTTTGCCAGCTCTTAAATTCCCCAAAGCCATTAAACTCCCCAATTAACATTCTAGCATCGTGTTCGGGTATAGATCCCATCAGGTCATCCAAGTCATTGTAAAATGAGTCTTTATCTTGGGGTTAGCTGACTTCTGTGGGCGCATGTACACAAATTATCGACAGGTTAGCTAACTTCCTGCGCAAGCGAAGCTTACACAACCGGTTATTGACTGCTTGGAAATCCAAAACAGCGTTCTTTACCTGCGGCCCAAGAAGAAATCCACCTCAGAAATCTTGGCCTGAGGTATAGCCCTGGGACACGTGGTCTCCACTTTTACGCCAGCCAGTTTCTTGAAGAGCAACGAGTTCCAGCCGATCCTCTTTTATACATGTGATTAGGCCCTCTAATCCTCCTGGTTTCTTAAGTGACTGCACGTCCCACGTGCCGAACTTAAATCTCGTGTCCGGGTTCTTGAGCGGGGGTCCGGTTATGTTTTGGCGGTATCCATTTTTTGTTTGTCAGCCCAGCGATCCAACCGTTTAGTCGCCTCCTACGACAAGCAAAGGATACTGTGGTGGTATTTTTAACATGTTCGTGCAATTTAGGTTTCTGAGACATGTGTGCCCCCGACCACAGGGGGCACACATGTCTCGTAACAATTAACACATACATATAACATATTTAAAATACAATTTTAAAATATTTTAAAATTCTCATAACGATAATTCTCATAATGAACAATGACATCTTTCCTTTATACAGTCAATCAGTAGGAAAGTACAAACCTCAGTAAACTTATTCCTCAAAAAGTTTGCTGCATATACGCCTAACGGATTTTTTTGTTTGTTAAATCGCACTCTTATCAGTCATTAAGTATTTAGATGATTAAGATAGATTTTAACAATTAAATATATATCGTGCTATAGTAATAGCGAATTAGTATTCGATACATTTTGATTTTCACAATAATTAAATATTTAAGTATTTGATTTAGGTTTAAGTGTTAGTTAATTATAATTAATCTATAATATTTTCTTGGTAGTGGTTTTTCAGTAGTTTCCAACTATAATCCATTTATCGAAGTATTTTAATAGTGCCAGTTTATTTTGCGATACAATTTTTTGAGCTTTGATTCTTACTTTACATATCAGTCAATGAATTTTTAGTTTAATTGTGAGCGCATTATCATTTTTAAATGCCATTTATAATTTAATTGTCCACATAATTTAAAATTATTATTAAGAGTTTATGTAGTGAACTACACAAATATTATTGCGTAATATCGGAGTAGAGATGATACCAAAAAGAATTGCAACTTCTCTATTTTTTAACGATTAAGAATATTTCATTTAATGGGAGCTTCCAGTTCCGCCAACTGTTGGTAACATGTTGGAAAAATCAACAAGTTGAGTTCTGAATGATATTGATACATAAAAATTTCATGGCAACACTGATGACCTAAACGTCATTTTTTTCATCGGTATTTGTATCGATACATTCAGCATTATAATTTAATAATTTAAAGTAAATTAAATTATAAATTATTTGATAAATTAACTTTACTTATGCAATTTCTATTTTCGATGCCGACATCTTAAACTAAAAATTTCAAAAATGATCAATCGGTTTCATTCAGGTCATACCGATTAGTGATGACTACATGTTGGTAATCCTGAAACCGCGCATTGAAATAATTATTATAGTACATAATTATTATAGGTCCATTTTGCCTGTACTGTTGCTCTATTATAGTTTTTAGAAATCAGAACAGAAGACTCGGCTTACAGATCCGCCTTTTATTGACTACTGATTTTTTTACTATTATACTAGTTAATAAAATGCATAAAATATATTTTTTGACATTTTTATTTAGTATATGTATACAGTTTTTAACTTTCTTGAAAGCGTGGATTCCCTCGTCAATGACACCCAAACGTGAAAATTTCTTACGAATGTACTAATGTCCTGCGCCGCTTAGTTTTGAGACATTGCTCAGTTGCTGAATAAAAATATTTCGATACGCGAGAATATCGATTATAATCGATTATCGATATTCTCTGCTGTACGCAACCAAGACAATTCAGTTCAATGGTCTTTTCGCGATGATTTGCAAAATTTTAGTACATATTTTACGAACAATCGGAATACAACCACAACCTAAAATTCTCATATTATAAATAATATCAATAATAATAAATAATAATTATAAATACAAAATTATATGTTATAATAATTTAACAATAAAGAATAATAAATAAAAACTAACATATAACATAATAAAATAGTGCTAATTCAATAAAGAAATACACTGTAAATGGTGACCCCGACGCGCACGATATAGTTAAGTGATCGAACGGTACAGTTATAAAAAAAAAGAAAAGTGATCCGCTAATCATACAAAACCAAATGTACCGAATTAAAATACATAAAAACATGGATAAAAAAAACAAAAGTGAACAAACAATATATAGTGCTGCATGAGTGCATATACTCGTACATATTCGTCAATAAAATATTACGCTATAAACGGTACAAACTATTATGTAATTCGTACGAAGAAAAAAGTACAGTAAAATAATAAAAAGTACAGTGATACTTAGTGCCGTACACGCAAATATAATAACGTTCACATAAAATTTAAACAACATTCACAACAATTTGAATAATATACACTCGCTATTAAACAAATACATATAACTTGATTAATAAAACAAAAAAATAAATAAAAAAATAGTAAGTGTAAGCAACATTTGTTTAATATTGTTGCTCAATTATATAAAACTGTGCAACATAAAGCAAAAAAAAAACCACCTCGAAACAAGTAACCATTAATCGGGCCAACATTTGGCTCCACAAAGGCGATAGCGCCCATCGAGGGAGCCAGGGAACTGGCAACTACAGTTGAGAGCAGAAAACCTTTCCAACAACGTCCGTGCAACAGTTGATTTCATGCAACAACATTCAAAACACATAATTGGATAATATACCACCCAACACACAACAAATAAAATTAATCAGAACGAGAACAAATACAAGATAAGATTTTCATTAATATTATTAATTATTTTCTCGCGATTAAAATTTTTACTATAATTTTTTTGATTTTCTTAAATAACAAACTTATGTAGGCTGCTCGGCATACTCAACGTAAATGACTTTTTCGGAAAAAAATTTAGTAAATTGACTGTACTAAAAATTAGACTAAATAGTGCAAAAAAAGGTAATTGATTGTTGTTGCTGTTTTTTTGACATTAGTGAAAGTAATAATACATATATATATATATATATATATATATATATATATATATATATATATATATATATATATATATATATATATATATATATATATATATATATATATATATATAATATTTTCATTAATATCTACATATATTAATTTTTTTAAATTCAAGTTTTGACAACAATAAAAAAATAAAAATATTATTTGACATTTATTTTATCACCTATAAAGCAGTGAATTTAACCCTTCAAACCTGTATATTTTTCCCGTAAAGCAAATTTTTACTAAAAAAATTACTTCAAATTTGGCACGATATAAGAGGTAAATTTGTACTAAAATTACAATTTACCGAATTTTTTGATTTTACTTGAGTATGGCACGCAGCCTTAAAAACTATTATTTTACTCAATTTTTGTTTTGATTTTCTTGTTTGAATTTTATTAATTACTTATCTTATTATCTCTGTGAGTGTTTCGATTGTTCGCCTTCCGCTGTAATAATCCGTTAAACAATTTTGAATGTTTCTGCCGATAAGTCTGGACAAAATATTTTTATTCACTTGTTCGTGTACGCAATCATATTTTTTCAGGCATCCTTTGTTTTTTTTAAAGCCAAATTCTTTATTATATAAATAAAGTAAAATAAATATATCTGTTCGACCGTCGCCTATAATCTTCTATAGTACAGTGTAGTGGTAAAATGCCACGACCTCAAACAAAAGGAGACAATGAAAACCAACCCGGTACATCAAGTGGCACATATACTACAACACCACAGCCGAAGATTCCTCCCTTCTGGAGTGAACACCAAGGGGCATGGTTCACAGTAAGTGAACAACAATTCTTCATACATCGTTTTGGATCACGCGCACGCAACTGTACTATTTGTAATTTACCGGTAGCTACTCATGGTGAAGCTACTTCAACATTTTCTAAGTCTTCAGAAAACAAATAAATCCTTCTGTTTCTACGGCAAACAGGGATTGGTTTATCTCGCCGTCTTTTCATCACCGATCATGAAAACCATTTACAATTTCTGATCGATTCGGGGGCTGAAGTATCTGTGATACCCGTTAAAAAGTCTCCCCGACAAACAAAAGACACCGCTTGTTCTTCCGCTTATTCTTACCGCAGCAAATGGTACCCCAATTTCCATTTACGGTGGAAAACTACTAAAATTCAATCTCGGTCTCAGGCGTTCGTTCACACATCCCTTGATAGTCGCGGCAGTAGACAGACCTATTATAGGTGCTGACTTTCTGTCTAAACATAGCCTCGTGGTCGATTTGCAAAACAGAGGACTTTCGGATTCACTTACAACCCTTGTCGTGAACGCAACCATCGCTCAGGTTGATACGCCAAAACATTTCAGCGTTAACAATTCTTACGACGCTCTTTTAAAGTAATACCCTGCGCTCACTGAAGCTCCAAATTATAATTTGCCAGTGAACCATAATGTAGTACAATACATAGCCACACAAGGTAGGTTACCTTATACAAAACCACGACAACTTGACGCTACGAAACTAAAAGCTGCAAAAACTAAGTTCCAGTGTATGACAGATATCGGAAGCTGCCGTCCCTCGTCATCTCCAGTCTCTCCACCGTTGCATATGGTGCAAAAGAAAGACAAAGACTGGCGCCCTTGTGGAGACTATCGATAGCTTAACACTGTCACAGTCCCGGATAGATACCCTATTCCACATATCCACAGTTTCTCGTTGAAACTCGCCGGCGCCACTATTTTTTCACAAATAGACTTACGTACGGGCCTATCATCATATATTCCCATAGCTCCTGAGGATATACATAAAAGAGCGATAACAACTCCCATTGGGCTTTTCGAGTTCACACGAATGCCATTTGGTCTTCGCAACTCAGCCCAGACATTCCATCGATTCCTTAACAAAGTTTTAAAAGGGCTGTACTTCGTCTTTTCTTATATCGATGATATCCTTATTACGAGTCACTCCGAGATGGACCATAGAGAACATCTCGATACATTTGTTAAGCGTCTTTCCGAATTTGAAATTAACATTAAAGCATCAAAATGCGTTTTCGGCGTGAAGTCACTCGACTTCTGGAGCCACACAATCTCGAAAGCGTCAAAAGACAGAGTTGAAGCCATTTCAAACTTTCCAGAGCAAACATCAATACGCCAAATACAACAGTTCGTAAGTATGGTGAAATGTTACCACCGCTTTATACAACTTTTAGCCGACCTGATATTACTACAGGCAAATACAGAAGAAACTTCTCTTGGCCTGAAGAATGCACTGCATCTTTCATAGAGGTTGTGACGAAACTCAATGGGAACAGATAATGGTGTACATAATGCTCTGATCATGATGATCCTTGTTTGTGCCGTTTCGTCCTCAGAAATAAAATTTATTAATTCGCAACCTTGAGCGGTCTATTTTAGCGCGGCTAAAGCTCAGTAGTAATGCGGTGGGGTTTTCAAGGTGCGACATTAATCTAGCTTGACCGCTATATGATATTTGTTTAACTTGACCGTGCCAAATTTAAAATATAGCTAAACAGAAAATCTTCAGCTATGAGGTGATAAACTATGTGGTGTTATGTGGAAGTGGAACATACTGCGCTTTGCTCTTTATCTTATTATTTATATATATTTTTTTATTGCACAACAAAATAAACAATTAAACTAGAATTTAACATTATAATTTATAATGATTTAATTTTTATATTATTTGAAATTAAATGAACAGAAAGTGTTTGTTTTACATATCAAAAGAAAAGAAAAAGAAGACACAAGTAATTAATATATCCTAAACTACTCTAAGCTTTAAGCAATAAGCTTATTCTTAAATTTTAAGATCTTAATTAATTATAACATAAACGAAATTAAGATATATTATTTTCGTAACATATAACTATAGAAATATTTTGGTAATCATAATAATAATTACTCAAATACATAAATAATATTGAAAATTGTTAATTAATTATTTTGTTTTAATTATTTAAAACTATTTTTCTTAGCACTTACATAAATGTTCACTTAACTGAATGTTTTGCTGCTGACATGAAGTGTTGCGGTATGCAGATGATAAATGTTGTTCATGATGAAATATTGCGTATGATGAAATGCAGCAAATAAAACTTTTTGTACACAGAATATGCATCTGTGTTTGTATATTATTGTAGCGTGATTGTGTTGAAATATAAATACAATCACGATCGTATTTTAACAAAATTTTATGATTCTTGGAATGATAATCATGAATGAAATATTATGTGTAGTTGTATTAACTATTTTATTCAATGCGCGAGCACACAGGTATTTAAATTTGTGTTTATTAAATTTCGTTTTTAATTGTTAACTTATTTATTATTAATATTATATCTTTTAATTATTAATGAAGTTTCTATTCATAATTATTTAGGTATTTCGCATACATTAATTATTGTACATTACTTATTAGGTATTTGATATTAGAGTCTTTATAATTATACAAAATGATACTCAAATGGTACCGTAGTTTCGGTACAACATACACACACATGCTCATAACTAACTGTTCACAATCACACCATATTATACGTAAATTTTTAAAACAATTTATTTCATTTAATTTATATACGAGTATATGTATTTATTTATTTGTTATTTATTTATTAGTTATTAGGTAATAATTATATCTTTATATTATTCTTATGCCATGCTCATATCGTACTTTAAACAACTGTTTCTGTACGGAACTTAAAATTATGCCGGATGAATAACACAGTTTTTATAAAGCACCTTTTAAATTTAATCACTATCCGACAAGTTTTTACCACATTATTTTAACTTATATATTATTTTTAATTTTAAGTTTTATATCATTTATTTTATTTTTATTATTTCACTTATTATTATTATCAACGTACATTTATTAATAATTTTATTTATAAATATACAATTAGGACATACTATTTTAATTTTTAAATAACAAAAAATTTTCCTAATTTAATTTCAATCACACAACAAAAAAAATTAAATATTTAGGCACAATCATAATTTAATGCCTATCTCACTAAAACATAGCGTTTACTTTTACGTTATTTAATTTAAACTCTATACACGACATTTTACGGTAGCCATCTGCTCGTGCAAAAACTATAATGCTGACTGTCCATCATCAACTGAAAACCACTCTTTTTTTTTTATTTTTTGTAACCACCAATAACAAAAAATAAAAAATAAAGACAAAAAATCTATATTTCGGTTCGGAACCAGTTCAAAAGCAACAACAACCATTAGCTAAAAGGTCAGAGCTGGGCAAACCAGTAAGGCCGTAAAAAGCGGCATTGCAAGGTCAAGCATTCTCTTGCCGCTTCCACTCTTTTGGCACATCCGTTGAACAACACAGAGTTCAACATTACTACCGACGCTTCCAGTATAGCAGTTGGAAATGTCTTAGAACAACGCAATAATGGATGTTGGCAGCCACTTACATTCTTTCCAAAGAAACTTTCTCCAGCGGAAGTCAAATACTCTACATTTGATAGAGAACTTCTTGCTATATATCTAGCAATAAAACTTTTTTCCCATTTCGTCCAAGGCCGAAATTTCTCCATATTTACCGACCACAAACTTCTCACTACAGCAATTGCATCAAAATTGGAACGTAGTCCCCGGCAATTACGAGATTTTGATTATATTACACAATTTACGACCGACATTCACCACATCAAAGGTAAACAAAATGTGGTGAGCGACTGTTTTTCTCGATCTGGTGAGACGTTTTCACCAGAAATGGCGACGACGAATTGCAGAAATTGATTTCAGTTCGGAATTTGAAATCAAGCATCAACAAGCAGCAAATTTGGTGAGACATCGACAGGTAAATATCGACCCTTCGTTCCCAAGAACATACGACGGACAATTTTCTATAGTCTACATGGTTTATCACATCCTGGAATACGTGCCACGCAAAAATTAATTTTTTCAAATATTTCTAGGAAAAAATACTGATACAAGTATCTGAGGGAAATCTTGTATCCAAAGTCAAAAATCCAAAGCACACCGCCACACAAAATCAGAACTTGGTAAATTCGAGCTACCAAGTGGCAGGTTTGAACACATTCACATGAACCTAGTTGATCCACTGCCCCAATCGAATGGTTATCATTACATTCTAACGATGGTCGACCGATTTACCGGTTGGCCAGAAGCTTATCCAATCAGAGAAATGACTGCTAAAACCGTATAAGTATAAGATCTTCTACAACGAGTATATCTGTAGATTTGGAGTCCCACTCTACAAACGACAGACCAAGGAACACAATTTGAATCAGCAATGTTCACCGAGCTCACGAAGCTCCTAGGTTTACATCGCATTCGAACAACAGCATATCATCCAAAAGCGAATGGTCTTGTCGAGCGATTCCACAGGCAACTTAAAGCCGCTATAACAGCTCGGTGCAATACATCCCATAGGAGTTCCGTTCTTCCAACCGTATTATTGGGTATTCGAACCTCAGTCAAGGAACTACACTCCAGCAGAGCTAGTGTATGTTCAAAACATCAAGGTTCCCGGTGAATTCTTCACCAACAATCACAATTCGAACCCAAACACAGATACTTCGGATTTCATAAAGCAGCTTCGTATCAATATAAGAGCTTTAGTTTCTGCATAACAGAGACATCCGACCAAACAGGATACGTATAACCCCAAAAATCTGGAAAATTGCTCATATGTATTTGTTCGCGTTGACAGAGTTAAAAGTCCATTGAGTACACCGTATTCTGGACCATATCCAGTAACCCGCAAATTGAACAAATTTGTTGTCGCGGATAGATGGAAAACTCACGACAATTGGCATCGACAGGCTCTAGCCAGCATACGGAATACTTGTGGTTAGCCCAGTCGAAAATCGTAGTGTCCGCAAAACTGTGAGATTTCACCTTTAAACACTACGGTTTTCGATCCAGGAGGGAGTGATGTAGCGGCACAACAATCACTTAAATAAAATAGCATCGGCCGTTACAAAAATATTTATGTCCACGCCGCTTAGTTTTGAGACATTGCTCAATTGAAATAATATCAATAATAATAAATAATAATTATAAATACAAAATTATATGTTATAATAATTTAACAATAAAGAATAATAAAGAAAAACTAACTTACAACATAATCAAATAGTGTTAATTTAATAAAGAAATATACTATAGTCCCCCGGAATTCTATAACTCTAAAGCAATAATTCTACTCACTGCTACTGTGAACGTCATTCCAATGCGCATGAACTATGACTGCAGTTTCTAAAAATTCTAAAATAAATTAAGTTCCATTAAATTGATAGATTTATACAAAAACATAACTAGACATCACTCATCAGCCACAAGAAGACACAATAATTACCAAACCATTATTACCTTTGAGTCTTGATCTAATTAACCAACCAACAACACAATTATTTAAATCAAGCGATAGCATAAAGATCACAATCAAGTTGCCAACGGCTAATTATTATTATTACTATTAGAAAGAAAGACGAAAAAAAAAAACACTTTTTAACCAAAAAAATAATTTTATTTATTTATTTATTCCTTTTCAAAAATATAATAACACATTAAAAACTCATTATATATTTCCCAAGTATTCTTAACACAGAAAGAAAGAAATATTTTTTTGTGCATTTCAGTAAATTAAATTCCTTTAAATATTTAATATTTTTATGTAAACCGTGGTGCTGGCTATTCGATAAATCAATAACATCATCCGTAATTATTTCCACACTATCACTGTTATCGGCAACATAATGATTATTTAACTGTATATTATGTTTCAAATAATCATCATCGGTTAATAATTTAATTTTGGATCCAATTCGTTCGTTTAGCTGTGGCATCATTACATTTGTCGTATTATTATTTCGCATAGTAATCATATTCCTATACTCCGCCGGGTGTAACATAAAATCACGTACATATTTCATTATCATATTCATTAATTGATTTGTTGTTTGCATTTGATCGAAGTCCAGATGTGGAAATATTTTAGGATTTTGTATGATAAAATATTTACTAAGACACAATCCAAATTTCAACTCAGGCTTTAAATAATGATACGATTTTAGCAAAGTTTTTAACAGTATGCCAAGTTTTGTTATGGATTTTGATAGCAACAATTTGGATTGTTTGAATATTTTAAATTTTCGTGATGACGTGGCCACTGTATCGTTACTAAAAATATTGAATTTCAATTGAAATACTATTAACAAATTTTCTAATTAATATGCATTCTTACTTGCATTTTTTATCACAGATTTTTTCACCACTTACATACTTTAAAAATATCAAAAGACATATAATTTTAAGAGCGAACATTCTTAATGGATATGCCATTTACGTTACGTTCAAAATCACAGTTGCAACTAAATATAAATAAACTAACTATTATCGTTCAACCAAACCACACTAATTACACTTATCGAATTAATGAGGGTAGTACTTTTCAATTTTTAGGGAAATATGTACCATGGTCGTATTCGCTCTGTTTAAAAACAAGTAAATATTTAATTGTATATTCAATTAATTAATACTGATAATTGTGAAATTTGTTAATTTATATTTATGTCACTTTTATCAGTTTCTGAAATAAATGTTGATAAAATATATTTGTAAATTAGAAGTTTGTGGTAAATCGAACAATACTTAAATAGGTGAATATCAATATCATTTGTTTTTTAAGAATATCATTTTTATTATTTATACGTGTGTATACTGATTTTCTTATTAATTTTTTTTTTTTGATTTAATGTAATAATTATGTGCATAGTGGTGTTTCATAAATTTTGATTATCATTCATGATTCATAAATATTATTTTGTTTATCAGGTAACACTGCTACTAACCATTGAGTGATTTTCAATGTACCTGGACTAAAGGTATTGTTAGACTTATTTAAAATATATCAGCAGAACAAATAAACAAATGACTTATTTTTTCTCGCACCCAGTTTGGCTGCATAGGGCTCCGCTGATAATTGTCAATATTACTTTTATTATTATAGGTGTACATTGCAATATTCCAATTTAAACTACCCACCTTGTTGATTCCACCAAACTTTCATCTACATCTCTCGTTCATATTCAAATGATCAATTCATTATTGATATAAATGAGGTACAAGAAATGTTAATGTGTTTGTGCAATTCACAGCAGAATTGGATGTGCAAGGTACAATCACAAATTATATTTATTAAAACTAAATTTACAATTATTGTCGGCCTCGTTGGCACAGTAAGTAGCTTCCTTGCTTTGTTATTCAAGGGTCTCGGGTTCAATTCCCGGTGGTGCAAGTATATGTGTTTGTTCAGGTATTGCACCGTGGACCCGTTAGTGGCATTGAGTGCTGGAATAATCCGCCCCACTTTAGTTTTTTTTAAATTGCACCAATGTATCATAAATTTTTTTAAATCGCTAATGGCATTGATTTGGTGTATTTTACAACGTTTTAACGTTGAACAATGTGTAACTTAGAGCATGTTGAAAGCACTCTAGAAGTTCTAAACCTTTTAATTGACGGAAACTGTATACTGTTATTCTTATGCATTAGCAAAAGAAGTATTGCTAATATATCATATGAATTCTGCATTTCAAGCTACTTTTACAACAGTAGTGCGATTTTGCACAAAACGCGAGAAGCGAGTTTTTTTTCTCTATATCTCGTCTTTTAGTTTTGTCCGACAGTTTTTTTGTGATTTTGCACAAAACGACATAAGTAAACGGCGAGAAAATTGGGCAACTTTTTATTTATTATCTGTCAAAATTACAAGAGAAGTGTATTTCAAGATGAAATTTTGAATTTTGTATAGATTTTTTTTTATTGAAGTGGTCGCTTTTTAAGGCACACTTAGAACGGCGATTGGTCCGTTGTGATACCCACATGTATATTCACACACACACACATTCATTCAACTCATTCACCCTCATTCCCACAAGTACAGTGTACCACCTGCGGAATACCCAGTATAGTGACAAGTCGGCCCATTAGTTCTAAATTCCAACGGTTACATGTAAGAGACATGTAAGAGACATCTAATTAATCACCTCCCCGTAATCGGAATGATATGAAACATCCCTTTTTTTTACATCTCGCCTTTGTTGGGATTCGAACCCGGTACCTCCCGATCCAAACGTCGCAGCTTTAACCACTGCGCTATTTGGTCGGTATAGATAGTATTTTAAAATTATATAAAAAAAACGGATAATTTACCTATAGCCATGCTATATGATCGCAAAAACCATATGCGAATGATTCGGGCGCAGTTATATCAATGTAGGAAGGCAAGTTAATTCGTTTTAATTAAAAATAATAAAAAAATAAATTTGTAATTTTTTTTAAAGTTTTAAAGGCCATTACTGGCCCCTTACTGAATCAATAATTTGGCACCAACGGTTTCGATCCCGAGCATGGTCTTCATACTGTCTAAGACAATCTGAAGAGGCCAAGTCGTTCTCTACACCGTGGAGCCATCGTCGCCTGCAACGACCTCTGCGCCTACCATATGGTGGCCCTCCTTTCAGAGATCGCTGCACAATTCGTTCCGGATCAGCACGCAGAACGTGCCCGAGGCAGCGTACTCGCTGAGATCTTACTTCATGTACAATATCGGGGATCTTCATCAGATCTCTGATTTCAAAATTGTACAGAGCTCGGTAGGTATCATCTATTTCGATTTTTGGGCCGTAAATCACACGCATCTTCTCTCAAATGTTAGGAGCCATCTCTCGTACTCATCCGTCATCGCCCAACTTTCACATCAAAACATAACAACGGGTCTGATCAACGCTTTGTAAAGCTTCAGCTTCACGGCACTTGATAAGTGTTTAGATTTTAGCAGTGACCTTAGAGGATACAAAGAACGACTGCCAGCTGCCAGCCGAACTTTAATATCCTCACCCACACTGTTATTGTGGGTGATAAGAGAACCCAAATATTTGAAACTCCTCACTCCCTCAAACGTGTGATGGCCACTACTAAAATCTGGTGTGCCATTGTCCCTAAAACCAGAGATCAGGTATTTCGTTTTGTACTCATTGATCTGAAGTCCAACTGAAGCTGAAAACTCTACAAGCGGATCAAGTATTTCTTTCACTCCGTTGCTATTCAGTCCAATTACGCATATGTCATCTGCATATGCAAGCACCTGATTGGACTGGCGATATAAGATATTACGCTTCGGTATTTCAATTTTACGAAAGATGTACTCCAACATGATTAAAGAGTATCGGGGACAGAGCATCTCCCTGCCGAGCACCCGAGTTAACTACAAAAATTGTCGATAGCCTGTTCACAACTTTAACACAGCATTGAGACTGCGTCACTGTCATCCTACATAGTCGTACCAGTTTTGTTGGCATTCCTAGGTTTTCCAGGGCAGACCACAAACTCTCTCGATTGATGGAGTCATAGGCCTGCCGGAAATCCAGGAACACCTGATGTACGGGGATGGTTGTCTCATAATATTAAGATAGAATCATCCGCAGCGAAAACACCTGATCGGTGACTGATCGATTCGGACGAAATCCTCCTTGATAGTCACTGACCAACCCCTCCGCCAGAGGAGTGATTCTATCCAATACAATGTATGACAGTAACTTGTATGCTGTGAAAAGGAGCGCTATACCGCGATAATTCTCACACTTCAAGCGGTCTTCCTTCTTGAAGATGGGGCATATCGCGGCCACTTTCCATTCATCAGGCATAACTTCAGTTCGCCATACTAATCGAATAAGGTCGAAAAGACAGTTCCACAAAGTATCCCCTCCGAATATCAAGAGCTCCGAATTAATGCAGCCCATTCCAGGTGAGCAGTTTCGTTTCAATCTCTGCATGGCTTTAGTGAATTTCTCATGGGATGGCTCCTCAGTGCAAATCTCCGCAGTCTGTATTAGAGGTGGCTCAACAACAGTTTGTGACGCATGATGGGCATCAAGCAGATCAGTAAAGTGTCCACTCCATGCGTCAAATACTGCGTCGATGTTGACACAGAGGTTTCCGTCCCGGTCCCGAATGGCGGTCGACGTAGGCCTGAAAGTATGGTGCAGTCCAGTAATTCCTTTAAAGAAATTACGCGAACTGCGCTCATTGCTGAGTTGTTGTACTTTCAGAACCTCGGCCTTCCACCATTCTCGCTTCTTTCGTCTACAAATCCGCTTAGCTTGTGAGACGTTGTTACCGATGAAGGCTAAGCCTAAAAATAAGCGTCTATTTTCCAGAGTGCAAATTTTATACTCTAAACATTTTGTCGTGTATGGTGGAAGGCGGGCAATACTCTCATGAAACGGTAAGCTATGGTCATAGTCCCAGTAGGTTTTCTTTAAAATGAAGATCATAAATTTCTTTTGAATGCTTTCAATCCTTTGATGTGGTTAGCATAATACGGGCTCCAAATTACTGATGCGTATTCAATATGCGATCTTATATACGCAAAATAAAGTGAAAATAAAGTTGACAAATTTGTAAATTCACAAGTCCTACGCTTAACAAAACCAAATATAGAATCAGCTTTAGCAATGCATTTGTCAATGTGGTTGTTAAAACTCATATTTTCAGCGAATGTGACTCCTAGATCGGTTATTTCATTAACTCTTTGCAGTTCCGTATTATTAACGCTATAAGCAAAGTTAATCGGGTTTCTCTTGCGATGAAAAGACATTACTTTGCATTTGTCAATATTCAACAGCAAATAATTTTTGTGGCACCATTCAATGAATCTCTTTATGTCTTCTTGTAATATTTTTGTGTCATGTATATCTTTAATTGTATGATAGATTTTTATGTCATTAGCGAACATGAGAAGATTAGAGTATTTTATGACTTTTATGAAAACGAGAAAAATCCATGGTCCAATATGGGAACCCTGAGGAACTCCTGCTTTACTTAAATCAGTAAACACTACCTCTACTTGGTTGCGGTTTTCAATTTCATTAATAACTTTGTTGGTAAATTCAACAAGGTTAGTAGATGTAGATTTTCTAGGCATAAACCCATGCTGATTGAGTGATATATGTTGAGCTAGGATTCCTTGAAAGCTGTTGCATACAACCTGTTCGAATAATTTTGCTATGGTTGAAGTGGTTGATATCCCTCTATAACAGCCTACATATTAGTAAATCTAGATCGATTGAAAACTAAATGAGAGCTTGCGAATATATACAAATGCTCTTAACCATACATTGTTCGGTAAATTATTTTCAAAACCAACTTCGTTAATCAGCAAATATAAAATTTAAACTAAATTAAACAGGTGATGTCTTCTCTTTTACCCGATTTAAATATAGGCGTAACTTTAGATATTTTCCATGTATCAGGGAATATTCCGGATGTTAACGAGAGATTGTATATATTCTGTAATGGTTTTACTAAAATATTAGCATATTTTTTAAATATAGTCGTTGGAATATTATCCGGCCCACATCCGTCACCAAACTGATTAAGTGCATATAAAATATCCTCATCACTAATAACCGGTACACTGATAAGTACATTATTATTTAAGTTTGATTGAGTGGTAAACCAATTACTGTTTTTAGGTTTGAATACATATTGAAAAAAATCCGCAAACATGTCAGCCATTTTTTTAGGATCTGACGTTGTAATATCATTCAAATACATATTAGTTGGATAACCATCAATTACTCGTTTGGATCTAAAGTATTTCCAGAATTGTTTAGGGTTGGTTGTAATGCTTCGTTGTACATCTGCAATATATGAGAGGTGCTTTTCCTTCAGGTATATATCAAATTCTTCATTAGATTGGAGAAACACAGTCCTATCCGATTCTAAACCACTTTTAATCATCTTGACATAGGCTTTAGATTTACGGTTCTTCAGATTAATCAGATGGTCGTCAAACCAAGGAGGATGAATATTAAATTTTTTTTTTTTTTTTTTTAGCAACTATAGCATGAGGCACACTGTCAAATAATTCATGCGGTTTCGGATTAGTTCTTACACATATCACATTTGGTGATGTTAAACCTTGCGGTTCATGGATCGTCATGACTTTACTAGTTGATGGTATGGTGAGTTGAGAAACTAATTGTTTATCCGCCTTGGTGAAAGTTAGATAATATGTATTATCTAAGACAGGTAGCATCGATAATGTGGATGGCAAATTAAGAAATTCAACCGAGGTTTCCAAGGAATTTTTAGAGCTGATATTAGGATAAAATTCCTTTAGAGCAAACGTAACATCTGCAGGACATCTATATGTTACATTTAACGGTTCTACGTTTGTTAGAAAGGAATTTGCATCGGAAAACCGCATATTGACATGGTGTAATCTGTCAATGTACGGTATTTGATTTTTATCCCCAAGAAGGAAAACCTTTGTACATTTACTTAAAATAACCACAAGTCCAATATAACCAGCATGCACCATCATGTACTCATCAATGAATACCGTTTCATACTCGAGACAACCATTTATCAGAAAAGAAGCAATCGTTTTGTTGTTGCCTTTAACTTTGTTGAAATCCATATTTTCATTAATACAACGAGAAGCAACTTTTAATTTAAGATCAGCTAGTCCTTCTTTAGTGGCGCATAGAACAAGATCATTACCTAGTTTATGGTTGTTTATAATCCATGTAGATTTACCACAACCAGGAACTCCTTGGACATTTGTAATAGTTGGTATCGTGATGTTTTCCTTTTTGTACATAATGCCCGATGAACAGAATACGTACCTGTGTGATGTTAAAAAGTTATTGGAGTCCTCACAGAATTTAATCAGATTTTCCCCATCAAAGCCAAATTGATGTTTAATAATAGGCTTTTCTATATAATGTTTGGTATGATTGTCGAATACAAATATATTTACCGACCGCAATGAAAAAGCGGCATAAGGCAGTAGGTGGATATGCTTGTTGTAATATTTATGCAGGTGGGTTTTTATAAGGTTACTAGAATGCTTAAAATAAAACATTATTTCGCAGATGAATCATTATAGATTGTCGGAGATACTACTGGAAGCTCATCCATGGGATTAGATTTTAAAAATTTGGTAGGTTCGCCAGTTATCCAACGTGAGGATAGACACCTTTCGTATTGCGGATCCATATTGAATGGGATATTTAAGATCGATTTGATGTTACGACATGGACAGTTTGTGGTATAATCTAAACCCACTTTTAATTGGTTAACTGAACAATTACTATCCAAAGTGATGGTAAACGATTCTTCTTTACGATGTTGTAAGTAAAACGTTAAGGTGTTAAATGCATATATTAGATCACTGCGATCAGTTTTGGCTTGATTTGTAATCACCATTACAAACTTATCCTCAATTTGATAAACTTTGGTGACAGTGTTTATAGATTTCATGTAGAAATTGTTTAGTTTAGCACTCTTAATCGAATGAAATTCTTTTTTACTGCATTTATCTAATTTATTCGTCATAGTCACACAAATTATGATTGATGATTTAGGTAGCTATTTGCCATTAATCCAGGTTGAGATCTGAGGTTCAGCATACATAATATGTTGAGTCGGAATAAGCTTTAAAAAGTCATACCCATTTGAGTAGTCTTCAGATTAATCACCACCAACGCCATTCTTTTGCAACTTAGATATTAAAGATGAGATGAATGATTTAGTTTTGGTAGGAGTTGACCTAATATCATCCACAGTCTGCGTTTCACAATGTTGAAATTCAAAAATATTTGACAGCCTAGGCGTCTTGTTGTAGTTTTCGGAACAAAAAAATGCAGCAAGCCACCATTAGTGTCACAGATTGCATCGCGAATTTGGTTATTGTGTATATTAACGCCAAAATCAGCTGTTACTTCTGAGGGAATAAAACAAACATCATCGGCAGTCAAAGCTTGGAATTGTTGAAGTTTATGAATTTCAATCATTCTCGGTATCTTGGTGAGATTTTCAGGGCATGAAAAGTACATCAAGCCACCATTTACGCTATCGACTACATCATGAAAATTCCCGGTGGACAGGATTTTGAATTCAACATTGTAGAGAACGATTCATCATCTACACAGGTTTTGATATATAAAATGGTACTTAAACCAATCTGGACGTATCGTGTTCAATTGTGCGGCTGCGCTTCCAACATAATAAAACTTCAAAGAAGGCAGCCAAAAATATTACGAAGAATCGTAAATGCAGTCTGGTATGTACGCAATACAACCACACACCGAAACAGTAGCAGGCACGATAAAGGAATACAGCAAAAAGTACTAGTCAAAATTACAACACCATCCCAATGCATTGGCCAGGGAATTGCTTAGACGGCCCAGATTTCGGCGCCTCATTGAATCCATTTTTTTAAATTAAATTTTAAAATGTTCTATAGCTCTTGTGGTCATTTCCAAATCACACACAGCACAATTTCAAATTAATGGTAGACCAAAACCACCAATAAATTCAACATGATGAATGAACAAGTAAACTTACATTAATTTCATGAGAATATTACCTGATTACTTTATGTACTTTAATTACCATAACCTATATTTACAGTTCATATTAACAGACTAAACAAAAGTGGTAGCCTCAAAATATATCAACATGCAAATTTGTTTACTTTACAATTTGCTGATATTATGAAACAAAACTTCTAATTTCGGTAAAACGCATCCACTGTACACAATTATTATGCATTATTTATACATTATGCTGTATTGGGAATATAAAAATTCAATTAAGCCTTCGTAATTTTAACGTAAATATAATGTTGTGTAATTTTTAAAATAAAATCAATGTTTGTCTTTCGAAGAATCTAATTTATTAAGATCGTTTCATCGAATTACGTCTTAACCATATACATATATACATATGTATATACATAAAATTAACATATAAAATTATGTATACTTATTTAGCAATTGTTTACGTATACAACATACATGCATATATTATATTAATTATTGTTAGTCATCGAAATTAAAATCGTAAATGAGTTAGAACCCATGTAGTGAACCGAAAATTGACATATGCCCTTGGTGTGTACTTTAATGCTTATTCTAATTTATAATGTTACCAGTAGAATTTAAAATTATATATATATATATATATATATATATATATATATATATATATATATATATATATATATATATATATATATAATTTGTCCCTGGGGGCTACGCCCGCTACGCAGCGCGACGCCTCCAGGGACATTTAATAAAGTGTTGAAATCTTCATTTTGCGTTCATTTAAAAAATATATTAAATAGATGAGCCCGGTCTCCCTTGCCGGCGCTAATTTGTCCGTGAGCCATACACGGAGAATTGGGATTTAATATTCCACAGGAACCATGAATCATATTTTTTGTAACAACCTCATGTAACAGTGGATCTTCTTCATCACCGGGAATTTTTGGTGAAATCACATTATCGATTTCATTCGGTCTTATCTTCTCAACAAACCAAATGGGGATATGTGTATGTGGCAATCGGCGTTTTCACCACTCGACTGAATACTTTCAACAGCGCGTCTCACCGAACTCGCGATATTTTAAATAAAATCCATGAGAGATTTTAATTTTTTTTAATACCCTTACGGTGATGTCATGGCGATCAATGGGTCAGGAAATAATTCTTGTCGAATTTCTGTCCACTGTGGATTGCATAATGACGTACATATACTGTATCTTGATCGTATTCATACATATATCACGGAATTCTGACGTATGTTGGGGAGTATTGTCATTCTGCCGACATTCTATTCATTTCAGTCAGCATTGATGGCATCCCGAAGATGCTTGTATTCCTCGGAACGAAGTTTTGCCTAGTGCAACCTGATAAATGTTAATCACTCTGTATCAACTTAGACGAACATACCCACAGCATATTGGTGAAATAGACGCCGACATTTGAAGATGTGATTGTCCTAATTCTCTCAAACCATCAGTCTTTATGAATAATAATTTATTGAACTAACTTTTTTGTTAGTTTCGGCGCCTGTAAAAAATGTTTTGTCTTAATAAGATAAAGTATCGTTTTGATTATGGTAGTAAAAGTAGATTGGTTATTTGTAACTAGATTTAACATCTTGATTGAAAAATGATACCCATCTTCACCTTGCCAAATTAAGATAGGATATTGTAATCGTAACGATAGGATAATGTAACCGGCATAAAATTATCTCGAATAACTTGTGTTGCACAAAATGACGTCATTTGAAAGAAAATTATTGTATTGCTATATGAATCAAAAAGTGTTTAGAATCTGGAACATTTCCGGAAACCAATGAATGTAGTGACTCTGGTTGCGGTACCAATGGTGTCAATTTGACTTTGCCAATGGCGATCCAGGGGCTTCCTTTATAATTGAATGCAGCTCTATAGGAATTAAACGCGACATTTCTACGTTGTTGATTTCGGCGAATGGCGAATAAGGCACATTCCATCTATTGTCAACTTCAAATTCATTTGTGTGAATATTTATCGTGAATGACTTTCTAGAATTCTAAGTGGATCCTCTACGATATAATGGATAGCCATCAGTTCCAGTAATCGTATGCATTGCAAAATCTTTAGAAAAACTCTTTGAACTTTTACCATTAATCATACATGGTGAATTCATATTAAGTGCTCCACATGGACCATATTTAATTTAACAATTCCCAACAATTCTGGATCCGTGCCTTCATCAGGAATTTCAGCGCTTATTACGTTGTCGATATCAATTGATCTTATTTTATTTGTCAGCCAAATTAATATATATGAGCATGAGGAAGTCCTCGTTTTTGCCATTCGATCGAATACAGCCAACAATTCGTTAGCCCATACACATGATACTATGTAATGAGATCCATTAAGGATTTTAGCTTTCATTTAAAAACTCTTGCTATAATGTCATGTCGGTCCATCGTTGTTGATCACGCTTTAATAATTTTACAATATCGTTCCATTTTGGATTGCATGTGAATGTTATAAATAAATCGGGTGTTCCGTAATGAAAGTCATAGCGTCTTGAGTATACTCTTGCATATCACGCGGACTGCCAATGTATGATGAAGGAAGAATAACAGTATTATCGATGTCATTGGCATTAATACTTTTGTCTACATTTCCCTATATAATGCATCACGCAACTAGATGTATTCGTCGCTTCGTTATTTTGACTGATTAAAACGAATGTATCGTATACGTTCACTCTCGATTTGGGCATGCATATCGACAACACACTGATGGTATAAATATCTACATACTGGAATGTGATTGTCTTCAGTAAATCTAATCATTAGTCGATAAGCGTATTAGCGTAATAATTCATAGCACTAACTTTTTTGGTCAGTTCTGCGCCGGTGGATGGATTTGTTTGTTTTATGTTGATGTGCATATCCATCATTACCTTCCCAACAAATTAAAGGGTATTGCAATAAGAGCGATGAGTGTCTTCAATTTTCTGAATGACTTTATCCGTACGCATAATAACTATGTCACGTGATTCAAAAGCTTCCCCAACCATTACAATAGCAACTTCATCAACTGTTGGTGCATTATATCTACGGACATGAGCACCTGTTGGTGTTTTATCTGCTTTAATGACGATCATGTAATTATCATTTTCCAATTGTGGTGTAATTTTTTGGAGCAATTGTATTAATTGAATTTTTTTTCATTAAAAATTGTTGAATTGTATTAATGATTTCACGCTCTCGAATTACGGTTATGCGATGCATTTCGCAACGTTTTTGAACTTTCTGTCATTTGTGTCATTCATTTCTGTCATCCAATAAAATATATTTGCAAAAATTTCGCATTTTCATTTGGCATTGGATACATTGAACCAATGTGGTAATAGACTTGGTCTTGAATTTTAAAAGATGATGCAAAATTACGACCAAGAGAATCAATATTGGTAATTTGTTTTACGCCAAAAGATGTCATTTGGAAACATTGATTAAATTTCCCTTGATTCTTTTGTCATCAAGGATTTTAAAGGTTCTGGTGGTGGATTTAAAATTGATAAAACAACTTTACCTGCAATATTTTACGATAATATTTTATGAATTTTTGACGTAATAAAAAGGGGGAAGGGGTGGATAATGTCCAAAAAAATTTGCCTGAAGAGCAACAGATCCAAAGAGTTTCATTTTTAAATTTTAATGCATGAGTAATTGCATTCTTTATCCATTTCACCGATAAAATTTTTAGGATGGACGTAATAATCGATGTCTGCTTCATAATTAAAGGCAATACGATGAAATAAAGCAATTACTATGCTGTTCTGTTCCGCTCGTATTGAGCGTTCGATGCTCTTGCCGCAGATCGCACATTTCTATTTGCTCTTCGAGTAGTAACTCTTTGAATTTCGGTTATATTTTCTTGTTGAATTTCACGTTGTAAGTTGCGCTGCCTTTGTGTATTTAATTCTGATAATTGTTGGTCAGCATTAATATTTTCTCTATATCGTCTAATCGCTTTGTTTCTTCGCGTATTGCGACCATTATTTGAGCATAGCCTTTTTATGAAAGAAACTCTTAATTTTACAATACAATGGAATGATTTTTAACTGTCACTTCGTGTTGGTAACACAATCAATGTGTGTATGAAAATGTATGCACTTTGAAGCGTCCTGCGATCACTGTTTTCGCGTACTCTTTTATTTTTGTAAAATTTTATTTTTAATCGTAATTTTATTTTAATTAATTTGTTTTTAACAGTTATTTTGTGTAAATTAATAAAAATCACTACGTAATAACGTTTTTTTACGATTAATTATAAATTTTAGTTTTAATTTTGCGTCCTTCGATGAATTCTTCCGCGTGTCAAAAATAGCGGTATTACCACCTACTATCTTGAAAACAGTGCCACTTATGGGGTATCCAAATAGCAATGAAACAAACCTATGGTTAGAAGTTCCTAACATGCTTCGTAGCTAAGAAACAGAAAACTCGTTATATCTTGGAAATAGTGCCCCCTATCGGACCCAAATTTCACAAAAACCCAAACCGCTAAAATCCTAGTCTATGGTGAAAAGTTCAGCTTCGTGCGATGTCTGGTTCCTGAGAAAGGCTATTACAATCATTACAGACACCATTTTTATATATTATATATATACATATATATATATATATATATATATATATATATATATATATATATATATATATATATATATATATATATATATATATATATATATATATATGTATATACATATATATATATATATATATATACATATATATATATATATATATATATATATATATATATATACATATATATATATATATATATATATATATATATATATAATATATATATATATATATATATATTTATTTATTTTTTATTTTTTTTTCCAGTAGGGGGAAAATCTTTATGGACGTTGTGCCGGACTCTTACCGACTAAAAAACTCCCTACCTTAGCTCCTCGCAGCGCCCGGTACCACAAAATTTGCATTACTTCGACCGCTGGATATCTATATTGTTTTCTTGTTTGTTCAAATCGTTGTGCTCGCTGTGTCCCTCATTTTTATGGTCAATAGTACCGTAATCATCTTGCTTATAGCATACGAACCATTCTCCTGTGGTGTCATCTCTCCTACAGTATCGGTACACTTCTGTCTCGTTTCTTCCCACCTTGCACAGTACAGTATCGTATGCTCTGGTGTGTCGTCCTCTTCACAATATGCGCAGTTAGGAGTATCCTTAATATGCATTCGATGCAGATAGCTATTGAAGCAGGCGTGACCTGTCAGGAACTGTGTCAGATGAAAGTTCGTCTCCCCATGCTTACGATTCACCCATTCCCTTAGACTCGGAATGAGCTCTCTGGTCCAACGTGTTCCCTGAAGAACCGCTAGTCTACATTTCGCCATTAAAGTGGCCGGTGGCATGTTTGCTATCACGAAAGCTGCTTCCTTTCCTACCGTTCTGTAAGCACTACATATACGCAGTGCTAGAGTACGTATTGTACGCGTTCAAACTGCTCGGACGCCCTTGCAATATCTAAACCTCGTATCCAGATGGGTGCTCCTAAAAGTATTGCGGATAAAACAAGCAGTTTCAGACAGAGCAATTTCCTTTTTCCGGTGCTTGGACCTCCAACATTTGTCATCAATCAGATGAGCCCTTTTGTTGTCCGGGTCGCCTTTGCCACAATTTGCCTTACATGCTCATGAAAGCCGCGACGGTAGTCTAGCCATACACCCGTACTTGATGTGGGTTGTCGGTGTTACTTTAACTTCTTCCACTTTGAAGGAAATCGATTGGAGCACTTTTCGGCCTGCCATTACAACCGCTTCGGTCTTTGCTGGAGCCAATTGCATCCGATGAATACGAAGGCATCTGGAAATCTCCTCTACTCCCGCTTACACTCGTTCAACTAGTTGTTGCTCGTGTCTACCGGAGACAATAAGCGCTAAATCATCTGCGTACCCCACCAAGTTGGCATCTTCGGGTAGCTGAATTCGAAGGATGCCATCGTGCAAGATGTTCCAGAGCATAGGTCCTAATATAGATCCTTGGGGAACTCCACGCGTAACTTCCATTTGGGTTGCTGTACCTCCAGCTTCCACAATAATTTGTCGCTCACTCATTTCTTATGTCTAGCTGATTAATACTGGGATGCGCCACGTGTATTGTGTACCCTCAGCGGCTGCATCTACAAGCTTCATAAACAAAACCAAGGAAATAATACAAATTTACTTCGCTTTTTCGAGACAGATCGTTTAATCGGGACAGTAATAATAGAAGAAAATACATAAGGCAAAATTGAGTGGAGTATCATGCTAACAAGAATGCGTGTATGACGTCTGAAATTTTTCGCAAATGGCTTACGGCTTGGGATGTACAATTACAACTTAAGCGAAGAAAATTTTTAATGCTGGTCGATAATTGTGCGACACACCCTCATTTGGACAACTTAAAACTATACAGCTGGAATTTCTTCCCCTTAACACCACATCATTAGTGCAGCCAATGGACATGGGAAGTATAAAGAATTTGAAGACAATCTATCGAGGAAAATTGGTTAATTACATATTAGAATCCATCGATGAAAATGTACTTACATGTACATCAACAGCTAGAGAAATCAGTAGCAAAATAAATATTGTACAGGCAATACAATCTTTAGCTGATAGTTGGCGAGTTGTAAAAACCAACACAATACAAAATTGTTTTTTTGGTTATAGCGGCCTTAAATCTGCGGAGATTCCAGAGCACAGCGACAAATTAAATGACACTTCAGTTGATATTGATATTGAAATTTCGAAAATGGCCGACTTTATACCCTATTATGATGATAATGAGGATTGTGATGACGCAATTGTGAAAAAATTAATTCTAAACATCAAACATTGGCGGAATCCAACGACAGTGATGGTGAAGACCCTGTGCCCGTAACAAACCGTGAAACAAAACAATGTGTTGAGAGATTGCAGCGTTATTTTATTCAAAATGAAAATGGCGGGAGTCCTATGTCAGCATTGAATTTGTGCGCAGATTTTGTTCAGCAGCAAAAACAAGAGGCAAACCACTTTGGACGAATTTTTACAAAAAATTTAATTAACTTAATTAGTTGTATAACAGAATAATTTATTATATGTATGTACAGATTACATTTTTATTATGTATGTATTATTAAATATATTTGTTTAAGTAATCTTATATATATATATATATATATATATATAGTTATGGGATCGAAGCACATCGGTTGATATGGTTCGAGCGAAAGTTCTTTTTAGGTCGTGCCGCGTTTAATTTAAATTAAACTCCAACTTATTTATTTTATTTTGGGATTTTATTTAGCAACGTGTTAATCGTTGAAACTTGAACTATAATAATGGTGAAAAAATAATAGGTTTGTTTTATTTTAACCGAATTTTGTTTGGAGCCTTGAAGACATGATGAAATCAATAATGGTTTGTATAAAATATACTTTGCATTATATTTAATAATTCTACTGATGCGGTAGATTTGGAAATACTGCTTTTGTTGTATTATACGTTGTTGGCCTTGTTGTTGCTGGTACATTCTGGGTATGTAACTCCTCCATCCGTAGATTTTCGCTGTCCTCAGTGAAATTGGTTTCTGACGATTTTCTCATCTGTTGTCGAAGTACATACTTTGATGTCAGGGGAGGTTTTGATTTTTGTGTATATGATGTTATTTATGGTTATTGTGCAATTGCTGATTTTTACCGGGCATATTACACGTGAATGGTTGGTTTGTTATTATTTGTTCGATGCATTTTTCATTAGTTGTATGTAGTTCTTCTTGTTTGCAGAAATATGTACCATCATCTATTTTGTTGCAGGGTTCGTTAGAGTATTTTGCAATTGTATTTGAAATTGATATAAATTTGGATGGGATTTGAAGGGTAATTAATAAAATTTAAAAAAATAAAAATTAAAAATAAAAATTTATTAAAAATTAAAAAATTAATTTTTTTTATTGCTATCAATTGTAGCTTTTATATGTTACTACTGTTAAATATGGTAAACCATACAATTTTTATTGTATTTGAAATTGATATAAATTTGGATGGGATTTGAAGGGTAATTAATAAAATTTAAAAAAATAAAAATTAAAAATAAAAATTTATTAAAAATTAAAAAATTAATTTTTTTTATTGCTATCAATTGTAGCTTTTATATGGGCCCCGTTTGCTATCGTGCAAGCGGTGGTAGTATCCTTCAATATGCTTACGTATTAAGGTTATTGGGATTATTTGGCTTGTGGAAATACAATTTGCAAAAAAATACTTTCACTTACCAAGCAACAATCAAACAGACAATCGTTACGAATAGTAAACTTTTCATAATGCGGTTGTTCGAAACTGTTTTTTTCTCGTCGGATTGGTTTACAGGACCGGTAATCTTCTGATAGTTTGTTGCAATAGTTCACTTTTCAACAAAATTTGTGTAATTTTTTTTTATTTTGCACTATAGATTCACTTAATTACTGTGTTCTACTATGAGAATTTTTGTTGTAATTTAAGTTTACTTTAAGGCACAAAATTTTTATAATGTGTCACTATAATTGTTTTACACTGAGTTTAGCAAAAATATTCGTGTAATTTCTTGCACTGGATTCACTTAACTACTGTTTTCTACCATGAGAATTTTTTATCGTAATATAAGTGTCACTTTGCTGCGCAAGATTGTTATAATTTTTCACTATAAATGTTTTACACTGATTTTAAATTAATATTTTAGTTGGGTTATCCGAAAAAAATTTAAAATTTTAACACTTTTATTTGCAAAATAAATTGTTCAAACTGAAATTTGAACTCCACAGGCTGCGCCAGTTATGGGATCGAAGCACATCGGTTGATATGGTTCGAGCGAAAGTTCTTTTTAGGTCGTGCCGCGTTTAATTTAAATTAAACTCCAACTTATTTATTTTATTTTGGGATTTTATTTAGCAACGTGTTAATCGTTGAAACTTGAACTATAATAATGGTGAAAAAATAATAGGTTTGTTTTATTTTAACCGAATTTTGTTTGGGGCCTTGAAGACATGATGAAATCAATAATGGTTTGTATAAAATATACTTTGCATTATATTTAATAATTCTACTGATGCGGTAGATTTGGAAATACTGCTTTTGTTGTATTATACGTTGTTGGCCTTGTTGTTGCTGGTACATTCTGGGTATGTAACTATATATATATATATATATATATATATATTATATATATATATATATATATATGTATATATACATATATACATATATACATATATATAATATATATATTTATATATATACACACATATATAGCTTTTCCAGATTAAATTGAACTTTTTCCAAGTTAAACGAAACTTTTTCCAACATAAGCAAAACTATTTCCAAATTGAACGCAACTTTTTCCAAATGAAATTAAACTTTTTCCAAACAGATTACACTTTTTTCCAAATTAAATTAAACTTTTTCCAAATTGAATGCAACTTTTTTTCATACTAAATTAGAAGACAAAAGTTGTATTCAATTTGGAAAAAGTTTAATTTAATTTGGAAAAAAGTGTAATCTGTTTGGAAATAGTTTAATTTAATTTGGAAAAGGTTGCGTTCAATTTGGAAATAGTTTCGTTTATGTTGGAAAAAGTTGCGCTTAACTTGGAAAAAGATCAATTTAACCTGGAAAAGCTATATATATATATATATATATATATATATATATATATATATTATATATATATATATATATATATATATATATATATATATATATATATATATATATATATATATATATATATATTTGTTTAAGTAAATCTTGAGCTTTTTCATCCAATTCAAATTACAAAATTTGTACGTATGGATGGCAATTCCCTTGAAGCAATTTTGCATCACGTTGCTACATAATTGTGGCGGTATTTCATCAGCAATAGGTTTTATATTGTCAGCGATTCAGTTACGTTGGCGTAGATATTTTTTTTAATGTAGTTTAATCGCAGTTGTCTTTGTTTCTTGATATAATACAACCACAAATTTTATAATGCTGTATCGCATTTATAATCATCTATGAACTTTCATGTTCAGTTCTGTCGAATTCAGGACAAATAACATCTTTCGTCAACCGAAATGTTCATCATGTTTGCATTTTTTTTATTGTATTGATACAAGAACTCAGCAACAATTTGTGGATAATTTTGAAATTTTTATTATTCTTTGGACATACGAGACGAATACACTCACTCAACGTAGAACGTTTCTAAGAACGTATTTGTTTTAATCCAAAAAACAAAAAAAAAAATTAATATTTTCCGTAATTTCCTGTTGAGAATATAAGTAATATGATGCTAAGCTTTTAAATTTCAATTATTTTGTGAAGACAACACACGAAAACAAACAAACAAAGTAATAAAAAATTAAAGACAAAAATTTTCCAGGACACAACTACACCACTACAAAAAATACATCCAATTCAATCATGTACAATGATAGAAATATAATATTTATTTCAATTTTATGATTGATATATGACCGGATATCCGGTGTATATATAGAAAAATCATCAAAATGAGAATAATCTACCAATATTTTGTTTCGAGTACGAGTGAAGAAACAAGAAGAGAAACAATAAAAATTGAATGATTTCGAATGAAATTTACTTATTCATGTGAATTAATATTGATTTGAGTGCGGAGCAGAGCATAGAGGAAAATTCGGGACGAGGAGAAAGAAATGGAATCGTAATAATAATACTTTGTATACACATTATATGGCATATAGATAAACATGATACAGTTGAAAAAAAATAACACACAAATATTTATATCTTGTTTTTGTATTTTCGTAATCATGTAATTGACATAAATCCTTTTTAAATACATCTTAGTTATGTTCAAAGCTTTAAATTGATTTCAAATTATTTTTTATTAGCTATAAATTGAAAGGTTCAGCAGAGATACAATTTTTGTCTTAATTTAGAATAAGATATTGGGATTATTGGTTGTTATTGTGTATATGTCCATATCACCAAATTGTATGTTGAGAAATTGGATTTAAAATGTTCTGATGATTTTATTACAGGATGAGTAGACAGTCAATTTTTTTTATCTCCTTAGTAGTGAATTAGGGCACGATGGTCGTAGCTTAGAAAGGCTCAACGTATTTAATTAATTCAGTTTTTTCCGTTACTGTTTCTTTATAAAATACGAAAAGCTAAGAGAGATTGAAGAGAATTTAGTGTTTTGTAACGCGACCGAAAAATATAACTTTATAAAGAAAATCATTTTCATTGTGTATTACACGTGTATAACCATTTTCCTCCTACACTTCTGCAAAATTATCGATATTATCAAATATATTTTTTTTATGGTTCAGTTCGGTTCGGCGATCTCTCAAAATCAAATTTGATTAACTAAATTAGTTGTGAATTAGTGACTCGATAAACATTTAATTACACACACCCGCATAAAACAAAATGTAAGCATAATTAGTAAAATGTCTCGTTGATAATACATATTAAAAAGAATGCCATCCAGACGTGTTTATCCACCCGCGCCATACAGGCTGCATGATGGCATATTGTTGATCCATCCTCACAAACAAGCAAACAATGAATACAATGTAAAATATTGATTTGGTTGTTTTTATTGTTACAAAGCTCGACAAAAAATAATTACATCGAATTTATATTTTCTGTGTTCATCTTAATTCTGCGCTGCTATATATTTGGCTGTAGTTAGGGTTGGGTGCGGAAGACAAAAATGCCTTGAAGGGTTTATTTTTCTTATTTTATTGTTATATAAATATTAAATCTAAACAAGAAAAATATCATAATTTCTAGGCGTTCATTTTCATTCTTCCAATTTTTTTTTATTTTTGTTTGTATATTTTCCAGAAATATATTATGTATATTTATCTTTTGTGTATTTTTTTGTACTCAATCCACCTATATGTTTATGTTTTTTTAATCATCATGATATCTCATTCTTAAGACAAGGAAACGACGATTATTTGTATAAAATATAAATTGAAGGTGAATACAATATTTTGTGGATTATTTTCCCTTTGTATAAAAAATGATTTTCAATTACGGCTTAAAAATGTTTTTAACATTTTGTATATATACGTACGTCTATCGATAATGGTTTAGATAAATAAGAAAATAAGCAAGAGGAGAAGACGGTTATCCAATAAACATTAGTATTCTTGGAACAAATAATACTGTCAGCAAAACTATATCAGCCATGTCTTACTACTCTTACCCTTTAATGGTGAGGCAAAATCAAATAAATCATCTTCTACTCTACCGGCAACTACTGCATCAGTATCTGGTGGATATGAATGCGAAAATGGAATATGAACGGCTTCTCGACATTCGCCTCAACCAAAAGAAACTTCATGTCGATGAGTATATTCACTTAAAGGATGCAGTAGCAAATGATGGAGTTGCTATACAAATCACGGAAAGCTGGTGATGCTTCCCTCAACATACACTGGGGGACCACGAATATGCCCAAGACTCAATTACATACATTCGACTTGGAGGTAAGCCATCTCTTTTTTACTTTTGCTTACACATTCAGTTTGAATTGCCAGGAAATGCAGGAAAATTTAACTAACGGCCAATTAAGGACAGACCGTCACGATTTGGTTGCAAGAATTTTCCGACAAACGGTAATTAAATTTGTAGATACACTTACTGAAGGTGAAGTCTTGGGAACCGTCTACTCGCCTTACTCAATTCAATGGCAAAAGAGAGGTCTGCCACACGCTCATATTTTAACATGGTAATTGAAAGAATTAAATCCAAATCAAATCGATCAACTTATCTCAGCTAAAATCCCCAACCCACTTATCGATAAAAACCTACACGATATCGTTATCAAAAACATGGTGCACGGTCCGTGTGGTTCGTTGAATCCAAAGTCACAATGTATGAAGGATGGAAAGTGCACAAAGATGTATTCGCGACCACTGATAAGCGAAACACTAACAGCGACTGATGGTTATTCGCTCTACCGTCGCCGTCAGCCTAAAGATGGTCGATTTACAGCATACGTTAAATTAAGGTCAGGGCGTGAAATTCAAGAAGTTGAATTTGACAATATATGGATTGTCCCCTACAGTCCATTACTTTTGAAGATGTTTGATGCGTGAGTGTTTCAACTCAGTAAAATCGATCAAGTACATTTTCAAATATGTACACAAGGGCTCTGATCAAGGTGTATTTGCCGCTCAATCCCGTGACAATGTACTTTAAAATTCACGAACGCTATCCAACTGTGATGCACCTTGATGTACATTTGGAGAATGGCCAGAGAGTTAACTTTAATGAAAACAATCTAGAAGACCTTATTTAACAGAATTCTTTGAACTGTGCATGGGTTGAAAGCTTTAAATCGATCACTGCAAGACATTCGCGAAAATAATAACATGGTGGATTGTTAGTTATCCTTGCTGGAGATTTTCGTCAAACACTGCCAGTCATTCCTAAAGGTAACATGTACGACGAGATAAAAGCCTGTATCAAATCATCGCAACTGTGGAGATTTGTAAAAAAACGTAAAGCTCCAAAAAAACATGCGGGTAAAACAATCAAATGGATTCGACTCATTGCAATTTTCCAGGTATCTGCTGAGTGTTGGCAGCGGAAAAGATGAATTGGATGTGGAAACTGGAAAAATCAAATTGAATAAAGATTTTTGCAACACATGTCAAAACATTAAAATTCTGATTGATCACGTGTATCCAAATTTAACAAAACACATTGTAGATCACGGTTGGCTTCAAGAACTAGTAATACTTACACCAATTAATGCTAAAGTCGACGAAATCAATTTCACCATTCAAGAAATGATTCCAGTTGAATCGAAGTCATTTTACGCAATTGACAAGATGGTAGACGAAGAAGAGGTCACCAGTTATCCAGCTGAGTTCTTAAATACGCTCAATCCAAGTGACATAAAATCACACTCAAGATTGGAATCCCTATTATGTTATTAAAGAATTAGGATCCTCCAAAACTATGCAATGGAACGCGTTTGCTTGTGAAGCCGATGAACACTAATATAATTGAAGCAAAAATTTTGGTTGGACAATTTAAAAGGGAAATTCCCAGAATTTCAATTATTTCCAATGATCTACCTTTTCAATTCAAACGCCTTCAGTTCCCGATTCGTCTTGCTTTCGCTATAACGATCAATAAATCCCAAGGGCAGTCACTCAAAGTGGTAGGAATTGATTTCAGGGATGAATGCTTCATAGTCATGGACAATTCTACGTAGCAACGTCACGGGCGGAGACACCTAAAAACTTATTTGTGTTGGCAGATGAAAATCAGTCAACAAAAAATATTGTTTATACACAGGTGTTGAAGGCTTGACTTTGGTAAACTATACTTCAATGATAACGTTTAAACGTTCAATAAGTACAAATTCTATTTGAAAATAATAGCATTTGGTATTATTTAAGGTAACGATACTTAAAATAAGACTAGGCGAAGCCGTGTACGATACTAGTACTTAAATAAAAATAAAACATCAACATGAATGTCATCAATCCTTTATGGTTATTATTATTACTATACATTTATAGAGATGTCAAATGAATTTAGAAAAATTTAAACATTAATTTAGAATTAAATAAAAATGTCGAAGACCATTTATTTTGAATTAAAGCATCCAACGCACATAGAACGATTAGTAAAAATTGGATTTGGCAGAACTTTTTTTGATTTATATTATTTGTTGCTTTATCATAATGATGTTAGGTTAAATGAAGCTATCAAGCTTATACAAGGCACTGACTATTGTGTTAAGAGTTGGAATCTCGTTTGTAGTGATGAAGTTCTCGAGTTCGGATTTTCCCAAATTAGACTTTTATTTTTTTTAATTATAATTTTAACTATTTGTTTCGTAAAACTTGGCAGAACTGTAAAAAAACACACTTTAGAAAGAGAAAGTAAAGACATATAATCTATTCATTCTGTGTTCATATTAATTAAATTAATCCATATTTAATCTTGTTTGTGACTTGTTTACAACATACACATATTTTGTTTAAAACCCGAAAACGAGTTTTTACGATACAGAGCAAACGTTGGTTTTTTATTTTTATGAAAAAAACAATTGATAAACTCTTTTACAGTTATAATGCACTTGAAAATTTAGGTGAATTTTGTTGTACAATACAATAGTAGTACCAGAGCCACCTATATATACAGAGCCCTAAGGTTAAAAATTGAGCTTTTTCTAGAAGAACAAAAATTGACGAAAAAAACATTTTTTCCATACAAAACATATGAAAAATTAAATTTTTTCCGGTGCGATATTTTTCAATGAAAATGTCGATGGATTAAGTATTTTAACATTGAAATAGAATCTACAATTTTCATTTTATAATTGATTCAAAGCTTGATCAAAGAAGTTGTTTAATTTTTGATATATTTATTAATAAAATTTATAGAAAAATAAGCTTTTCTACATTGAATTGATATAAATACACACAAATACCAACGCAATAAAATTTAAACTGCACTACGAAAAGAGAAAACAGTAAAAATGTGGTTGTGTTTCCTTTTGAATTTTATTTTTGTGAATAAAATAAAATTCTTAAAGGGTATTTCAATAAAAGCTGCATGATTTTGTTTGAATAAATCTCAAACTAATTTTACTTCAATTTCAACGTAAATTTTGGATTTTAGATTATAAATGGAACACCATGACTATCACAGTTTTTCTAGCACGGTTCTATTTTATTTTGGTAAAGTTTTGTTACGCATTTGTGCATAATTATGGTTCTAAATAAATTGTGCAGCTGTTATTGGAGCTCCCTATGACATGTTGTAAGTTGTCAATATCACAATTTTTTTTCTATCGATCGATGTTTATGTTCTCTTTTTAAATTTTACGCTATTTCGTGAATTCAATTTTGATTTTTTTCTATTGCGATCTCAGCCTATTGGAATAATTTTGCACTCTATCCCTTTTCCGATTTCGCTACAAGGTAATGAAATAGAAATATGTGGTGATACATTTTCAAATGTATAAAAGGAAATAGAATAATGCTTTATACGAGCACGCTGCGATCGTAATAGAAAAAGCGAAATTAAAAAAAAATGTGAGATTTAATTCTTAAAAAAGAGACAAAATCATCGATCGAAAGGATGACAATATATGTTTTTTTTTATTTATTTTACCTACACATTCAAATAAATTCATGTTTACATAAATATGATAAATTCATATTTAATTTTGATTTAATGTTTATTAAATTAATAAAAGGTTTAAGGTTCTGACTTTCAGATATGTGCTGCTTCAATATAGAATCAATTCCACAAAGTGTTTATCGAAATGAAAGATTTAACTTTTCATTGAAGAAAAGTAATTCGAAAATGGTCATTTTTACATTGATTCTTATGGTATAATGCAAAAAGTAGTTCCTCTAGAAAAAGCTCGACAAAAAATGTAACATGGTGGAAGTCATGAGTATGATATAACATATTACTATGTTGTTCTTATACTCAAACACAACCCATCTGTTTACAGAATTTATCCATCCAGAGACTATCACGCGGTCTTCCTTGGCCGCCTAGGACTCAGGGTACGGGGTGGGGTTTTATGATAGCATGGATGGATCTTGTTAGACCGCTGGAGTAATTGATCAGACGTAAATATGTAAATAGGAAACCAATCAGCAGTACCACACCTTTAATTTCCACTTACCTTGATTCCATCCCGATAATCAAACTATTTTTAATTCATAATATAAACTAAATCACTGTATAATAAAAATTAGGATGAACGAAGTGAAACATTACCACTGATTTTTAACAGAGTTTATTTAATCAACAATGTAAGAAATAATAGTAAAAAAAAATTGTAAACAAATTAATAAAAGAAAATTCTTAATGATATTACCCAACACCAAAAAAAAAAATATGTTTAATAAGAAATTGTAATAAATAAAAATTATAAAAAAAATAATTAAAAAGGAAATTAACTAATTATTAAGATTATAATTAAATACTTAAATAGGTTGGAATATATCCTAATCCATGTACACGCGTTGCGGATCCGAAATCTTCTAATCGACGAAGGTAAATGGCCATCATTGTATTAATCCATATTTGTAGTTAAGCTTATGGAATATACGTACATATACATATTTTTATATCATAGTTATTAATATTACTTTAATTTTAATTTTAGTAAATAAGTTTATTGATAGTCTTATTGCACTTATTTTATTTATTAAATAATATTAATTTTAATATATAATTATTTATTTTAATTTACTTAGTCTCTTTTTTTTTTTTTTTTTTCGAACACCAAAAATGTCCACTCACGATTATGATTAGCTGAATTTTTATCTATTTTTATTTTTATTGATTGTAGTCCATATAGTTATTAACACTGATATTATGTCTAATCATTATTTATAATATTTATATTATATATTTTATTATTTTATTAATTGAATATTAACTATTAAAATATTATTTTATTTGTGTTATATATATATATATATATATATATATATATATATATATATATGTATATATATTATTAAATTACATTTTTATTTGCTAATATTCACTTTTGTGTTGTATGTATTTTACTTTATTGTCTTTTTGAGATCATTCTCCTCGTCTTTTTCATCTCCCACTGACCATTATGATCTCTGCATTTTTTTCTTTTTACCTTCATCATATCCGGCCTCTTCATCCATCTCTCCCCCTCCATTCCCATAATTTCCCATTATTATTACTTACAAATAAAAATATTACATTGGCATAATTTTAAAATTAATACAGGGATGAGTTCTATACATGATCTACTCTAGTACAAAAACATAATTATAGCAAAAAATACAAAAATCAGTGGTTAATAAACACAATGGTTCAAACTTTTAATTATACAGATGGAACAACAATGTTTTTGTTACATTCGTGGGGACGTACCCATCGATCCCTGAGGTCTCATCAAGCTGGGCAACAACGAACAAAAATAATCCGATTCTTTATCAAAGCACAATTGCAGTTGCGCAATCTGTGATGATATAGATCCTTTTAAGTTCCTAACTTCGCATTCCATATCAAATTCGTCGGATTCTTAGTCCTGACTTCTAATTAAAGATTCCATTTTAGACTATTTTTGTTATTTGTCGCTGTCAAAATATATAGTTAACTTTAATTTTTAATAAGATCACAAATGATCAATAATTCGAAAAAAATATTTATAAAAAAAAATTAAATTAAAATATTACTAATGCACTCTTACGATTAAGTTTAAGTTAACTAAATATTTAAGATCAATAATCGATACTAGTAAAGTAAAATAAAAAAAAAATAATAAATGTAAATTATAATTAGTTGAATTTTCCAAGATTTGTTTATTGTTGTGTTAATAATTTATCGGGATGATATCAAGGAGTGGTTACGGTTGGATCATGACTAAACCTTTAGGCGTACTGCTGACTGGTGATTGTAAAAAAAAAAAAAAAATTAATGATTTAAACAAAAACAATAAAAATAAAATAAAATAATCAACTAAAAAAAATATAACAAATAGGGAATTCAATGTCTCTAAAATTACTCACAAACGAAGATCAACAATGCTAAGATTGGAATCGTTGGCGATTGAGACACTTTGTTCTGTATTTGTTTTATTTACAGCCCATAACTAACATGGTAATCGACATAAAAATGGAAAACCCATGCGCGGCTGCAAAATAAGCATGGCCAGGTTGAAGAGGTATCCGGTATCACACTAGAATCAATATTTTAAAAATAGAGCTAGTACGGCGGATACTCCGACAATCTCGTCATGTAGAAAATTAAAAGGTTGACTAAATTTTTATTCCTATTTTTATTTATTCATTTATTTATTTTTTTTTTTCTTGAAAAAACAGGGTTAAAGCTATTTAATTAAACTGAGAAAAACGTACATATGTTCTTACAATTGATTCAACAGTGGTATTCTAGATGCAATTGCACATATGTGGAGAAATTTATTAAATTGAATTTAAAAACAAATTAAAAAGTATTAATTGGAAGTAAAGTCGTTTACCTTTGGGCGCCACTGTAACATGACTGGAAGTCATGAGTATGATATAACATATTACTATGTTGTTCTTATACTCAAACACAACCCATCTGTTTACAGAATTTATCCATCCAGAGACTATCACGCGGTCTTCCTTGGCCGGCTAGGACTCAGGGTACGGGGTGGGGTTTTATGATAGCATGGATGGATCTTGTTAGACCGCTGGAGTAATTGATCAGACGTAAATATGTAAATAGGAAACCAATCAGCAGTACCACACCTTTAATTTCCACTTACCTTGATTCCATCCCGATAATCAAACTATTTTTAATTCATAATATAAACTAAATCATTGTATAATAAAAATTAGGATGAACGAAGTGAAACATTACCACTGATTTTTAACAGAGTTTATTTAATCAACAATGTAAGAAATAATAGTAAAAAAAAATTGTAAACAAATTAATAAAAGAAAATTCTTAATGATATTACCCAACACCAAAAAAAAAAAATATGTTTAATTAGAAATTGTAATAAATAAAAATTATAAAAAAAATAATTAAAAAGGAAATTAACTAATTATTAAGATTATAATTAAATACTTAAATAGGTTGGAATATATCCTAATCCATGTACACGCGTTGCGGATCCGAAATCTTCTAATCGACGAAGGTAAATGGCCATCATTGTATTAATCCATATTTGTAGTTAAGCTTATGGAATATACGTACATATACATATTTTTATATCATAGTTATTAATATTACTTTAATTTTAATTTTAGTAAATAAGTTTATTGATAGTCTTATTGCACTTATTTTATTTATTAAATAATATTAATTTTAATATATAATTATTTATTTTAATTTACTTAGTCTCTTTTTTTTTTTTTTTTCGAACACCAAAAATGTCCACTCACGATTATGATTAGCTGAATTTTTATCTATTTTTATTTTTATTGATTGTAGTCCATATAGTTATTAACACTGATATTATGTCTAATCATTATTTATAATATTTATATTATATATTTTATTATTTTATTAATTGAATATTAACTATTAAAATATTATTTTATTTGTGTTATATATATATATATATATATATATATATATATATATATATGTATATATATTATTAAATTACATTTTTATTTGCTAATATTCACTTTTGTGTTGTATGTATTTTACTTTATTGTCTTTTTGAGATCATTCTCCTCGTCTGTTTCATCTCCCACTGACCATTATGATCTCTGCATTTTTTTCTTTTTACCTTCATCATATCCGGCCTCTTCATCCATCTCTCCCCCTCCATTCCCATAATTTCCCATTATTATTACTTACAAATAAAAATATTACATTGGCATAATTTTAAAATTAATACAGGGATGAGTTCTATACATGATCTACTCTAGTACAAAAACAAAATTATAGCAAAAAATACAAAAATCAGTGGTTAATAAACACAATGGTTCAAACTTTTAATTATACAGATGGAACAACAATGTTTTTGTTACAAAAACATGGCTGATCCTTACGGCTCTGTATATATAGGTGGCTCTGGTAGTACTCAATAAGAACTTCTAGTGGCAAGTGGTAAACAATTAAAAGTGTTGGGAAATATTATTTACATACATAATAGATAGTAAGTAAACATGTAAAAATGATATTTAGAATCAATTACAATAATAATTACTATAATAAATTGTGGGCGAGGAAAACACTACACAATCGAAAAGCGGGTATTCATTTTACAATTGAGAAACGATGGAAAAACGTATAAAGAGATAAAACGTATTGTTGGTTGTATTGCTACGATGGTTACTAATGCCACCAAATTTCAAAATAAGCCGGAAACTCGTGAACCCAAACGAAAAACAACGCAACATGACAATAGGCGAATTGTTCGATTTTGTAGGAGCAACCCATTTGCATCATCCAAAAAGATAACTAGTACTTAATATTAGTGATTTATCGATACGGCGACGGTTACTAGCGCAAAACATATTTGCTCGCATTCCTCGAAAAGTGCCGCTTTTAAATAAAAAACTGTGAGTTGCACGAATTCAATTTGCGTCATGCTCCCGTATGTTGACGACGAAATGCCATTGCGATGGGTCGTTCAACAAGACAACGACCCAAAACGCATAATCGTAAGGCTGAGGTATGTAATGGAAGAGTCTGCACAATCTCCATACATCAGCCCCATAGAAAATTTGTGGGGCAATGTTAAGAGAGCAGTACGTGCAGCAAGCCGACCAATTATGGAGAGATATGGGAAGTTCTGCGCAATTCTTGGTATGAAATACCAATACGCCGATGGAAAAATAGAGGCTTTTTACTACTAAATATAAAGTTTATATTTTTAGTTTAATTTAATTAAAATTAGAATTTTATTTATTTTTATATTTTATTGTATATATGTATATTAACATGAACTATTAATCACTGCTACTTTTATGTACAGAGAATTGTCTGAATTTTGTTTACTTAAAGTTACTTGAAATATAAAGACGGAACTTTTCAAAACTAAATTTCATTATTAAGTGGTGAGATACGGTGACATTATATTTGTAAAAGTCAATTATTTAAATAATTACTAGTACCGTAGAAATCTTGGTTTATCTCTCGCAATCAGCTGCACTACTATTTTTATAAAGACAACATCTGTTTATATACAAATTGATGAACTTTCGAAAGAATAAATAAAAACACACATTGGTAGATGTGGAGGGTTACTTTTGTAACTGGCTAACAAAAATTATTTAACCATTCAATCACAAGTACCTTGTGTCGAAACATTTTTATTTGAATTTCTCTAAAAAAATGTTATTGAAACTAGTTCCAACTGCTCATAATAAAATAATTCTGGCACTTAATAAGTACTTGCGATAATTCCTACTGATTACAGAGAATAAAAACTTTTAGTGTTGCCACATACATTTCTTTTCTGCAACGATTTTCCATTTTAATTTGTCTAACATTGTTTAAGAACCGTTTTATTCGTTGCTTGTCTTGAAATGGTTATTTTTATATTAAATTTGCTGATTTTTTAATTTAATTTTTTATTAATTTTGATAATAAATATTATTCATAAATAGGAAAATCGTTGCTAGAAACGAAATTCATTTCGTTTTAATAATGCTGACGTAAGTTTAAACCCAATTTAAAATAGTGAAGAAACTATATAATAAAATTTTTGACAATGTCGCTCAAATTACATACATTGCAATTGGAATATGAAATGTATTCAAGATCAATACGAGGTTTAAATAATTTAATAGATACCACAGCCAGTCGCACTATCGACGCCTTTGTTTTGTGAACGATATTAACCCCTAGTAAAATATATTATTCAATTTGTATCAAATATTGGGTTAATTCTATGGATGTATTTCGTTCAAATTGTCTATGTGCAGAAGCAAATACGGTAAATAAAATACAAATGTAAGAATAATTGAATACAACTGAATTCATGCATAAAGCTATTAAATTTAGAATTTTAGAAGGATTTTCTACTAAACTTCAATATACATAAAAAATTGAAACGATTTTTTTTCTTGGTTCTTGTTGAAAAGTTAAATTAGTCCCTATCGAAAGTAAAATTTTTCCCAATTTTATTTTTAAACCGAAGAAAATCACCATTCTTCTCAAATGTTGTAGTAATTCAAAGAGAAGGAACTATACCACCAACCAGAAAAGTTTTTATTTCTGTAACTTTTCTTTTTTCTTTTTTACTTTGATTTCGGTAGGAAGTTTTTTTTTTTGATTCATGTCGAAGATATTGTCTTTCATTTTCTTACCAATAAAATCCAATTGAAAATATCATAAATTTTATTTTCAGTAATTTAACTGTCAGGATTTAGAATTAAGGATATTTCCAGAAAAAAATAAACAAACACAAAAGCTTTAAAAGAAATGATGGTGAAGTTGGGTTAGATACACGAGCACATATGTACATACGTATAATATGGAAAATAAAATTAGATCGATTTATTATTCCGGGCTTTCAAAATACTGCAATCATTGTGTCAAACGGTTTTGGGTTTAGTTTTGATTACGTCTATCCGTAATGTTTCACTAAATATTTTATTTCGAAGTGGTAAAAATTCAGTTCATGTTATCCTTATTTTATAAATACATACACACATATGTATATATGATATATATATATATATATATATATATATATATATATATATATATATATATATATATATATATATATATATATATATATATATATATATATATATATATGAATATATACATTAATATATTTATATTATACATTTCTATATCAAAATTCACTTCAGCAAGCTACATATCATTTCATCAATGCAATCTATTCCCTGTTCCCCATATAAAAAAACGTAAATTTATTTTGCTATTTCCCTTTTTAATTTACATCAGTTTTTCGGAAAAATCTTATAAATCTGCTAATATAAAAGCTTCAACAGCACAAACCGTATATTCGAATATTCATACAGCGTTCGGCAACATATAAATTACTCGGACGAGAAGTCTAATTTAGTTAACATCTTTATAGCATTAACTTTTCCGACAGTAGCCTTCCAACGTAAAATGTTGTCAACCACTGTTGTACTATAGAGAGAATATCAATAGAAAATACAATTTATTCCTTATATTTTTAAAACAATAACCACAAAAACCGACATTTCGACTTTTCGGGAAAAAGAAAAAAAAAGAAAACAACATAAAAGCCAAAATTTCATTTTTATGCTTTTCATTTAAAGTCGCTATCTAGTACATCAAAAACCACATTAAAAATTATAAATTACAGTTATAAATAATTTATTAGAAAACATAGATGACAATGTCGTTATAAACGGGTGATTAGTAAATTATATTCATACATTATACAAAAAAAAGCTTTTAAAACATCAACAGCACTATAATATGATAGTGTATCTAGATATTACTACCAACCCGGTTTATTATAACCTAAATACATTTATTTGCTTAAAACCAATGGTGTGATTACAACTGGGACACTTAAATTGTATAATATAGTAACAGCGGTACATATAAAACCACCCTCCGTTATCGCGTTTAAAACACCACAGTCTTACACAAATCTTTTATGGTAGTTTTTTCTTAGAAGAAAATAAAGATTCCTTCCTTATTTCTAAAAACTAAAAATATGGATATGGAAATAGGAAGGCAAAATAAAATAAAAACTTTCGGAAATTATTTTTATTTTTCCATTCGTTCGTTGTTTAAAAAAATAAAATAAAAAACACGTTAAATAGGGAAATAATTATAAACATCCTGTTTATACCGTCTGTTATATACAAATTTGTATATATACATATATATATATATATATATATATATATATATATATATATTTGTATATATATATATGCGTATATATATATATATATATATATATATATATATATATATATATATATAGGTATATATATATATATATATATATATATATATATATATATATATATATATATATATATATATATTATATATATATATATATATATATATATGTTATATATATAATATATAATTTATATTATATAATAATAGTAAAAGTACAAATAATGTAAACTAACTAACGGTTTTAATTTATTTTTCATTATATATAAATTTGTTTGCAATTTTTTTTCGTATTTGGTTTTGTAATTGTTTAAGGAACGTACAACTAAAACTTAATTGAAATTTTAATTAATAATCACAAAATTTTGTAAAAAACTGCAAATACAAAAGTTAGGTTTATTAGAAATATGAATTTTTATAATACGAACATTTTGTTAATTTGTGGGAAATTAATTTGGAAGAGCAGTTCCCAATGGAAAATCATTTATTTTATTGATTTTCGAATAATGGAACTTAAGGTTAGTGTTTTCATAGTAGATGATTTATAATTTTAATATTAACATATGTAAATACCAATCGCAACATTTACGGTATGGAAAGTGAACAATGGTCCGAGTCCGATGTGAACATATTTTTTCAAAGCACAATTTCATGTTGCACTATATTTGTACATATTTTTATTCCATCAAAATTAAACGTAGGTAGGTCAGCGAAAACTATCAACTCAGAATTTAAATAAATTTAATAAAAATGACATAAATAAAAGTGATAGTTTTTATTAAGGAGGATTTCTCATTAAAAATTTGTTCGACTAGATTTCGATGTTCAAACACTTTGAAATATAAAAACTATTGTTACTATGTTAAATAAACCCATTAACGAACAAATAGAGATATTTTAGAAATAAATATAAATCACCATATGCGGCTCGCCGACATGATTGGTAACCATAATGCTACGTTTCATATAATGATTTTTCTAAACATTTTTTTTACTTAAATCAGGTAACTCCGTCATTAAACACATCGGAAAATCCTCGATTTAAAAAAACTTGTCTATTTGATGATGCCTGTTTAGCAGTTTACCGTGATCAAAAGTATATGATAATAAATAAACTATTAATTGCAGATGAACATCGAAGTTTTCAAGATCATTAAGAATTTCATAGAATTTTGTATTCAAGCAAATAATAAAATTGTATATCTGAAACCTACTCTATTGCAGTTTGTAAAGAATATAATATTAAAAGACATTATGGTACAAATCATAAAGAAAACTGTGACAAATATGTTGCGAAACTTTGTGAGGATAAATTGTTAGAATTAAAGTTGACACTTCAAAAGGTTTATTTACAAAATAATTTACAAAGTAAAGTTTATTTACAAAATTTTTTGAAGATATTAGAAATATCTGCTGCTGTAGAAACTAGTTATTTGTTATCACATTTAGTTGCAAGCAAGTCAAAACCATTCACTATATTCAGAGCATTAAAGAAATTCAAAAATATAAGCTTATCTCGAAATACCGTTGCTAGCATATTTGATGAAATAGCCGGAAAGTTAAAAAATCAATAATTCCGAAATTTGAGACAGAACAGATGCACGGAATGCCGCTCAGCTTGCTGTTTTGTTATATAATTAAACACAAAATGCCAAGAACAAGGTAAAATATTTTCCCAACATTTACTTTTCATTATTCATCACATGGTGTGCTGTACTCCAAAGTCATAAATATCGAAAGTTTGCTAAAAATTATCACTAAAATTTTAAGTTATATTCTTGTACGTTCGGTCTTAGTTCCCTATTCTCTTTGTCGTGTCACCTGTCGCTTGTTCCGACTGTCATATGTTCCTATTTTTTCAGTCGACGGGAGCGACAAAAAATCGATCGATAAACATTGCATAGAATACAATGACTAACAGAAATTAGTTATTTGAAAAATTTCATGTTATTTGAAATGACATGTTCAGTTGTGCAAAATTTTCAAGCGACCCAGCAAAAAAGGAAGGAGACATTATATAGAAAAAAAAAATAATACATTCATCTAAAATAGACCTGTTTGTAAGCAGGTTTTTTCCATTTTTGGTTCTCCTACAATCAGAAGTCTTTTTTTCTTTAAGATATTTAAATAAATGTTCGACAACCAAATAATCAGTCAAATTTTCAGGAAATTATTTGTGTTGCTCGATCAATTTAGGTTTTTATATTTGTTACGTCACGTCACCTAAATCGCCTAAGAGAATACGAAATTTAAAATGAGGTGATGCGACAACTATCAAAGCTAGTGACACGATGGGACTAAGAATCATAATCACCACCAGTTTTTTAATTTCTTGAAGACATATAAAGTGAATACACCGATCTACCTTATTACACCCAAATTTAATTTGAAGCCATAAATTATTAAAGCGATTCATTGAATTGCTGGGCCGATTGGTTGCAACAGTAGTGGCTGGGCCACTTGAGCTGACCTCATTTCAAAAGGGGTGAAGCACTACTGACCTACTTAGCGTGACCTTGATCGTAGACGTTTATACTGTTTTTTTAATCGACCTTGATTATTATCGTGGCGTAACCTTGATCGTAGACGTTTATATTGTTTTTTTAATCGACCTTGATTATTATCTTAGACGACGATCTTGATATTGCTATGACCGTAACGTATACGATTGTATTATTTTTCTTATCTCAGGACCTTGATTATTGTTTCCGATCGTAGACGCGTAGTTTTCTTATTTATCATCGTGACCTTACATTCATTTCTCTAGTTTCTGGATTGTCGGTGTGTTCTACTTCATTCTTGTTATTGCTTACATGTTTTGTTTTATTTTTATTTTCCCTAGGTCGTTGATGGACGCGTGGGACGTGACGTGTGCATTTATTTTTCTTATCTATTTTGTTATTTCCGATGAACTTGGGAATTTCTTTTCTCGGTCGTTTCGCTGAACTTGGGTGATTGTCTTCGGTTTTATCGATATGGAAGTTAATACTCCATTTTTTAGAGTGCATTTTTACACTGCATTATTATTTTTTGTACATTAACTTGGATTCGGACGGGGATCGAACTCGAGAATATGAAAAATATGAAAATAACCAATTAAATTGATAACAACTAATTAGTGGTCAACTAATAAAAATCAACATTTATATTTTCATCCTGGAAAGTAAATATACAATGAGAAGCATTGTCAAAGAATTGACCTAATTAAAATATTTTTTTAAATCAAAAGAGCGAATCGAACAATTAATAAAAGACCCTTTATATCCAATATTCATAACAAACTGATAAGAAAATATAATGGATTATCAATACGCAACAACAACAAAGTTTATTATCATAATTTATTGGCAAAATATACTTCTCTTAATTAATCGATAAGAAGATATTATATATTCTAATACCAACTAGATAAAATTGTACTTATTGTAGACTAAATTAAGGGGTACTTCATAACGACGTAACAACATATTAAAATTATTCTATTTATAAATGGCATAATAAACATTAATAATCAGTAATTTATGTTTTATATAAGTCAATAACATTTCTGTATTTGCAACAGCGCTCATATTCTAAAGGTTAAGACGGTTTACTTTAGATCTTGTGGTCTCGGTTCGATCCCCGTCGGAAACCAAGTTTTGTTTAATGTACAAAAAAATAATAATGCAGAGTAAGAGAAATGCACTCTGAAAAAATGGAGTCTTTAATTTTCTATATCGCCAAAACATCAAACTAATCGCCTTTGTTGTAGCAAAATAATTTGGCTTGTTTGCCAAATTTCTATACAATCACCCAACTTGAAAAACAAAGCTAGACCACATTTTTATTAAATATGTGATTTTATTTCAACAAATTTAGCAATGCATAATATGCGTTTATAGAGTCATTTTACATTTTGTAAATACCATTCAAGCAAACAAAAAGATTAACATTTATGCCGAACATTTCAATTCAATCAAGTAGTTCTTTTATACGTATCAGTTTGTATTTGGTTCCAGCCAATATACTTATTACATTTTATTTATTTTTTTAACAGTCATTAATAACAAAATATATTATAAATTTGCCACTTTGAAAATTAAAACTCATATCGACAGTAATTAGCTACTACAATTATATTTTAATTAATATTCGGTTTGGAACTATCAAAATCCCGTGGAATGTTAATTAAAACGTCATCCATTAACAAATGGATATATTACACTCATAAATTCATATTGAAGTACAATATTCCAACTGCAACATGCAAAAAAAAAAGTTGCGTGACAATTGAAATCCAATATTTTATTATAAAAGCAAAAAAATTATTTTATCCACTGAACCATAATCATGATTAAAAGTGGTTTTTACGTTTTTTAAATTCAAAATAATTTGTAATCATCCCGAAAACAAAACAAATTGATTTTGAAAAATAAAATTAAAAAAATTGTTTGGGGTTGTGTTTGCCAATATCAATAACAATTTTGGTTTAATAATTTCAATTTTATGTTTATCATTTTGATAATGCGAACATTTTTTTGTAATTTTCAAGGGATATCAATTAAATGGTTTAATAATAATGTTTTTGGTTTTAATTTATAATTTATCTTTATTATAATTATAATTTGTTTTTTAGTATAGGGTTCTAATATATTACACGAGTACATATATGTTAGAAATAAATCAGTAAATAACCAATTGCACAGTTATGATTATTAGGGAATACAAAATAAAATCCAGAAGGCGACTTCCCCGATTCTCTTCTGGTGGCATGTATAATAGTCCTTCTGGTGGTATGTACTTAATTGTTCTATTTGAATTTTGAGATAAACAAATGAACAGTCAGTACTCAAAATGTCAGAGTTCCAAAAGGTAACGTGAATAGATGCAAACATTACCAACTCGTTGTAAAGGAAGCCAAAACACTAACACGTAAATCCATCATTCAAAGTATGAATAAAGAATGAATCAGAGAGAAAATTAATTTTGGAACTTTATATAGAATTAACTATAACTTATTTGAATAAAATTGATCAAATTAAAATAGGATTCATATCGGCAATTCTGAAGATAAAAATTCCTAAAAAATACTGAAACAAATACCCCCGAAAAATGAAATTTTGAGAACACAAAGGCACACATCGGCCAGTATAACGCATATGTTCACGAATGTTGGCAAACACATCGCTCGGAAAGTGATAATGGCAGCTTCTAAAATAAATCTTTTCAATTTCCAGCCCATCGATATAGGTCCTCCGTTAACTTCAAGATGATGAACAACTTCTACATTGATGATGGTAAATGTTTAGAAATATATTTTTAATGAAGCGAGATAGTTTGTGGTTTTGCATTATAATTATGTAAAGTAGAAAGTGCTGACATCATCTACTTATTTATTTTGTTGTAGCAAAATAATTTGGCTTTTTTGCCAAATTTGGAAGTAAATCTATTAAACAGCATCATTTTGTGGTTTAATATAATTGGAGAAGAATTACTAACCAAATCAGAAAATTTATTGTGCTACTAATTTCGATAAACCGTAAAATTATAAAATATGAACAATTTATAATAGCTTTTGTAAGTTGTTAATCTAAAAACCTAGATTTAACTTCTAGAATTCATAAAAATTACTACAAATTCAAAATGTGTAGAATATATCGATTAATTCTTGATATTCGCAAAAATTTACCAACTTATTTATATGTAGGTGAATGGGCGACAAAACTACATTCTAAGATATTCGTTTATATAATGTTATAATTAAGCACTAAGAAAACATTTTTAAATTTAAGAAAATTCTAAAAACATATTTGCAATTATCTGTTGTTTAATATTTCATAAATTTGTAGCAGCTCGAATATTCGACTCACCGATATTCGAAACTGCCACAACAAACAAATTAGAGAAATTCAAATATAAATCAACGTATTTAAATTAAGTGTTCACTAACCCCATCACACATCCAATATCCGAACCACCAACTATAAACATCTATAGCGAAACACTACGCCATCGGATTAACATCATTCGAATTAATACTGTTCAATGATGCAATGTTGACCACCGCCGACGCATCTGTTCCCTCTCCAAAATACATGTATTTTGTATTTTATCACACAAACAAACAGACAACACATTTGATATACATCATTATATTCGGCCATTACGATTCTTCTTTACACAACGCAGTCGCAATGCCTTCAAGTAGCAAGTGCAACGAGCATAGTGGTGGTGTAAATAAATATTAATATTAATTAATTATAATAATAAATATTGTATGTTAATGGTAATTGTTTGTGAATGGAATTTCTTGAGAAGTCCGGACCGGACGCAATTTTTAAAGCGGCTACGAATAATCACGGTAAAAACGGTGGCAGAATGTAAAAACGTATGTAGGAACACCACACCTCCTACGCAACGTGAAAATAACAAATGCACCCCACCGTGCATTTTCAAATCGTCGAGGCAATCGACATCCGCGGCTACCATGGACATTGAACAATCAAAACACTACTTAAGTCACGGGTAGAGAGTTACGCAACTCCCCTGACGCTCTGACGTCCCGTTTGTTTGTGTACGACCGAACAAACAAACTCACCAATTTAGTTGACAATGGCGCAGAATTTTCGGTTATTCCAGCAATGAATTTCAAAATGGATTACACGATATTCTATCGAAATTCAGATCTAGTCTAATTGGCTGGAAGGTTCAATCATCCACACGTACGGCACAAAGTTACTTAACTTGGACATCGGACACAAACGAACCTTCACGCATGTTTTCATACTATAGCTGCGGTGCACCGTCCCATCAATGGAGCCGATTTTCTATGCTAGTTCGAACTTCTTTTCGATATTAAGCACAAATGGCTGCTTAAACCAGCTACGAAGCTGTCAATAAACGCCATAATGGTTCGTGTTAATAAACCAACACGGTCCATTTTAACATCAGCAACGGCTATGGGACTCTGATTAAAAAGTACTCACTACTTACAGCAGAGGCGAACTGCAAAATGACAGTCCGACACAACGTGGTTCATTACATCGTCACGGAAGGCCATCTTCTCACCATCTTCACATCGACATTTTACGTCTCTTGTCCGCTACACATGGTCAAGAAGAAAGATCACGATTGAAGGCCATGTGGGGACTATTGGGGTTTAAACACGGTTACGATACCGGAAATCTACCAGATACCCGACATTCAAAACTTCATAAGGCACTTGCATGGCTGCAAAGTTTTCTTCAAACTTGATCTCATCAGAAGTTTTCACCATGTTCCCGTGGCACCTGAAGACATTTTCAAAACGGCAAACACCACACCATTTGGCCTATTCGAATACACTCGAATGCCATTTAGAGTATGCAATGCCGCGCAAACGTTTCAGCGCTTCATGAACGAAGTCGTTCGAGATCTCGACTTCGTTTTCGTCTATACATAGACGACATTCTTGTGGCATCACAAACTGAGGAGCAACACAAACTCCATCTGGAAACGCTATTCCAACGACTTGTCGATTTTGATCTTTACATCATGTCTGCGGCGCATCCATTTTTAATTTCCTCAGCCACAAGATTAAACCTAATGGCATCCTTCCTTCACAAGAACGAATTAATGCCATTAAAGAATTCCCAGCTCCAACATCAATCAAGAGTATTAATCGATTCATCGGCATGGTAAACTACTACCACCGATTTATCCCAAAGTTAGCTGAAATGCTCACTCCAATTCACAGCTACCTGGCAGTACTACTACGTAAGGCTAAAATAGCCAAGAACTTCTCTTGGCCTGAAGAATATCAACACGCTCTACTGTCGCATCCACAGAGTGGCTCAAAGCTCAGCATAACAACTGATGTACGAAACACAGCTGTCGGAGTAGTCATGCAACAGCACAATGACAAGTGTTGGGAGCCCCTTGGATTCTTCTCGAAGAAGCTATAGGAATCCGAAAAGAAAAACTCTGCATTCGATAGGGAATTACTCGCAATATATCTAGCAACCAAACACTTCAGATATTTTGTCGAGGGTCGAAACTTCACAATTTACACCGACCACAAGCCTCTGACTCGAGCAATTCAGTTTAAAACTGAACGCAGATTATATTAGTCAAATTACCACGGACATCCAGCATGTTCAAGGTGCCGACAACGTTGTGGCGGATACATTTTCGCGCATAACAGCAAATGAAACGGCCACAGTCGAAACTCAATGCGACTGCAACAAAATCGCACAAGCGCAAAAAGCAGACTTGGAACTTCAGTATTTACTTTCTGGTTCCGCTTGTTACGCTGGTTCATCACTGCAACCAAAAGTTCATCAAACCGCCTGGCCTAGAAATATACTGCGAAACATCTACGGGTGCATCTAGGTCGAACCATCTTCGGTAAGCTACATGGTATCTCACATCCTAGTGTCCGCGTACCTCGTAAATTGATTACTGCTCGCTACTTTTGGCCCAGCATAAACAAAGACGTGACCCATTGTGCACAATCACCATCACAACAATTGCTTATTATGCCAAAAATCAAAAGTCCAACGGCACACAAACATGCCTCTTGGACTGTTCGAAATTCTACCTGGTCGATTCGTGTATATTCCTTTGGATGTCGTAGGACCACTTCCTCCATCAAATGGATACACATATCTACTCACCTGGGTCGATCGTTTCACTCGATGGCAAAAAACGTACTGCATGAGCGACATGTCTTCAGCAACCATTGCCACCACATTAATTCAAAACTATGTATCACGATTTGGCGTTCCACTTGACATCACAACTGATCAAGGAACCCAGTTTGTGTCGAAGCTTTTCTCGGAGTTAACGAAACTCCTCGGCTCGCATCGGATTCGTACCAGGTCTTACAACCCACAAGCCAATGGCGTGGTCAAACGCTTCCACCGTCAGCTCAATGCAGCTCCCATGGCCCAAACAAATACCAAGCACTGGAGTTCTGAAGTACCAATCGTACTACTTGGTATTCGAGTAACGGTTAAAGTAGATTTGAACTGCTCACCAGCTGAAATTGTTTACGGACAAACCATCAAGCTACCCGGTAAGTTCATCCTCTACCGTCTTCATCCACAACCGCCACAATCATCGACCAACTCCGCACCACCATGCAAAATGTTATCCCCATGACAACAAGACCAACAAACCAAAACTACATATTCGTTTCAAAATCGCTCAATAATTGCGATTACGTCTTTATCAGGGTTGATAAGGTTCGTATTGGATTGCAATCGCCATACGATGGACCATATAAAGTTATACGCCGCTTCCGCAATCATTTCATTGTCACAATCAAAGACAAGCATCACTCAATCTCAATCGACAGGTTTAAACCGGCGTACGGTATTCTCAACACAGCTGATCAAATATTAGCCAGTTGAAATTTTGAATTCAGAATTGTTAAATTACCTTGAAATTTGAATTCTCAAAACCATCATTACAAATTCCTCCATTTTTTAAATTGATTAACACATACTGATTTCAATTAAAATCTAGCAAACTACTTCGAAATGCCAAATTTCTAATCTGGCAACCCTCTTGAATTTCTGAAAAAGTTTCAGAATCCCAGTTCCTGAAGATTCTAAATTAGAATGAGAACAGTGTGTTCTGTCCGAGAAATGTTTCCCTGATCCAAAATATATAATATTTAGAAGTCCATCTAATTTTAAATTTCTCAGTGAGGCCGATTGTTGGTTAATGGCACTCTCAAGGGAATCCATTGTGCACCGTTCATGGTATAATTATCCATAAAGTGCCACACACCCTTTTGCGTAATGAGCTCAAAAAGTAAAATGGCCTATTTTGAAACTATTCATTGCAAATTGATAATTCTTTTAATTAAATCATTAAAAATGAAACATAAATTTAAATTTACGACGACAAAAATGTCCAATGTGTTAGGCTGACAGATTTTTAAAAATTAACCACTTCCGAGATGACTGAAGTTCATCTACACTTCAAAAATAGCAATCTTGATTTATCATTTTGTGGTGAATTAGAGTTGAATGTTAGTATATTTTAAACGGAAACTACAACGAATTTGAATAACAACACATAATAGTCAATACCAAAAAATAAAGCAAATTAAAAAATATGTTTATGTTTATAATGGCTTGGGTTAAAAAAAATGAATTGGCATTTTTGATAAATATATATGCTGTAGAGTATGTTGCGATTAGTACTCTTTTCATAGAATGTATTGAATACAGGAAACCCGGATTTTCATTCCCTACTTTTCGAATGCATTCCTTAACTAATTATAATGTTAAACAAATTTAATAGATACTGAAATCAAACTTTACAATCCTAAAACTATGTTGCAAGAGTTCCGAAGAAAACCTCAAAGCTTTTCTAATATGTGTACATTCAGAAAATTCAATTACATGCAGAAACATTGTGTATTCGTATTTAGATTTTAAACAGAAAATTTTAAAGAATATTTTTGTTTTAATTTAATTTTTAAACTGCTTACACATAACTTTGTAGGACGAAATAAAATATGTACATAAAAAAATGCACATCAAAGCAATTTTTACCCTGAGTCGTTGGTATAGGTACAATGTATGTACATATTATGCCAGCAAACAAATAGCTTAATCTCAAATAAAATTTTCAATTAAAATTGAATACATCAATTTCTATATACAAAACAAAACTACAAAAGTTGTTGTTGTACAATTTTAAAGAGAATTTTTCAATTTTAAGCACAGATTTGGATCAGAAAAGCTTTTTCGACATATTTAGTAACACTTAACTTAATAAATAATTTCCATTTATACAGAAATTGGAATTTATATTGAACTTCAAATAAACATCTCGAGCATATAATGAACAACATAAAAAAAATTTAATAATGGCAATTCTCTGGAAAAAAAATTAATAAATCTATATAAACGGTGATATACCTGAAGCTAATTTTGATATTTAAGTTACTCGTACTTTATATTTAATAAAATACACATTACACAACGAAATCATAATGAAAAATTTGCCCACGATTTCTAAATATTTTCAAAATACACGCAGTAAAATTAATAATCCTACTTGTTGTATACTTCTTGGCAACAACAATTTAAATATAATTTCTGAATTAGCCTCGCATGATTGCGGCAATAACCTTTTTCCAAAAAATCATTTGACTAGAATAATAAATACATATTTGGTATAAAGTATTAAAATTTGTCTGTGTCCTTAAGATATATGTACGTATACGTATAAGCAATATTCAATTATTTTATCATTAAAATTATCTCGAAGCTTGCTGGTAGCAAAATATAAGTGTGTTCAAAAATAATAATTGATGTTTCAAAATGTAATTGTACTATGATAAGTATGATAAATAAAAATAACGAATCCATCGAACTACATGGAAGGCCATTCAACTCACGTTAATCTATTTCCGTTCCAAAGTTATGAAGCTAATTTGGTTTCTTTCAAGACAACTATTTTCTAGAAACATAATATGTATATTCACATAACATTTGTTTAGTTAGTTAGTATAGTCTCGTAGTTTAAAAAAATATTTATTTAATTATTTATGTATAAGAAGATAAGGAGGAGAATTAAATAAAGGGTGTTTTTTAAAGCCCCATAGAACTTGAAATTGTAAAAAATAACACAAAAATTAAATTGTAATTAAAAATTTTTTTTATTCGAAAGATCAATACATGGCATTAATATTTGAAAATGATTTCGGGCATATGGCCATCGCTGCTGTTCTTTACGAAACGCATTCTGGACGTCTAATTTTGGGCCACTTTTTCGAGTACTGCTGGCCGTATGTCACGAATAACACGAACAATGTTGGCCTCCAAGGTGTCAATTGTTGCTGAATTGATTGGTCTCACTCCATATGCGGCAATTTTGTATGTTACCAAACCCGTTAAGCCAAAAATAATCGCTGAACACAATTTGACGATAAAACAACGGGTCATTTGCCAACTGCTCTAGAGCCCAATCGGCGAAGGAACGACGCTGATAATGGTCTCGTGGCTTAAATTCCTGCACCAGCTGGATCTTGTATGGGTGTAGGCTAAAATCTTTGAGCAAAATTTTCCATGTAGTGGACGGAGAGCCCCAATTCCTACGAACGACGATGAATCGAAAAATTTGGATCTTCTTCCACACTTTCGTTTACAGCTGCGATATTCTCATCAGTACGCACATTCCTTTGACGTCTTGATGATATTGCATCTTCTAGAGTGTATGTGGTTCGAAATCTATCCACAGTTCGACGGATGGCTTGCTCAGATGGACGCCATAAACATCACGAAGTCTATAAGTTGGGCGAATCGACGATTGATTTTCAAAGTAAATTTTAATAATTTCGTTGGTCTGTTCAAGCGTGAGACTATTCATGATGATTTGCCAGAGTATACTGAGATCTGCTAGAGTAAATTTTACATACAAATTTAATTTTTTGTTTTATTTTTTACAATTTCAAGTTCTATCAGGCTTAAAAAAACACCCTTTATAAAAAAAACAAAATAAAATCAGGTTGAAGCAAAATCGTTTTTCGCCATCGTGTTTACAATCTCATTATCACCATAATTTGTTCTGTGGACGTCCAGATGTAAAAGTTCGTGACCTCGAAAGTATCTGTTTGGTACCGTTTATTTAAGATGTTGCCAATAAACACACTTTTTGGTAGTTCCAATGCCATTCAGCTAAATATGGTGGAAAACCTTTCACATTTAGCTAATAGGAAAATTTTAACAGCGAGAGGCGCTTATCCTTCTTTTACAATCGTCAATTGATTTCACTTACTTATTTGACAGCTTTGTTAAAACAAAAATATCTGGTCATATATATTTTTTAGTACGGAATTTTGACATTTATATGCAAAAACCTCATACACCCAAATTATTATAGTATATCGCTATCATAATTTTTGACAGATCCGTGCAAAGAAATTATATTATTGTGTTGTGGGCCGAGCAACAGCAAAAAATAGTGTAAACAAATAAAATAAATTATAACACAAATAATGGCTGACAAATACAAAAGAAATAAGTAATCTTTGTTTATTGTACCATATCGTTTAAACCAGAACCTTAATTTTTTCTGTAGTGTGTGATGATGATGTAGAAAGGCTCATTTCAGCCAGAATCGAAAACGCCGATAAATTTTTGGTAAAATTTTACCGCAGGGATCAAGTGTAGCTGTAAGTATTCTATCATTTTTAGTTTTTGTGTGGTAATCGTTTTCACAACACATTTTTTTATTCATTTATTCTCAGTGCCGTGCAAAAAACAGATAATTTGGGTAGTTCTCCCTGGAAAACTCTGAGTAAAATAGAACTATCTGTTCAAAGAATTATAATTCCCTCATTTTTGGCATGAAATTATTTATAATTCCATTGGAATTGTTGACACCGCCCACTGGAGTCGGAACGGAGGATGGTGCGGATACGGCGGAAAACTGGAAATGGTTTCCCTCCATGCCCAAATTTGTATCGGGGCAACTTATCATACATCCCCCGCTAGTAGGAAGCAGCATCGCGGGCTGTTCTGTATACAACCCGAAAAATAGTTTTGGTATAACACCACAACACCGAGATAATGATGGTTGCGAAACCATACAAAAAGCCCGGGATTCTAATTCCTGCCTTTCCGCCGATTCTACACCATTGACTACGTAAGCATGTAGTGCGTCCCGTGGTCGCATGAGGCCTGAAAAAGAAAGCATGACAAGAAAGCGCAGGAATATATTAGAAATATATGAAAAAGACTCGAAACAGTTGAAAAAGAAGTGTAAGTGTATCCTACATTTCTTAAGCGCGTACTCTCAAAAGGAAGGGCTCCCTTTCGAACAACCGTCGTCATCATCCTAGTCGGACTAACATTTTTTTTTATGAAGATACACTTACCGTCGTTTTTATAGAAAATAAAATAGAATTAATGTGTTATATGTGATTAAAAATATATGTAATTAACAAGTTGTGATTTGAGTTGTGACTTGAAAATTGATCATGCGATAGATTCCGGATGGATCAGATACTTATGATGTTTTTGGATGATACTTCTTTCATGCAGATATACACATTTATATGAACATACAAACTTAAATCAAATTTTTTTATTTAATTTTTCATAAACTATCCGCCATTCTCTGCCTAAAGGAACAGGCATTATCCTCAATAACTTCGTTTAGATGTTTATAAATTTCTGGTTCCGGTTCTTCCAGTGTTAACCAATCTATGGTGTAATTAACGTTTGCGGCAATACATATATTGTGGAACACACACCATGCAACCATGGTTTCCACGTAATTTTTTATTTTTAATTTCAGCTGTTTATTGAAGATACTTCGCCAACGAGATTTCAAATGTCAAAAGGCACATTCAAAAGCCGATCTTGCTTTGCTGTGCTTTATATTGAATTTCTTTTGGGTATCTGTCAATGGCCTATTTTCTTTAGAATGAGTGAGTATTCTAATTGGTGTTAACCGATACGGATAACTACTGTCACCTAATTAAACCTATGATGGTGGAGGATTTAACTAATTTTTCAAAATAGGGCTATTATACAGTACCCGAGTATCGTGGACCGATCCTGGATAACCAACGAATAAATCAAGAAACCGGGAATTAGCATCACATATCGCTTGGCATTGTATAGAATAGCCTCATTTCCGGTTTAATATTGGTCGTGAATATGTGTGGGACAAGCTATTTTTGTGTGTCCCATCGATTGCTCCAGCAATCATTAAAAATCAATGTCCTAACACGTCTTCCAAATTTTCGCCCGATGTCTGGTAAATCGATGGTAGACGGTAATCTAATCAGACTCGGCATTATACGGTAGAACGTAAAATCCAGCTTTTTATGGATTATGCCATTTATCTAGCATTTTATGGATTATGCCATTAAGTAAAAGAAGTAAAAGGATTATCGGTACCATTATTTTAATTTATTTCACAAAAATTTGACGTTTAAAAAAAACATATAAGGTTGGGAAAAGGCATTTGAGGTGGGGAGATTTATTACACATTTTGGACTTCATAATAAAAAATTGTGAATGTAGGGGAATAATTCACAAATAATGTTAAAATTCAGTACTAAGACTGGGTCTGAAACCTGTGATAAAAAATCGTGAATTAATTTTTTGACATTTGTTTGATAATTATTCCCCTACATTCACGATTTTTTATTATGCTGTCCGAAATGTGTAATAAATCTCCCCACCTCATAAGTTTTTTCCCCACGTCATATATGTCAATTTTAGTTTTCATAACCTCAAATTTTTTGTGTCAGCTAATAAATTGGACAGAAAATTTATAAAAAATGAATATTAAATTAATGGATCCGATAATCTTTTTAATGTCACGTTATTATTATTATATTGTATGTATTAATAATTTTAGAATATATTATTATATGTATAATGTTGCACATGCGTACACAAATTATTCGATAGCTATCAACAATTATCATAGTAACAGAGCTCTCACAATGCAAAACTTTTTACTTTTTACTTACAAGGTTGTATGAATGTCATTTTGAGAAAAAAAATTTTTTTGTTCGTTGGTGAAAAACTTTTAGAAAAAGTTATCGAACTCCTAACTTTTACCTTAAGAATTGAAACGAATGAAGTTAACATTTTAAAATAGGCGCCAACAATGATTTTTCGTTAAATGTCAGCATAACATAACCCCACAAAAAAATAATTTATAATTTTCTATTTAGTACACTGTCTAAATACTATTATAATTAATTGTACTTTCAATTTTTATTACAAAATTAATTTTATTTAAGAAATACGAGGTCAAAAAAACTCTTATTAACTATATAAAGGGTGATTTTTTTGAGGTTAGGATTTTCATGCATTAGTATTTGACAGATCCCGCGGGATTTCAGACAAGGTGTCAAAGAGAAATATGCTCAGTATGCTTTAACATTTCATAATGAATAGACTTACTAACGAGCAACGCTTGCAAATAATTGAAAAAATTGGCCCTAGAAAAGTTGGCAGAAAATCCGCTTTTTTATCGACAAATTTTGTTCAGCGATGAGGCTCATTTCTGGTTGAATGGCTACGTAAATAAGCAAAATTGCCGCATTTGGAGTGAAGAGCAACCAGAAGCCGTTCAAGAACTGCCCATGCATCCCGAAAAATGCACTGTTTGGTGTGGTTTGTACGCTGGTGGAATCATTGGACCGTATTTTTTCAAAGATGCTGTTGGACGCAACGTTACGGTGAATGGCGATCGCTATCGTTCGATGCTAACAAACTTTTTGTTGCCAAAAATGGAAGAACTGAACTTAGTTGACATGTGGTTTCAACAAGATGGCGCTACATGCCACACAGCTCGCGATTCTATGGCCATTTTGAGGGAAAACTTCGGAGAACAATTCATCTCAAGAAATGGCCCGGTAAGTTGGCCACCAAGATCATGCGATTTGACGCCTTTAGACTATTTTTTGTGGGGCTACGTCAAGTCTAAAGTCTACAGAAATAAGCCAGCAACTATTCCAGTTTTGGAAGACAACGTTTCCGAAGAAATTCGGGCTATTCCGGCCGAAATGCTCGAAAAAGTTGCCCAAAATTGGACTTTCCGAATGGACCACCTAAGACGCAGCCGTGGTCAACATTTAAATGAAATTATCTTCAAAAAGTAAATGTCATGGACCAATCTAACGTTTCAAATAAAGAACCGATGAGATTTTGCAAATTTTATGCGTTTTTTTTTAAAAAAAAGTTCTCAAGCTCTTAAAAAATCACCCTTGATTTGGAAATGTGTTGATGTTAGAAAATGATGTTAGAAAATTAAATGTTTTGGAAACAACTTTTGTAAACAATTCTTCATAATGATCAAGTTGGCTTCAATTTAATTTTTTGTTTCATTGTGCGAGCGAAAAAAAATCTTAAGGCAAAAGTAAAAAGTTTTTGCATTGTGAGAGCTCTGTAATAGACTCGAATAATTTGGGTGTGTTCGGTATTTTCAAGTAAATGTCAAAAAATTAATTCACTATTTTTTATCACAGGTTTCGACACAATCTAAAAAATATTTATTACAGGTTTCGAACACAGTCTAGTCAACATGCAGTCAACGCCATCCAATATGCAGCAAACAGCAACAATTTTTGTACAATCATTGCGTTGGCTTGCAGATTTAGGAAATTAAAGAAACCATGGTAGACTTGCAACAGATTTTAAAATGATGACCATCGCCATTTATAACTAGTTACCAATGAACAAACGCTAATAATCATTTGTGAATTTTGCGATCATGTGCTGAAATGCAAAGAGAACACTAAATATTTGAAGTTTTAATAAACTTCTAATAAAACAAAGTTCATTTTCATTAAAAATCATCTTCATTAACCAACACATGTTATTAGATATATTCGAAAAATATTTGATAAATTTTAACAATCAATTTAGATTTTTTTTGCAAGAAAGAGGCAGGAATCACCTCGCCAGCGTACTTATTTGAATATGTAAGGTTCCACAAATAAGTATTATATCATCAATATCACAGATCCATCGTTTAATAAAACCGTAAATGGAGTTAGCACTGCCAACGCACTGTTCGATGTGTTCTGTGCATCACATGGTTTCAACAAAAGTAACCCGTAGGTCTTTAGTTTCGAATACTTTTTGTAAAATGCTCCCATTTATATGATACTGTTGTTCAACAGGATTTTCATTTCGATGGAATGGTCTTACATTTATTGATTGGATTCACACCAGGTTACTAGACTGCCGATGTCTTCTTGCAGTCTGATGGTATCTTCGATATTTTGAAAGGGTTTGTAAATTTGGAGATCGTTTGACCATGGAATTCTGTATAACATCAGTTAATCCACTAATGAAAATTCTATATACATTAATATGTATCTAGGGACTACCACTTTGAATGAATTGCATATTATCAGTTCAGCTAATTTTTAACCGAGCAACTAGGCAAGTGGTTAAAGCTGCGACGTTTGGATTGAGAGGTACCGGATTCGAATCCCAACAGAAGCGGGATGCAAAAGGGATTTTCATCTTCCGATTACGATCGGTGAATGAATTCAAAACATTTATGACCCTCTTGGGGGATGGCCGACTCATCGTCCATGTTAGTACAGACTAGCATGGAGCTATGCAGTGTGCAGATACGGACCTGTAGCCGTGTACAAAATAGGGATACTGTTCAGCTTTCAAAGGACAATAAATCCACTAGAGGATCAGTCTCTAATTAATGTGTTGGTAAAATTTAAAAAAAAAAAATTAATTGAGGTTTGATGAAATTGCCATTAGTACATACCTCTATAACATGAAATATCATTTCTTGCTCCGTTTTGGATATTGGTGTTGTTCTGGTTATTTTCCACTTCACGGGAAATTATCCTAATTTCAACGATTGATTGAAAATTACGCATGGATGAATTACCAAAATTTTATAGTAATTTAGAAAAGAAGCTGGTATACCATCTGGACTACATCCTTCTCCATTTAGAGCATGGAATATTTATCGACGTCTTCCAGCTGATCAATAAAATTCTGCAAACATGTTTGATACAAATTGTGGATCATAGTATTTCTGTAAATTGAATTTCTCGTTTTGATCTAAATCTAAAATTTCTTATTTCTTAGTTTCCAAAGTATATCTTATTTTTTCTTGAATACAAGAATTGTAATTCTTGTACTTTGTCTGGTAGTAACTTTCTTAATTTTGGGTAGAAATTGTGAATTGATTCCTCCTATTCTCAGAGTAGTATTTGATTTTTTCTATGGAAGCCAATTCTTCTTGTTCTTCAAGTTTATCATTGTACCACGGAGGATACTTGTTGAGTTTATTTGCCGCAGTAGGAGAAATGATTGTATACCATTACATACATTTTTTCTATATTATCCTCAATGCTGATACTGTTAAGTTGTGACGTATTTTTTAAAGTTGTAATATCTCCTGCGATTCTCGGGACAGCCCAAGTTAACATCGCATTTCAATATTTTTCCATAGATTTGTCATTAATATTGATTATGACAAATGGCGATGATGAATCGATAGTTTTGAAGAGTTCTGGAGTATTAGTAAACATCACGTCTAACGTTCTGTCTCGGCCGTTTTTTATATCACAAATTTGGCTCAGATGCGAATTGAACATTATATCGATGACTAGGTACTCCATATCCGAATCAACATTGAGAGGCAACAGCTCATCAATTTCTGCGTCGTGAGGCCGACTAATTAATGGTAGATTAAAATCTCCCGTAATTAAAATTGTGTTGGTTGATTTGTTGTAAATGTCTGCTATTATGTCATAGGATGATGGATAGTTCGGCGGAATATATACAACGTAGATGTAAGTAAACTTTTTAGTTGTCGTTGTTTGTTGTTTTTATTGTAAGAGGAAATTTAAATTTTGTAACTCCGTTTATTGTATAAACTACAAACAATTACGTCAAATATTTTAATTTAAGTAAACGAAATATTATTATTATATACAAGATATACGGTTATGAAAAGTTTAGTTTATTTTGCAGAAATTCGGTACCATCAACTTCACAGACTGTTGCAACCCAACTCAGTTCTGTAGCAATTCCATCAGAAGAAAAATTAGATTCTTCTGACTCAGACGGCATCGTCACGGTTCCTAAGAAAAAAACATATGCCGCATGGGAAAATCGATTTTGCTGGTTGAAGAATAAAAATGGCTTAGCATATTGCAAGCTTTATAAAAACACAATGGTGAATAATTTAGCCACATCAAGCGCCATGGCGCCGTTTCCAGAAAACATCGAGAAAACATTAAAGAAGCGAAAGAAATGATGCAGAAGTTAGATGTTTCATTCCTAGGTCAACAATCTTTAAAGAAAAAACAGGTGGAAATGATGTGTGTAATGTATTGCATTCAACATTGTTTACCATTTAGGCTAATGAATCAATCGATACCCAGCGTAACAAATAACATGTAGCCGTACGAAATCAACGGAGTATGTTAATCGCTGCCGAAAAAATTTCAAAATTTCTTACATCTCAATATTTTTCGATCATAATCGATGAAACTACGGATCTAACATGCGATAAATGTCTTGCTCTAATATGCCGATATTTTGTCGAAAGCTTAGGAATGATTAAATTACAGAGTTCCAAAGCATCGGATATATTTACAGCAATAACGAATCATTTCTTTAAATTTCAAATAGATTTGCAAAAGATTATAGGGTTAGCCACTGATAATGCTTCGGTCATGGCTGGAAATCTCCAAGGCGTTAAAGCCAAATTTCAAGGTATCAAAAGCGATATATTCTTTCATCGCTGCTCGCAGACATGAATATAATTGATCACCTTCAACTGGTGCATAGTAGCTAAATGTATGTGTTTGTTTGGTTAATGTTACAGTCGAATACAAATAATACTAGCGGATGTATAAATGGTCAGGATTTTGTTGTTCTCTGGTAATATTAATATGCTGTTTAGTTCCCTTTTTCAGTTTTGTTAATTATAGTATATTGGGATATCATTAATCGAAAAACATTTATTGAAGCTCGCGGATCTTGTTATGCAATTGGTAGTACAGAATTTACTATATAATGTCTGCAATGCGTGTTCTACAATCTCAAAACATCTGTAAGTTAAACAAAGATGTTTAGAGCTTGTTGTTAACTTAATAAATTAAATTTAAGTTAGTTAACCTAAACCTAAACGTTCTTGAGATCTGTCAAAACTAGAATAACACTTTTAGTTTATTTTAATATATTTAGTATTAGTATACAACAACATGGATTCCGGCAAAGAATAAACACACCGAATTTGGAAAATCTGAAATCCTAACTCATATAAAAAAAAATCTAAAGGATTTTTAATACTCTACTTAGCCTCAATAGAACATCGCTCTGGCGTATAAAAATAAAAGTAAAAATGAAAAAACATATTTAAATTATATTTAGTATCCATAATTAAACTTTCTTAGCAATTTAGGAACTTTCTCGATTTCTTAAAATTTTCTTTCTGAATTTTTTAAAATTTTGCAAATTAATTTTTTTTTCGAAACCGCATAAAACTAGAACGAAGTGCAACAAACTTACTTCAACCTCATATGCTTACATCATCAGGTCAAGCTCCTATGCTGTTGCCCTAATTACGCCATATTAATTGTGTTTTTATAGATCAAAAGCGAAAGTTTACATTTTAATAATAACAAATCATAAGAATTTAAATTTTTTATTAGTCACATAAGTGATAAAAAATATATAAAAATTTTATTTTGGAATTAATTCTGCTTTTTATTTATTGAATTACATGTTTAATGCAATACTCAATCAAATTTAATTACTATCATACACTATAGCCAAGGTTTGGATAATTCAATTTTATTTATCTAAACTCGCTTGCACGACATTTATTAAGTACGATACTACCCGAATTTTCAAATATTCTTCAACTGTTTTTAGAAATATGATTAATATTAATTTTAAATAAATAAATAACTAAACATACTACAAAAGTATTATGTAATTTTGAAATTATATTTGATTTTAAAAGGCTGTACATTACAGTAAAATATGTCGATAAATTTTTGTTTTGTTCTTAATTCTGACTTCAATAAGATAATTTATTCAATCCGTTTTGTCTTGGATTCCAAAAGGCATACATACAAAATGTAGTCGACTTACCCTAAAATATTAAACAAAAGCTCTATTCGGCTTTCAAACGTATATATATTCAGCCAAAACTACCTTGTTGAGCATGGACGTTTGTTTCAAAATTGATCAACAGCACACAATATTATTTTGGATTTTATTGAATACACTCTCGGATATTAAAAAGTTAAGTAATCAAAAATATGGATGATGATCCTTCTTATACATACACACATTTGGTAAGAATAAAATAAAATAATAAAATTTTATTGATATCTCATCAATAAATTAATAATTTTGTTTGTATAATTTATACTACTTCTGCATATATACATATGTATTATAGACAGTGTATGGACTAGCCTATACAGTAGGCCAAAATGGTAAAATGGAAAACCGAAATGCGAGGAAAAACCTTATTTTTATTTATTTCCATTTTTACTACTTTGTTGAGTCATCGTTAATATTATTTTTTTTAAGTCTTTCCCGTTTTTATTGGTTATGTTGAAAATACGCACTCTCGGTATAGAGTTAATTGGATTATTTTGTATATTCTTTATCTAAAAAAAATATATAAATAAAAATAAATCAAATCAAATACAAAATAATAATATCTAAAATTATGAAATAAAATAAGATAATTTATGTAATTTTTTAATCAAAATGGAACGAAGGATGTTATTTTATTCATATAATGTTTGGAAAGGATCACAAGAAAAAGGTTTATTTTGTTGGTTGTATGATGGAGTAATAAAAATAAACAGGTACAAACCTTCGCGGAATAATGTATTTTAGCAAATAACTTTGGCCTAAAAGGTCTTGTTGGTTTTGAGTTATATAGTTAGACAAATACCAATAATATACGAGTATTATCCTATTGGACATCGAGTCAGGTTTTTTTGGAAAATCTGTAATTGAACTTGATTTATTAATTAAATAGCCTGCATGGTTTATGCAGACACATCCGTGCTTCCTAATATCAAAACGCACTAACTAACCAGTCTAATTGTAGTGTGGCTCAAATTCAATTATTTCGGAGTAATTTTGAGGTGGCACTCTGTTTCGATACATTGCAGACAACATAAGGCTTGAATTTGTTTACTGCTCAGCCGATGGTTTTGAGACTTAGGCTAAAACATCAATGGGAAAATTGGTATACGTTAATGTTAACCGCAAATAATTTGTCAAAATACTATTTAAAACTTTTAAAGGTAGCATCATTTTATTTTGAAAAATTTTTAATTTTAAAAGCATGAATAATGAGTAGTAATTTTCAAACAGGAGTTTTTGAATTCTGAATTATTACTGACAATATAAAATTTTTCTGTAATGAGTTAATTGTGAAAGATAAAGCGACAATAAATTTAAAAACGAAAACAACGACATTTATTTCTTCTTAATCATTGATGACATGTTTTAAAAAAATGTAAAGAATAAGACAGACATTTCTAAAGTTTGTGGTCTACGGCACTGGATATTTCGATAATATTGTCGATGATGAAGAAAAACTGGCTTCAAAGAAATGCAATAATTAAAAAAAGGAAAATTAATTTTATTTTACTCTGTTACGAGCCCACAATAAACACTGAAATAATTTGCCATCATCTTAAACACCCCTAAATAATTTAGACCCGAATATTCGGAATTTGCAAAAATGTAAAAGATTTTTTTTATTTGAGGTTAAATTAGAATTAAAAGAAAATATTAAAAAAAATTAACATCAAATTACTTATTATTAAATCACAGCAGTGAGGATCTTCACTGTTGAATTATATTTACTCCTCTGAGTTAGAGATTCTCAATGTTGGTTGTGAGCCTACCTTTATCAACTCGGTTCGTAAAGAAGTGATTGATATTAGTTTGTGCTCTATGACCATCGTTGACCTGATTCTAAATTGGAGGGTGACGGATGATATTCTCACGTCTGATCATAGGTGCATCTCTTTTAATATTAACTTTAAAAGGAAACTAACAAATTGGGATTCATTCTCCTCTGAGCTCGTTTCACTACTAGATTTTCCCAATCAGATTAGATCTATCTCAGATCTCGATTTGCAGGCAACTGTACTAACTAAAGCAATTTCGACTGCTTTTGAAAAGTCGTGCCCTCTTATTTACAACCAGAAGAAGCTTAACAAACCCTTCTGGTGTTCTGAACTTAAAAAGTTAAGGAAAAGTGTGCGTAAAATTAAAAATAATGCCAAAAATACGAATCTCATTTCTGATTGGAATCGATTTTTGGTAGCTCAAAAAGCCTATGAAAAAAGGCTAAGATCCGCACAGAGAGCTGCGTGGAAAAATTTCTGTGAGGAAATTGATAGCTTATCTGTTCTCGCCAGACTTAACAAAACTCTGGCTAAGAATGATACTTGCAAACTTGATAGCCTTCGCCTACCTTCCGGGAAACTCACCTCCTGCAGACGAGAAGTTGGTGACCTACTGTTGTCTGTCCATTTTCCAGGATGTGACTTTGTTGATTCGAGTGTGGTTGCCTCCGAGCCTCGTGACATTTTTGTCGGTATGCCGGATTGGAACTTAGCCCGTAGACTGATCTCTACTGATGTTCTACACTGGAGTGTTTTCTCGTTTGCACCGTGCAAATTGAGTGATTCTGTCGGCGTTTTCCCTGTTGAATTGCAGCATGGTTTTCTACCCATCCGTACTCACTGTGCCACGATCCTGGAGCAGGAGTAGAGTAGTTTTCATACTTAAAGCTAGCAAGTCGGATTATACCTACCCTAAAGCTTTTAGACCCATTTCTTTGTCTTATTGGCACTTGAACATTATTTAAAGAAAATGTACGCTCAAAATTTTCAACAATTCGACGAATAGCGAGCACACTTGGACGATTATTACGACTATAAAATGGCAAAAGCGCACGAAAAGTTGCAATTGGATTATTTTGATAATAAAACTGAATAATTTGTAAACGTTGTTCTTGCGCGTATCTCAACATGATGAAATTGTAAACATTACTGAATACAATGAAACAAAAAATTACAGATCATGACATATTACAAATGGCCGAAACGTCACTTAAAAATCATATCATTCCTATTAGAAAACTCGGTTTAATAGATTGCTATACCACTTGTAATATTTCTAAAAATATAAGCGAGGGGCGCTCCTTCTGAATGTATATACTATCTCTCAATATATCATTTTTACGCTTTTCAATGCTTTTTACGCCGAAAAAATGTTAGAATCTTGTATTGTCATTAGAGTTAAGCCTGCATGCAAAATTTCAGCTCACTTGGACTATTGCAAGAGGTTCAAAAAAAAGCCTTTTAGGCTTTTCAAAGCCTTTTACGCTGAAAAAATGTTAGAATCTTGTATTGTCATCGGAGTTAAGCCTGCATGAAAAATTTCAGCACTATCGCAAGTAGTTAAAAAAAAAACCTTTCAGGCATTTAAAGGCCTTTTAGGCCGAAAACATGTTAGAATCATGTATTGTCAGAGGATATAAGCCTGCATGCAAAATTTCAACTGAATTGGACTATCGCAAGAGGTTGGAAAAAAGCCTTTTAGGCTTTTCAAATCCTTTTACGCTGAAAAACAGTTAGAATCTTGTATTGTCATCGGAGTTAAGCCTGCATGCAAAATTTCAGCTGTATTAAACTATCGCAAGAGGTTGAAAAAAAGCCTTTCAAAGCCTTTTACGCTGCAAAAATGTTAGAATCTTGTATTGTCATCGGAGTTAAGCCTGCATGCAAAGTTTCAGCACTATCGCAAGTAGTTAAAAAAAACCTTTCAGGCTTTTCAAGGCCTTTTAGGCCGAAATTGGACTATCGCAAGAGGTTGGAAAAAGCCTTTTAGGCTTTTCAAATCCTTTTACGCCGAAAAAATGTTATAATCTTGTATTGTCATCGGAGTTAAGCCTGCATGCAAAATTTCAAGTCAATTGGACTATCGCAAGTGGTTGAAAAGTAGATTACAAAGTTTGACGATACAAACAGACACAGAGTGAGGTAATATAAGCATGGTAAAAATAATTTTAGTTTGACAATAGATGAATCAACCTTTAGAAACGAAAATGCTTCCACCTAAACAAGTACATCTGACCGCCTGACACCAAAACATAAACTTTTTATGTTTCTTGGATTTATTGCAACTGCAAGCTGTCAGCATAAGGTTATTAATTTTTGCTTAATGCAAAATATTTTTAAGCAATTGCTCAATTAACCGTACCCAAATAAATTTCGCAAATTAATGAATTAATTTTACAATACCACATTCAGAAAAAATATCAAGCTAAATTTGAATTTCCGTAAAAATGGAATAGCCAGAATAATAATATGATTGACAGGATGCATATTAAAATTATAAATCACTTAAACCACAAAATATGTATGTATATAGAGGATATCTCAATTAAAAGAAAACGCCAAAAATGTATAGAGGACAGGACTGACTTTTAAAATATTTTCTCTTCATCGGCAATCAATCAATTCCAGATTATGAATTGTTGAATTATGGAATTATTTAATTTGTAATTAGTGAGGGCTCCGTTATATAAGATTAGTTATTAATTTTAAACAAAAGTTGCTCCTCACTCAGCCACGATATCAATGGTATAAATATTGCTCGAAAACTTATTTACCTAACGTACGTTAGCCAACAAATTGGGGGATTATTCCCAAGTGGAATAACTTTATCACCTAATTACAAGAACTCCTTTTTATTCATACAAACACTGTTAAAAAACTAAATTTAAATATACCAACTTAAAATTTAATTGAACGTGAAACTGAAAATGTGAAATTACTATATTTACTTACATACATTCATACTTACATACCTAATTATGTATGTGTATGGTACAGTGGGTGTACCAGTGTGTACGTTGTTACGTTTTCCTGTATTTCACAATTTCTTTTATTTTTAATTTCTCATAAAATTGCAACAATGATACGAAAAACAAAACAAAATTAAATGAAATACAATGAAATACTATAATGAGGAAGAACGAACAAACAAACTTATCTAAGATCTTGATATCAGAGAAAAACAGAAAAAAAATACATTTTTTTCGTTTTGTTATTTTGTTGGCTTTCGTAGATTCGCAGAACAACAACGAAACACATATAAACTACAAAAAAGAGCTAAAAATTGTTAGGTGAATACGCGATTTTTATATTTTTAACAATAAAGAAAAAGTTTTTAATTATTTATATTCTCTTGTTTTTGGTTCTAAAAATGAATGGAAACTTTTTAGCTATTTCCCATTCCTCGTGCCAAAAACACCAACAACACGAAATTAATCTACATAAAGTAAGAAACAAAAGAAAGAAAAGTTTATGTTTTCATTTAGATTATTTTCTTTCGCAACTATTTTTATTCAACGCGCAAAAAAAGTTTTATAAGGAAGCTTTTTCTCTATTTCCATCTCCAATATTTAAATTAAATGATGATGGAGTAAAGAATGTGAACGAAAAGCTTAACAAAAATAAAAAATAAAAAACTTATTAGAATTGTTTGTATAGTTTCCTTAAAAAATTAATTTATTATAACTGTACCTTCGAGAATGTTGATTAAAAACTTTTTATTTTAATATTTCATGATGCAATTACAAAAGGAGGTTTTGCGTTTTTTGTCTGCATTTTATTATTTTAAAACGAAAATGAGAAAGTTTAATTACTTCAGTTTTGTTAATTCAATAGAATTACAATTGTCCTCATAAGTTTGAAAATTTAATTTTTTTTTTTTTTTTTTGTCGATTTAAGGTTGTTAAATTTGTTTAACGTTCACAGATTCAAGCAATTGTTTCTCATAATTTTTTTGTACTGGTAGTTGCAACTTTCGCATTTAATGAGCTAGTGCACGATGTTATTTTTGAGATATTGCTGTAATGTCGTATAGATTTTCGCGCTACATATTAATATCCAATTTGTATTTTGATGAACGGCAATTTATAAGTTGACATTTGAAATTTTTAAACATGCATTTGCATATAACCAATAATTATAATAATTATAATTTTTTTTTATAATTAAGGTGGCCTTGGATATAACTTACACAACTGTAGCGTTCGAATTTAATAACTGGCGATAGGTAACATAGCGATCTTAACTTCTAAACCTAGAATATTATTTTCTTAGGACTGCGATATTTTATTACGTATCTCGTATGATAGTGTAAAATTGAATTTTGAAAATGTCTCTGTCAAATATTTAGCTGTTAGAAGTTCCGCATCCACTTGACGTTTAGCTTTCTGACTTTCTCAGCTCTATGTAGTGTTATATAGCTGAATTAAAAAAAATGTATCTCCTTTTTTTCAGTTCGACCCTGTCACTAAAGAGTAAAACACTTTTTCTGTTTTGATCTGGATTAGGAAAAACAAAATATTCAAACGAGCCATGCAACAAGGTCAAAAACACATCGAAAAACCTTTCTAACAAACACACCAGTTGAATGCAAAATAATTAAGTCCAATCAGTGTTACTACACTGAATAATACTTCGATAATACGTAAATCATCAACTACACCACGATATAATGAAGTCTGCGCACCACACGCTGCTAGGAACGTAAGAGCCAATGATTGTAATAATCATCTACCTTACCATACTACGCTATTATCCAACTTATTATCCACGATGTGCATCGTGTCCATGGTACCAAAAAAAATTACAAATGCATCTACATCTTCTACAAAGCTGAGAATGTTGATACGGACGGCAACAATTCTGCCCGGAAGAGATACGGACTGACTCGTACACTCAGTAAACGCATGTGTGAGCAGAACACAACAAATATACACCATTAATCGAACAACAGTTTTCAAATAGATGATGCTCAACTTCACAAAGTTTGGAATTGGCAAATATTTAAGCTTTGTAACTTAAGCCTTGTTTCATTCTATTGCCAACCTCCGATGAGTAAACATCTTTATTGTATTATTGTATTTAATATTCAATATATTTTTTTTTCGGACACGATATTTAGGATCGGGACGTGGAACGTGCAGTCACTTAAGAAACCAGGAGCGTTGGAGGACTTAATCACATGCAAGAAGGAGTGTCGGCTGGAACTCGTTGCTCTTCAAGAAACTCGCTGGCCTAAAAGTGGAGACCATATACCCCAGGGCTATACTTTGTTCTACAGTGGAGATGACCTCGGAAACAATGGAGCTGCATTTCTCCTTAGGCCGCAGGTATAGAAGGCTGTTTTAGATTTCCAAGCAGTCAATAACCGATTGTATAAGCTTCGCTTGCACATGAAGTTAGCCAACCTGTCGATAATTTGTGTACATGCGCCAACAGAATTCAGCCAGCCCTAAAATAAAGAGTCATTTTACAATGACTTGGACGATCTGATGGGATCCATACCCGAACACGATGTTAGAATGGTAATTGGGGACTTTAATGCTAGAGCTGGCACAAATCACACCGACTTGAAAACATAGGTCCGTACTCCTTACAAAAAATGGTGAGAGAATGAGGTACTTTGCAATTGCTCATGATCTTAAAGTAGCAAGCGCGTTATTTCCTCACAAACAGATACATCTAGAGACATGGACACATTCTTGCAAAACTTCCCGCAGCCAAATTGACCATGTGTTAGTTTCTAAAGGACCGGCAAGAGTTGTGCGGGATGTGAAAACTAATCGATCAGCAACCAACTACGTTGGCAGCGATCACCATTTGGTCGCTGCAAAGCCACGATGGAAGTCTTTTCATACAAATCTGGGAACACAGCGAAGCGCATGGCACGTTTCAGCAAACGATATCAGAATATTGTCAGCGACCACATTGATGAAGCTAATTACCAGTCTGACTGCGTGAACTGAGGGAGGTACTGACAACATCGGTTGTCAGTGCTGCTCAACAGACTTTAGGTATAGTGAAAGTCAGACCCACGAATGATTCTTGCAGTTGAGCAACAATATATAGCCCATAGTGAAGTGCACACAATCGCGAGGAAAACAAGGCTGCTCTTGCAAGGATGGTAGCTAAGCGGATTTGTAGACGGAAGAAGCGAGAATGGTGGAATCCGAGGTTCTGAAAGTACAACAACGCAGCAATGAGCGCAGTTCGCGTAATTTCTTTAAAGGAATTACTGGACTGCATTATACTTTCAGGCCTACATCAACCGCCATTCGGGACCGGGATGGAAACCTCTGTGTCAACATCGACGCAGTACTTGACGCATGGAGTGGACACTTTACTGACCTGCTTGATGTTCATCATGCGTCACATACTGTTGTTGAGCCACATCTAAGACAGTCTGCGGAGATTTGCACTGAGGAGCCATCCCAAGAGGAATTCACTAAGGCCATGCAGAGATTGAAACGAAACCGCTCACCTGGAGTGGACTGCATTAATTCGGAGCTCTTGATATTCGGAAGGAATACTTTGTGGAACTGTCTTTTCGACCTTATTCGATTAGTATGGCGAATGGAAAGTGGCAACGATATGCCCCATCTTCAAGTAGGGAGACCGCTTGAAGTGTGAGAATTATCGCGGTATAGCTCTCCTTTGCACAACATACAAGTTACTGTCATACATTGTATTGGATAGAATCACTCCTCTAGCGGAGGGCTTGGTTGGTGACTATCAAAGAGGATTTCGTTTCAATCGATCAGTCACTGATCAGGTCTTTTCGCTGCGAATGATTCTATCTAAATATTATGAGACATCCATCCCCGTACATCAGGTGTTCCTGGATTTCCGGCAGGCCTATGACTCGATCAATCGAGAGAGTTTGTGGTCTGCCCTGGAGTATCTAGGAATGGCAACAAAATTGGTACAACTTTGTAGGATGACAGTGACGCAGTCTCAATGCTGTGGTAAAGTTGAGAACATGCTATCGACAATTTTTGCAGTTAACTCGGGTGTTCGGCAAGAAGATGCTCTGTCCTCGATACTCTTTAAACTCATGTTGGAGTACATCTTTCGTAAAACTGAAAGACCTCAACGCAACATCTTCTATCGCCAGTCTTATTACCAGACCTATGCAGATGAGATATGCGTGATTGGACTGAATAGCAACGGAGTGGAAGAAATACTTGATCCGCTTGTAGAGTTTTCAGCTACAGTTGGACTTCAGATCAATGAGTCCAAAACGAAATACCTGATCTCTGGTTTTAGGGACAATGGCACACCAGATTTTAGTAGTGGCCACCACACGTTTGAGGGAGTGAGGAGGTTCAAATATTTGGGTTCTCATATCACGCACGATAACAGTGTGGGTGAGGATATTAAAGTGCGGGTGGCAGCTGGCAGTCGTTCTTTGTATCCTCTAAGACCACTGCTAAAATCTAAACACTTATCAAGTACCGTGAAGCTGAAGCTTTACAAAGCGTTGATCAGGCCAGTTGTAATGTTTGGATGTGAAAGTTGGGCGCTGGCGGATGAGTACGAGAGATGGCTCCTTATATTTGAGAGAAGAGTCATGCGTGTCATTTACAGCCCAAAACGCGAAATAGATGGTATATAACGAGCTTTGTACAATTTCGATATCAGAGATCTGATGAAGATCCCCGATATTGTACATGAAGTAAGATCTCAGCGAGTACGCTGGCTCGGTCACGTTCTGCGTGCTGATCCGGAACGAATTGTGCAGCGATTTCTGAAAGGAGAGCCGCCATATGGTAGGCGCAGAGGTCGTTGCAGGCGACGATGGCTCCGCGATGTAGAGAACGACTTGGCCTCATCAGATTGTCTTAGACAGTATGAAGACCATGCTCAGGATCGAAACCTGAGGATCAGTAATGGCCTTTAAGACTGTTCAGTATTATTATTGACTTTCAGCTTCGGTTGTTTCATTTTTTAATTATGTTTCTGGTTTCTTGCGGATACCGTTCCTGTTATCTCTGCTATATGTTTCTTCTTTTGCATGTGCTGATTCACGTATAGTTTTTTGCTTTGGTTGGGCTTTCGGGACCTCGCGCGTTTTCGGTTCTGGATTTGCTCTAGCCTATTCTCTATGTTTTCAGGTTCGACGTCATCGTAAACCTGAGAATTTACCGTTGGGACTGTCAATGAGTCCGATTTGGAGTTCGATGACCTCAGCACATTAAGTGGTGACGGCTCTATAACAGAATGTTAAAAAATGAACGCAGCCATTACTCTTAATGAGGAAAATTTGCGTTTTTTCTGCAAATAGCTTGGTCATCGAATTCTCGAGACGGATAAATCTTCCGGTTTTGTACCGCAATTGCTAGGTTGCTACCTGGCCGATGGTGTCATCATTTGAAAAGCGAGCAATGATGAGACGTGCGTTTGGTTCTGTGGGGAAATCGACAGAATCAAGGACGTCTGGGAGGATAGTCAATTTTCGGTTGGTGAGCCCACCAAACCTCTGATATTGCACTCATGGATTCCTAGGCCACCTGAGAATCCGAGTGAATGAATCCAAATGTATCGACCACTGGATGGAAGGTTATCCGATACAAGCGAAAGGCTAATCACCAATCGATTGTGTTCAGAGTTGACCACAGGTCCTTCGAACACATTACTGGGTCCGGATTGTCGCTACAATACGTCCTAGAGAGGATCCGTTTCAAGGTTATCTCAGGGCCATAGTTTTTTTTTATTATTATATTATTAGTTCACGTCTGGTCTTCATGATGACGTCCATGCTCGACTACCAACAGATCAATCGGCAACATAGCAAGGCAGCCTCTTATGAGTTGAGGAGACTGCTTGCTGTAAATTTTTGTTTAATCCAAGAACCGTACCTCATTAATGGTGCGGTTACTGGTTTAGATTCGAAGTTCGGCAGGATTTTTCTAAAGTCTATATTTCTAATGATATTGATGCCGCTCTTATTAATGAGTGCAGCATGGCTGATCTTGCGGCGGTGCTAATCATTCTCGTGTATGCTGACTCACGTTTTAAACTTGTCATTGCATCAGCCTATTTACCCTATGATTCCACCTCGCCCCCTCCTTCAGAGGAACTGGTGAATCTTGTAGTGTGGTGTAGGGTCAATAATCTACCTCTCGTGATTGGTTGTGACGCTAAGGCTCATCATACCATTTGGGGTACTTCGAATACCAACAATAGAGGTTCCTCACTGTTCAATTATATTTACTCCTCTGAGTTAGAAATTATCAATGTTGGTTGTGAGCCAACGTTTATCAACTCGGTTCGTAAAGAAGTGATTGATATTAGTTTGTGCTCTATGACTATCGTTGACCTGATTCTAAATTGGTGACCTTTGATCACATATATACATATACATATACCTATAGGTGCATCTCTTTTAATATTAACTTTTTTATTATTATTATTTATTAAAACGGTAGGAACCTACTGAGGTTCCGCACTCAATTCCACAATGGGCCCACGGTGCAAACCAAGAGGATCTATCCTAATTCGCACTATTAACTTTAAAAGACCACCGATTAAACCATATCGTAATAGGAAACTAACAAATTGGGATTCATTCTCCTCTGACCTCGTTTCACTACCAGATTTGCCTAATCAGAATAGATCTATCTCAGATCTCGATTTCAGGCAACTGTACTAACAAAAGCAATCTCGACTGCTTTTGAAAAGTCGTGCCCTCTTATTTACAACCAGAAACAAAGCTTAACAAACCCTTCTGTTGTTCTGAACTTAAAAAGTAAAGGAAGAGTGTACTTAAAATTAAAAATAAAGCCAAAAATATCAATCTCATTTCTGATTGGAATCGATTTTTGGTAGCTCAAAAAGCCTATAAAAAAACCTTAGATCCGCGCAGCGGGCTGCGCTGAAAATTTTCTGTTAAGAAATTGATAGCTTATCTGTTCTCGCCAAACTTAACAAAACTCTGGCTAAGAATGATACTTGAAAACTTGATAGCCTTCGCCTACCTTCCGGGAAACTCACCTCCTGCAGACGAGAAGTTGGTGAGCTACTGTTTTCTGTCCATTTTCCTGGATGTGACTTTGTTGATTCGAGTGTGGTTGCCTCCGAGCTTCCTGACATTTTTGTCGGTATGCCAGATTGGAACCTAGCCCGTAGACTGATCACTACTGATCCATTCAAATCGAGTGGTCTTGACCTGCTCAATCTGTTCCAGGCGTGCATTGCTTTTAGTACTGTACCACGATCCTGAAGTAGGAGTAAAGTAGTTTTCATACCTAAAGCTGTCAAGTTGGACTATACCTACCCTAAAGCTTTTAGGCCCATTAGTCTGACCTCTACATTTCTTAAAGCTTTAGAGAGGTTCATCAACAGATTTATTAGGGATAACTATTTAACTACCTCCCCACTCAGTAACATGCAACATGCTTACAGAGCTGGCAAGTCCTGCGAAACTGCTCTACATGAACTCGTTACTAGAATCGAAAGATCACTTAATTACAAAAAGTTTCTTGTAGGTACCTTCCTGGACATTGCGGGAGCTTTTGATAGCGCTTTGTTTTATTCGATCACGAGTGCGTGTACCAATTTTAATATTGATCAAACCATTGTTAGATTCTTCGACTCAATGCTCAAGTCCCGTGTAATTGAGACTGAGTTAGATGGCTCATCAGTGTCTGTCAAAGTAGCCAAAAACTTGGTTGATCTTGTTTTGACAGTTTCTGGGAAATACCTGAACGTCTTATCTGATCTGATGCAGAACGCCCTTAATGTAGTGGAAGTTTGGTGTGTTGAAAAGTGATTGCACGTCAATCCTTCGAAATCTCATCTGGTTGTGATTTTCAGACGTAGAGACAGTGCTAATATATCTGTCCCACTCTATTTGGTAGAGCAATTACAAGGACAAAGCACGTGAAACACTTAGGAGTTATTCTAGATAGTAAACTCTCCTGGAAATTTCACCTTGATTATAAGCTACAAAAGGCCATTGCTATCTTTTGGCAATGCAGAAGCGCCTTTGGAAATCCCTGGGGTTTGACCCCCAAAATGATGTTATTCATCTACAAATCACCCTTACTGTCGTATGCAGCAGTTGTATGGTGGCCAGTTGTGAAACTGACGGCTACTGTAGCAAGACTGGATGGACTGCATATGACAACCTGTAGGGCTTTAACCGGGGCTATGTCCTCTACTCCTCTTCTTGCTATGGAATCTTTTTTATGCTTGCACGAATTGCAGTCTCACATTCTTGGTATTGAGTGCTCTGCTGCGTTTCGACTGAGGTGCATTGGGGCATGAAATGCCATCGGGACTTGTACGGGGCATAGACAGATTCTTAATAATTACATATACAGATAGACATATATATTGCATAGACAGATTTTTAGTTTAAGTAACATATTCCGGAGGTTGAAATGGTGAATGTCAAGCTATTACCCGAATTTAACTTCACCAATTCATTCTCCGTCGTTTTCCCCTCGAGAGAACTGTGGCTCTCTCAGGATTTCTATAGACAGTTGTCTGAGTCGATAGTTTTTTTTTGCGGATGGCTCTCGTTCAGAAGTCAGTGCAGATTTTGGTTTCTTTTGTTCAAAGTATGGGCTCAGATTTTAGGGTAGTCTTGGCAAACACTGCACGATTTTTCAAGCTGAATTAATTTCACTTATCCATAGTGCAATTGAGGCGTTTAAGTTTAGTGATTCAGGCAGGGATATTATTATCGGTACGGATAGTAAAGCCATGCTAAATACCCTTAAAAACCCTTTGACTACATCTAAACAGCGAAAGCTGGATCGCGCAGTAAATTTTGTGGTTTTTGTGGTCCCGAGTCAGCAATTCCTCTTTCCTTTCTACGGTGGTAAGGATGCTATTAAGAAGTTCGCTTTACTTGAACTATCGCAGAAGTGGCGTTCTACGCCTAGCGGTCGAAAGGCAAAACGGTTCATCAGCGAACCCAACGGGAGGGTCACTAAATATGTGTTATCCTTAAAATTAACTCAGAATTCTGGTTGCTCTTATTACGGGCCATGGACGTTTCAAGATTCATCTCCAACGCATGGGACTAGCTCAGGATGATCTTTGTGATGATGGTCTGGAAGAAGTGGACACTGTCTACACTAACTTTGCAGATGTCCGGCCTTTGTCGAAGCTAGATTCCAAGTGTTTTCGGGCGGACCTTTGAACGTAGATCAGTTATTATCTATCTCTTGGTTCAAACTTTTACAGTTTGTTAAGGCTGCAGTGCGCTTATGCGAGTTAGGATAAATCCTCAAGGTTTGCACCATGGGCCCATTGTTGCATTGAGTGCGGAACCTCTGTAGGTTCAAACCGTTTTATTAAAAAAAAAAAAAAAATAGCCTTGTAAAATGTATAACAATGCACTTTAAATGTATCCAACAAGATTAGATTGAACCAGAAACCACATGGACTAACAATTAAAAAAGGAAAAAAAAAAACAAAATCATGAGCTTTCAGTATTTATTTAAATTAGTTTTTTCATCTCAAGTATTTTCACAAACAAATAAACAATTTTTTATAGCGAGAAAAATAATTTTCATTCGTTTTATATTTTGCGTTTCCACGCTCGTATATATAAACGTACATAAGAAAACTTGTTTTATTTATTTCTACAATTTTTTTTATGTATATGTATGTATACTGTACAGGGAAATTGGGAAACATTGAGAGAGGCAAAAAATAAAAAAAATGTTTTAAAAAATTATATTAAAAAAAAAAAAAATTTCAAATTCAATGATTTTATTTAATGGAAAAGGTCAATAAGATATTTTCAACGTTTAAAATTTTTCATTTATTTATTTGAGGTTCAATGGTTTTCCGAGAAAAACCATTAAGTGTATGCTTTTTCTGATTTATAGAAAAATAACGCAAAAATGTATGTAACATCACACAAGAATAAAATTTAACATTTTTTGTTTTCGTTTTGCCATTTTGAACATTTTTTTTTTTTTGTGTTCAAGTGATTAATCGTGAGCTAGATGATTTGGAAGTGTCTATATAACTAAGGCATGCGAATTTTTTAACAATATATCAACTTAAGTTATTTGTTTCGTACGACAACACTAATATAGTATCGCAAATAGAAAATGTTTATAAAATACGTGATCAAATGTCAAGTTCATAATATGGAAAGGAAGCGATACCCGACTATACACGATGAATCTAAAACAAATCACATACATAAACTACAAAAATAAAAATCAATTTTGATATCTACAAAAAGCCGATATTAAATAAATAAAAAAATAAAATGTTGTATCTAATAGCTTCTAATCCTTCTAATAACACAAAATATATTTTTATTTTGTATTTTGTATGTGGTGTACACTAGAAAATAAATAAAAATTGAAACAGAATTTATTTATTTTAACCCCCCAACATCGATATATATATATCTTTATTTATTTTCAAGTACGTCACGTACAATAAAAAGGCGTTATCATAAATTTAGTTCAAAGTTAAAATAGATAAAAGTCTCATAAAAAATTGCGTGAGATCTCACCAGCAGACAAAACAAAAGCTAAAATTATTTTTGTCTTATGTATGATGTTTTGCTTTCCTTTGTTGTATAAAACGTTATTCAAAGACAAATAAGTATATTTCTGCGTTTTTTTTTATATATACTTTGCGTTTGTTAACCCTTTTTCGTTGGAAAAACGAAATTGGAAATTTACATAATTTTTGGAATTTTTTTTTTTGCTTGCTTGTGAAACATAATCTAATGGTTTATGTTATATTCTAAAGTATTATAGATTATACCGTCGTTTGATTTTGAATTTATTGGTGAAAATGGATTTATTTTCTCATAAAGCGATTATCATATTATATAAAAAATATTAAATATGATATTTCGAGTGTTTTACAAAAAATCTAAAAATGTGATACTTAAATATTTTGTGGGAATGAGTGTCTCAGAGCCACATATAAAAATTATAGATTCCTAGAATTAAAGTTAGATGCTATTTTTTTTTTTTTTGTATAATTTTTTTAATTTTGGGAATCGATTATTGGCGGCAGCTTAATCCAAGTGGTACCTTACAGTTATCATTCTAAATAATGCAGGCCAACTAGACCAATACAATTTTCTAATATCTCCCAATAAAGCAGGTAAGTCGGATTATAACGACCCCAAGGCTTTTTGGTCCATTACTCTGAGCTCTATTTTTCTTAAAGCTTTAGAGAGGGATCTCCGACAAATGTAAATTCTAGATCACACTAAATTTATTTATTTCCGAATAATTACACTAAACGCTAATTTAATTAATGCACTTATTTAACTTAATTCTTTAACTTCACAATAATTATTTTATTACACTTTAATAACACTTTATTACACTTTGGTTACTCTTCACTTTCACTTTTTCCTTTTTATTACTATTAGCACTGTCACGGTTAAAACACAACTAATTCACTCCTAAATGTTTATCACGTATTTATGCCAAATATTCTATCCTTCTAGATATTTCCACAATATTCGAGAGTGTCTAGACTAATCAAGAATAGTCTAGACACACCTACTTTATAACAGTTTTACATTTGCGATAGTGTATTTACTCAAATAGAGATGTCGCCACGATCATAACAGTATCTTTAGTTTTAATACTTGTAACTGTAATTATTGCTTTTGAATCTATATTCACGAGTTTCATCCATTCCATCCGAAATCAGACAAAAAAAGAAATTTACGGCGGCAAGGTGTCCAATTATTTTGAAATTCGGGGAGATGGTAAGTCTAGATAAAAAAAAATATGATTTGAGTAAAAACTCGGTGGGGTCAAAATACGCGGAGTTCCGTTATAATTTGTTTTTGTCGGAAACTCAAATGTTCACATCTTTAAGTTCGTGTATCTTAAGTATTCCTTGTCCGATTTGCACGTGTAATAGATCGTTGAAAAGACAATTGTACATACTTTTAAGTAAATGTTGGTGTTAATGTACAATATATCGTTTAAATTTCAGTTTTAAATAGAATTTTGCTGAAAAATCGAACTGCTCCCCCTTTTATTTTTTATTTTTTTTATTGTAGCCTTGACAATACCTTTCAAATAAGTCTTTCACGATGGATACTCAACGCGTTCGAGTTTTATAGAACAAAACGTCATAACAAGCTAGGGTGGAATTTCAGATTTCAGTACAATTATTAATTCTAAACTACGAAATTCATGTTTTGGTTCTTACTATTACAGTTTTATTCAATAAAGTTAATTTATATACAAATAATTTTAATTTAAAATTATAAAAATTATCAAAATTGGAAAATCGACGCGCTGTGATGTGGTTGTTACCATTGGGAACAAAGCACTGATAATCGTGAGTTCCTCTGATGGCTTTTACCGAATCAAATTTTTTTGCTAGTGATCGTGCCACCCTTCTGTACTCCTGATTTGCACAAAATTTAAAAGTAATGTTTGATTCATTTTTTGTAGCCCAATCGAAAAGTTGTTGTGCTGCCGTTATTTGATCAGCGTATGGTCGCTGAAGGCTGGCTTTCGTTGCATTTCGTTTGAAGGCACCCCCAATACATTTATACCATGAATTGGATTCGATAGTTCTGCAGCACTCAACCCATTTTGGAATAAGCATCCATCATAACAGTCTCTTATTCGGGCCAAAATAAACGTAGTCCAGGTACACTATCCATAATTATTTTGATGGCTTTGATAAGTGAGGTTAAACTTATCAACACTCTTTCGCAAATTTGATTAAATAATTTTTCGTTTGTGTTAGGTAAGTTATTGTTTTTGATTTAAATAAATTATAGGTAAGAAATAAAAATAAAAAATAAAAATAATTAAAGAGTCGATTTACATTATATGTACGTTAAGGAACTGGTTACTTTGTTTTTTGAATAATTGTGAACTTACATAAGATTTCTTGTCAGAGAAATTTGTTTGAAATTTTGTCCTTCTATCGAACTTTTGTACAAGTTGTACTCAACAAAAATATTTTTTTTTATAGAACCATACTTTACCTAATTTAAAGCTTTTACCAACCGTATACATTAAGGAGTTTGTCGATCAACTTTGGTTATACATAAAATGGCGTCATTCCGCTATTTTATTAATAAAATATTTAATGATTAACTTTAAGGATACATGAACTCACCGTACCTTTTTGGTACGATTACATATTTTTATACATTTTTAATCATTTCTATATCAGCGAAAGCTAAAAATCGAAACGAAATGCCACGAAAGGCAGCCTTCAGTAACCATAAGCTGATCAAATAACGACAGCACAATAACTTTTCGATTGGCCTACAAAAAATGAATCAAACATTACTTTTAGATTTCGTACAAATCAAGAGTACAGAAGGGTGGCACTATCACTAGCAAACAAATTTGATTCAGTAAAAGCCATCAGAGGAACTCATTATCATTGCTTTGTTCCCAATGGTAACAACCATCCACATCACAGCGCGTCGATTTTCCAATTATTATAATTTTAAATTAAAATAATTCGTAAATCAATTAACTGTATTGAATAAAACTTTAAACTAAGAACCAAAACATGAATTTCTTAGTTTAGAATTAATAATTGTACTGAAATGTTAAATTCCTCCCTAGCTTGTTATGACCTTTTGTTCTATAAAACTCGAACGCGTTGAGTATCCATCGTGACAGACGGCTTATTTGAAAGGTATTGTCAATTGCTTTACGATAAAAAAAATAAAAAATAAAAGGGGAGCATTTCGATTTTTCAGCAAAATTCTATTTAAAACTGAAATTTAAACGATTTATTGTACATTAACACCAAAGTTTAAAACGCTTGAAAGTATGTACAATTGTCTTTCCAACGAGCTATTACACTTGCAAATCGGACAAGGAATACTTAAGATACACGAATTTAAAGATGTGAACGTTTGAGTTTCCGATAAAAACCAATTATAACGGATCTCTGCGTATTTTGATCCCATCGAGTTTTTACTCAAATCATATTTTTTTTTATCTAGATCTACCGTCTCCCCGAATTTCAAAAAAATTGGACACCTTGGGTGTCTGATTTCGCGTGGATTGGCTCTATTATTATGTGTATTTCTCTAAATAAATTGCTCTTGCCGTAATATCATTTTTTTCAGCTTCATTTAGAAGCATCTAAGGATGCCGTAGTATATTCGTCAGTCTATTGCCTTTATAAAATAAAGCAAAAAAATGTATTCTGTCGTATTTTAAATATGCAATTCAGTAATTTAATGCCAACTTTAAAAAATTTTCAAATTCCATTTTTTGGAACAACATGTTTTAAATATTGAACAAATGATGGATACTAGAACTTACCTAAAGTTTACCTACACCGCAAAATTAACAGCATTGATTCAAGAGGAGAGGTGGCTTGATTATTTTTTTTCAACTTCATTTGACTTCGTACTTCGTAAGGATTAAAACTAAAAGTCGATATAGCTGATCTAAAATCCAATTTAGATGTTCTCAGCAGAAAGATCAAACGGAATTCTAAGAAACATCAAACAATATCTAATATACAGTCTATTATTTACAATGATATAGAAATTAGAGACCTCAATAGTATTTTTAACATAGTTTAGAGTCGCGATAATAATAAAGGTGGAGAGTATGATAAAATTCGCAGCCTGGGTTAAAAGTGTAATTCTACGTTCTTTTCCAACTTATTGGCAGAATTATTTAATGTTGTGTTAAAAACTGGGTTTACACAAATTATTTGAAATTTGCAAAAGGGTCACCTATTTTTAAATCAGGTAATGCAAATATATAACTATCGGTCGATTTAGGTCTTATTAGTTTTTGTCAAAATACACGAAAAAGTAATTGCTTCTCGAATTATTGAATTTTCATTATTGAATGATCGAAATTTTCTTTAATGTTTATCAGTATCATTTTAGAAAAGGCTCTGTATCATTGACCTTGCACTTTTATCGAACTTTTGACAGTCAAAGATATGCATGAGGTTTATTTTTGGAGTTACGCAAAGCTTTTGATTGTATTGTAATTACAATATTACGGATTTCCTAGCTTTGCCTATAACAGTCTAGAAAATTATATTTTCATCTGTAAGCAATTCTTTTAATGGTTTCAGAAGTGAGACCATTAAAGTATTAATTATAAGTGTTAATTGTGGTGTGTCATAAGAAAGCATTCTTGGGCCTTTATTATTTCTGGTTTTCATAAATTATGCATCCCAATTAGCTATATCGTTGATAAAATTAGAATGTTTGCAGATAATACTGTAGGTTTTTATGAGTCTAAAGATTGTTCTTCAAGTATTGACTAATATGAAAAGTGATCTAAACTTATTTCTAGAATTTTTTGATAACCAAATTTTAAGCGAATGTGAAGTTTCCGACAACTTCCGACATATTGAAAAACTATGTACACAAAATTTCTCGAAATAACAAAAATATCTATATGTGTTGGTGAATCGGTCAGTAGAAGCAATGTTAGAAGAAAAATTGATTTAGGAATATTCCAAAATAAGCAATTTTAATAATAAATCTCAAAAAAAAATCATATTTAAATACGAAAACCAAATATTTCAAAAAATCAAATATCAAAAATAACAGAAATAATTAAAAACTAAAACATTTGAAGTTTAAAAAAAAATTAAATTTTGTTAATGGCAACTCTCAAATTGCATGATATAATAAATATATAAGCTCACAATGTCCAACTCGTAGATGTTCCCGGTATATGGCGTATGTTAAAACTTAATCTAAGAACTATGACAAAAAAATCTGTTTTCAATGGTGTCTGAAATGGGGATCGAAATATGTAATATTTCATTCCCCATTTCTGTCACATTGTGATTACAAAAATCGCACGTCACGATTGAAACGGTTGATAACTTCAAGTATCTTGATGTAATTTTTGATAAGCATATGTCATGGGAAGGTCGCATATATGAATTATGTTCCAAGGTTAGTTCTCTTATATTGTTAGAAAGCTTGCCATCTTTGTTCTAACGTATATTCTAAAATTTATTTACATCTCATATATTCATACCCGTTCCAATCTACGCTATTGTGGCTTTTGGTACAGCTGTCAGAACTGAATTAATAAATATTGTAGATAATGCAAAATAAATGTTGTAAAGCTATATATAAACTTACGCATTTATTTCCGTCTAGTTATTAGGAGTTACAGATATGCTTTAAAAGCACAATAAATCCATTAGCCATTAAGAGAAACAGTCTCTTTTTTTTTTTTTTAAATAAAATTGTAATTAATTATATTAAAAATAAATGTATCAAAATTAAGGAAAAAATACGTTTTGAATACGTCAAATTTTTGCTGGCTCTCACGGTAAAAAGGACGAAATTTACCACGTATAGCTTGCCCGTCATTGGCCCAATTTTGCTTTGCTATAGATATCGTGCAGCAAATTTAATATATTTAGAAAAACATTTGAACAGTAATTTGCGACATTGGCGAACCGTTTTGTTTATGGATGAACTGTGATTTGTTTAAGCACCAGTGGAGAACGATATGTTAATTGGTGTCTAAGATTTAAACGGTTCAGAAGGAATTCCTTGATAGTTCGAGGTGTCAATAGTTAGACATATAACGCAACATTCGTTGATGGAGAATTATAGATGACATACTTCATATCATAAAGTTTTTGCATGTAGGTTTATTCTTGTTCGATATACAACTTTTAGTGCATTACATTAACGTTTATTTAACAATTACTGCCTATTACATTGAATAACTATTTACTGTAATTAGCCGACATATACATATCACACAGACGAATAAAATCTGGAGCATTTCACAACAACCAACATTATTTTGATTAACATACTGAGACGTTTAAATTAACTTCTTATTATTGATTATATTGATTATGTCTTTCCTGAAATTGGTTTTATTTTTTAGAATCGCCCAAAGTGAGTCTCCAGAGACTTTTACCAGCAACCATGAATGTAACACTCATTGCTGGAATATTAAATATAAATAGTGAATACTTTAAAAGAAATTGCATAACGAGTATTAGTTTTTCTATTCTTTATAGCAGTCTCAGGTTTTTAATTCCAATATTCAACACAAACCGTTATTTTCGAACTATTTCCACAGAAATTATATATTTAATTTTCTGTCAAAGTCAGTCATACGATATGTTTGTGTTCCCTAGTTCCATGTATTATTGAGTTGAAATTCTTTTCCAGCTTTCAATTATATTAAAGTAAAATGAGTTTATGCCGTTGAATTTTAGTCATATTTGATTTAAAATGTCACTCGAACAAGATTAAATTATAACCGTACACAATTATTAAAATTTTAACTGTCAAAATTATGTCGAATAATCTCCTTTTTGCTGTGTTTCCAAATATTAAAATACAGTTTCGATTGGGAAGAGTTGGTGAATGATAAAGAACGTCACATAAATATGTAGTTTATATTTGAAGATCGGCTCAATTTTTTAACGTTTACATTTTTTTGAGATTACATGAAATTTATTTTAAAACAGTAATTATCTGTCAAAATATTGAAGAGAATTGTGTTTTCTTGTATACCCGAAGATTTGTAGATACATTTTCGATTAAAGTATTTAGATCACCTTTATTGACCATTATTTAAAACAAAAATTATTAAATAAGAAAAAATGAATAGGCACTATTTATATACATTAATACATTAATCCAAATTATAGAAAAACAATTCCTCATTGCAAAATATTGTTATGAACAAACAACTAAGGTGGAAAAATCCTACAATGTATCTACATCATGTATGTTATGTGTATTTTCAATTTCGCCCTAACAAATACTCGTATTAATTAATACTCGTATAAAGATAAACATTCTAAATTGACTATAATTTATAATATTCTAGTGTAAATAACTACGGGATATTATAAATTATCCACAGTGCTTTTATATAATATCCTCAACAATCAAAAAATTAGTTTCACGACCTATATAAATATAAAACATAATATTTTTTACATTGTAATGGTTTACGAATAAATATGTATACGAGTGTTCTATATACTCAACCATTAAATGCTTATATTTCAAATAGAGAATATATCTATAAGAAAAAACTATAAACACATTTTTACAGGTCATTGTTGGTAATCGCATTTCTCCGTCATCAATGACGTCACGCTGAGAATGGTGAATAAAATTTCATAACCGGTACAAATATTATTGCAACCCTACCATACTGGAATTTTCCCCTTTTTATACGAAGACCAACTTTTTGGTATTATAGGGGGAATTTTACCAGCTATATACCATCTATGAATGAATCTGCCTGCGCAATATCGACTCATAAATATAAGTGTGTCCTACATAACACGATTCGGTTCGAAAACGAAATAAAAAGAAAAAAATTCCCAGATAATTTTTTTTTAAAACAAAAACAAAACGCAAGAAAAAAGTTTTTTTTATGCTAAAAAAACCAAAAACACCAAATTTCCAACCTTTTGGTTGAAAACCAATTTTTTTTTTCTTTCGCCAGTTTTCTCCGCAGTTGTATTTTGTTATGCTTTCTTATATTATCTTTATCACAAATGTTATTCGTTATTTTATTTTTCGAGTATATATTGCCATTCGACATTGGTCGCGCGGTTCGAGAACATGGAACCGAACGACGTAAACTATACCAAGCGAGAACATACACGACCAACTTTGACAGATGATGATAATTTTTATTGATTTTTGAGTAAATAGTTGTTTACATTATGAAAAATCAATTTAACGATTGAATTTGAAATTGTACGTACCCAACTATACAACCCACTAATCTACTACCCACGTATATACTTATATGTACATATGTAAGTTGAAAAAAAGGAATGAATTATTTAGTTCCACATAGAAATAGAATATAACTCTTTCTGTACACACTGACAAACTGTGTACAGCAGAGAAGTATAAAGAAAAAACCCAAAGAGTAATACTACACACACACACACAAAAAGCTTTAACAGACTGAAAGTTTATTTTTCTTTTCAAAACTTTAATGTCACATTTTTTCTGATAACATAGAAAAAAAACAATTTTTTGTTCTTAAATATTTTTTTTTGTATGTCAAATAGAATAGAAGCAGCAAAAAATACGAAAAAGCTTGTATGAAAGCAACGGAAAGTTGGTTGTAAAAAGCTGAGTAAATATTTGTTTTAAAGTAAAATAAATGTTATATATTTTTTTTATTATATCCTTTTTTGTTGGTTTCATATCTCTTATTTCTGTTATTACAACTCATTATTATTATACAATTCACTTTTGTGTATTAAGACGACTAAAATGTTTTGTTATTGGAATACTATGTGAAAATAAAATAAACGAAAGGGTGGTTCGAATTCATCCAGTTTCGGAATTTTATTGATCCAGGACGTATTAATTTGTATTAAATTAAATAAATAATAAATTGTAAAATCTAAATTGAGAGACAAACTTTTGTTCAACTACCTACATACTGGTATATGTGCTAATGTAGGCAGAGGTAATTTAAGAAGTAGTATGATTGTATTACTTTCTAGATTACAAGAAAGGCTGCCGAAGCAAGAAAATCAAAACTTTTAATTAGTAACGTACACTTTAAATTTAAAAATTATTATTAGCACCTGGAAGCTAAATTTGGTGCAATGAACGCTCGAAAACAGGATCTAATAGAGTTTATAAGATTTTATGTAGAACACAAAATTGATTTATTATCACTCCAAATGTTCTCCTCCTCAGTAGTTGAGTATTAGAGTCACTAACCGCATGAATGACCGCTATGTAGTTGTTAGATATATAATTGCAGCAATTACGACTACCGTACGTCATATGCTGACCCACCATATTTTGGTTCCACCAGTAAAATAAGTAAACCAGCATCATCAATCTATAGAAAATAATGCAACTTAAAATTGTAGTATTTAGAAATTCCTTTAACTTCGGTATAATATGAAAACTGTTGTGAGCAAAATTTGCACTTCAGGTAATATCTTAAAATTTAAAAAGTCTAGTTGGGTCATTTCTAAAACTTTATAAAATCGCTCTGTAACTTTGGCGAATCAAAAAATCTTATACCACGTCTGAAGAATTTGACGTCTCTTTATTTTTATTTTTTCGATCACCGACAGAATCTCCCTCGTTTTGGGTGTTACCTTTTGTTAAGTGCGTTAAGTGCGTTGCGTTATGTACAATTGCCAACATTTTCATTTTTAACACACGGCCACAGTTACTAATGTTAGAGTTGGAAAAATATCCAGCTTTATATTTGATTTATTTTTGAATGAGTAAGGCGTAATTTATGAATATTTTGAAGTATTTGCTTCGTTACAACCTGCAACTTTACCGAGCAAATATCGCAGTGGCTTAAGCTGCGACGTTTGGTTCAGGAGGTACCGAGTTCGAATCCCAACAGAGGGATTTTTCATCTCCCGATTACGATCGGTGATTAAATTGAAAACATCTATTGTTGTGAATCGGTGTGGAAATTATAGAAATTTTTTATACACTTTTTTATAATATTTATTTATTTTTTAATACTTCATTTTTATATAATATTTTACTAATTTTGTTTATTATTTTATTGACAACTTAATAATTAAAAGTTAAGTTATAATTTAGGGTTATTTTGGTTGTACACAATTTCAATATTCGGAACTGACTGACGCAACGAACCAAAATTGCTAATTTATAGAATTTTGGTACTTACAATACATATACAAAAGATGTTATACTTATTAATAATCTATGTATACTTAGGTATATAAACATAAAGTTATTGCATGAATAATTATTATATACATAAAGCTACAGGTTAGCATCAGTAATCCATAACACCATCACCCTTAGTTTTAAATAATACTTAAGATTATTTTATATAAAAAAAGTAATATACAAAAATTTTTTAAATTGATTCAATTTATAGATAACAACTATATGTACTATAATTCAAAATTAGTATGTAATATGAAATTAATAAGAAAAAAAAATAAAAATAATACATATAATATAAATATAAATGAATTCTATAAACTAATTAAATTTATTTTTTAATTATGATAAATTGTGAATTCAAAATTAATTTATTGTTATTTATTTATTTAAATACATTTTTTTTTGTTTGTTTTATAATATGAAATTTGTTTTATAGTTTAAATTCTTTTCGACCTTCTCAACTTTATTGAAATACCATTAACTTACGAATAATTTTAATCGATTATTGTGAACTGTCTTCAATTTATTTTTTATTAATATTGTAGTATTGGTTTGAGAATTAATACGTTTAACTTCAAAAGGACCAAGCCAAAGTGGAGAAAATTTGGTTAAACGAACTTCGTTTTTTAATAAAACTAAATCACCGATTTGGAAATGTTGGATTTGTGTGTTGTTATCATAGTATTCTTTTGATCTGAGTTTTTGACTTATAAGATTCTCCTTTGCTTTCTGAAAAGAATTTTGCATTCTACTTTTAAGTTCTAATAAGTAATCATCGTAGTTATAAACTAGTTCTGGTTCTTGAAGTAGTACTGTAGGAATCATAGGTTTCCAACCAAATAGTAATTCAAACGGCATGAATTTGGTTGCACTATGCGGAGTCGAATTAAAAGTAAATATAGCATAAGGAAGCCAAGTATCCCAGTTGAGTGGGTCTGACTGCGTGTAATTTCTCAGATATTCTGTCCACGTTCTGTGAGATCGTTCTAATGCTCCATTTGTTTGAGGATGATACGCTGTTGTATTTAACTTCTTAATTTTTAGAAGTTTGCACACGTTTGTAAACAGATCACTCATAAAATTCGCCCCTTGATCGGATAATATTTGTTGAGGGGTACCGAAAACACATATTATTCGTTCTACAAAAATTCGAGCTATGGTTTCGGCATCCTGGTTCCTTATAGGAAATGCAAAAGAAAATTTAGTAAGGTCATCCTGAACGGTAAGTATATATTTGTTATCTTGATACGACAACACAGGGAGAGGACCGACTATATCTAAAAAAAAGCTTTTCGAATGCGTGAGAAGATGTTGAAGTTATTTGCATCGGAGTTTTATTGAATTTGCAGCATTTATTTCTTTGACATAACTCACAAATTTTAATTGCTTTTTTAATACGAGTGTATAAGTTATTAAAATGATAATATCTTTTGATTCGTTGTGCAGTTCGGAATGCACCTTGATGACCACCTAAAGGTTTAGAATGAAATTCTTCAATAAGTTTATCAATTTCAGAATCGTTAGTGAGATGTATTATCTTAGAATTCGGTAAATTGGTTTCAAGATTTGATTTAATTTCAGATTGTTGTTTACTTTTGGATCGAGTTACGACCATTATGTCTTTAGATGTTGAAGGAAGTTTTGAAGATTTATCAGGTACAATTGCTATTCGACTTAGAGCATCCGCATTTTGATTGTGATTTCCAGGTCTGTGGTAAACCTTATAATCGAAATCTTCCAATCTAATGCACCACCTCATTAACCGAGAGGAAGGGTTTTTTAAATTACCCAGCCATATCAACGGCTTATGATCTGTAATTATGGAAAAGTGACGACCATATACATAATGTTCGTAAGCCCATACTATCGCCAGCAACTCCTTCTCTATCGTTGGGTAATTAAGTTCAGCTTTATTTAGCACTCGACTAGCAAATGCAATTGGGAAATCAAAGTTGTTCGGGTTTTGAGAAAGAACCGCGCCGATTGCAATATCACTCGCATCGGTTGTTATTGTGAACGGTAAAGCAAAATCTGGGTGTTGTAAAATCGGAGGGTTTATGTTACAGTTACTATTTGGAGCCATTACACGATTTAGGTTCGGGTAGCTTTCAGTTGGAAATGGGAGGTTCATTTTGCTCCAATTTAAGTTTAACTGTGAACTATAACACATCTACGTGTAATTTGATATCAATTTATTCTTATAACGATTTCAACGTGAAAATTCAAATGGTATGGTTGATGTTGTTATTTTTTTTTATCAACACAAAATATATATAAAATAAGTATGACTTACTCCACAATCCGCCTGAAGCGCTTCACTAAGATTGGTGGTGGCGTGGCTGAAATTCGGGTTTTTTTTTTACCCAATAAAAATGTTAACTTATACTAAGTGATTTTTCACGTTCCAATAGTTTCAATATTTAAAGATCACTGATAGATTATCTTATCACAACAAAAAAAAAATCAAATAATTAATCTGTTTGAAACAATTACAGATAAAATATTTATTAATCACGATATAAATTAATTAATTCCTTTTTTCTTTTATTATATAAAAAAAAGAACCGCAAGCGAAACCGTCTGCACTTTCGGAGATTTTCCGCCAGAAAAATAACGTATATAGAGGTTTTTTTTTTTATCTATGGATCCTTTATTCTATAAAATAAGAAACAAACAAAGGTTAGAACACGATTTCGAACCAGACAACAGTATATACAATTACCATTTACATGTCTTTATCGTGTTATGTATTATAAGACGCCTTATAAGGTATCCAACCATTTTTTTTTTATAGCATTCCGGCCATCTCCAGAGGTCGTATACAGAAACACACACTATTATTCACAATGAAAAGTTGTATATTTCTTATCCCGGCACTTTCAATATAGTATAGAACAATTATCTTTTTAGAAAAATAGAATACAGCACGGTTTATATAGACTTGTTTATCGTTCGGTTTCGCCTTGCTATCTGTCCATCATCGATAATTTATTCTTCTTGATCGCTTACGCAAATATATCATATTGAAGGTCAGTTATGTACTTAATATTTAACACAAATGCAGAATTTCTGTTACCATACTAATGTTTAACCAGAGGTACATAGGAAAACAAATATATATCCGCAGTAGTACATATACATATATAAATAAATAAAGATCATATGATCTGGTATATAACAATACAAAAACCGAATACCTTATACATAGTTCAAGCAATAAGTGTTGTTGTTTTATGGACGTCACTTAAATAGAAAGTTTAATTCAAATCTACAAATACATTGGGCCACACAAGTATTATTTAGAATCATTCCCTGTTTGTTCCGTCCAATACAGCTTCCAGTAAAACTGCCTGTTACATTTAGTAAACAATTTTTCAGTTTGGTGAAAGATTCATCGCAGAACGCATTCCAATTAAATGGTTGACCCTTTTTTAGTAAAATTGTAAGAGGTTGCGATATTTCGGAAAATTGTTTAATGAAACGGCGGTAATATCCTACTAAGCCTAAAAATGATTTGACTTCCTTTTGATTATTTGGCTGAGGATAATTTTTTATTGTATCAGTTTTGTTTTGATCTGGTTTGATTCCCTCTTCAGTGACGGTATGACCTAGATATATGATCTCCTTAGATAAGAATTGGCACTTTTCTAAATTTACCTTCAAATTATTGATTTTGAAACATTCAAGAACCGATTCTAATTTTGCGTTATGATCAATAAGATTATAACCAGTCACTATCACGTCATCTAGATAAACAAGACATTTAATGCCATTTAAACCACTTAGGATAGTATTCATAAGACGTTGAAACGTTGCTGGTGCAGTTTTTAAACCGAAAGGCATTCGTTTAAATTGAAAATGTCCTAAGTGAGTATTAAATGCAGTCTTTTCTCTATCTTTGGGATCTAATAAAATCTGATGATAGCCCTTCGCAAGATCTAAAGTGGAGAAATATTTAGATTTACCAAGATGATCCAAGATATCCGTTATGTTTGGTAAGGGAAATACGTCGTTAATTGTTACGTCATTTAGTTTACGAAAATCCACCACGATTCTCCATTTCTTTTCTTCGTTGTTCGCTTTTTTAGGGACTACAATTAATGGAAAGTTCCATGGACTTTTACTAGTCTCGATTATGTCGTCTTCCAACATTTGGTTTATTTGTTTGTTTATTTCAGTTTTTGTGGACTCTGGTAAACGATATTGTTTGACATATATTGGCTCTACGTTACTATCAATTCTTATTTTATGCATCATGATATCGGTTGATGTAAGCTTATCACCAGGCACAAAGAATATTTCATTATACTTTCGACATAGATTTATAATAGAGTTTCGTTCTTCTTGATTAAGGTGATCGATTTTTAGAAGAGATTCGATAATTTGTAAACGATTGTTTATAACATTTGACCAAGAATTTAATCGAAATACTTCAAATTCGTCTAGTTTGGTGGGAGGTAAATTTAGATTTTCAATTTCGACTTCAAAATCGTTTGTATTTATGATGCTTATATTAACGAGATTATTTTGTGATTTGATAATCGAATTCGCTATGTACACGCCAGGTACAATTTGAGATGATTGACATACATAATCGACTTCATTAAGAATACTAGAAAAAACTGAGGTTGTTTTTTCTGAACGAGCAGGAATTAGAACAGATGAGTTGGATGTTAATTTCAGTTGAATTGGAATGTCATTATATAAAATTTCAAAAACATAATTAGAAAAATCTATCTTGCATTTGTATTTAGACAAAAAATCCTTACCAATAATACCAGCACATGAGATAGGAAACGAACTAGAAACGATTTGGAATGAATGATTTATTGATATGGAATCTGATAGAATTATATTTGCATCACAACTGGCTATTGTCTCGATTAACTGGGTAGTGATACCTTTAACTTTACATTTTCTTTCTGGATAACAAAGTGTATCGTCAACCAGGAAATTTCGTTTTATTATACTAATGTCAGCTCCGGTGTCGACCAAGAAAAGAAACGATTTAGGGTTTAATACGTCAAGCTGTAATTCAACGAATTTTTTATTATGGTTTTGATTCGTAATATTGATTGAATAAAGGGCTAAACTTGAATTGTAAAAATTGTGAATTGAGTTTGAATTAGATTTATGGTTTAAACAATTTGAATTATGATTTGTAGACTCAATTAAGAACTTCGAATGATCATATTTATTTTGTAAATGATTAATATTGGAATCTGGAAAACACTCTACTTTAATTCCTGGATCCGAACTGGAGTGTTTGCTGAAATTTCTGGAACGGATCCCAAACCATTTCCCGACGAATATGGAATATCTTGTTTTGATGCATCTTTAGCTTTGTTCAAGTTAGCGAACTGGCGTTTTCTACAAATACTGATGTGATGACCAGGCGCTTTACAGTAAGCACAAATTAAAGCTTTCTGAACTACCGTGATTTCTGGTTTTTGACGTCTTATTTCATTATATCTATTAAACGTCATAGGATTTGGTAAAATGCTACTAGAAACTTGATTTTTGTGATCAGGGTATCGATTATAACATTTTTCAGCAGAATGTCCTAATCGCTTGCATATTTGACACTTAACTTTATTCGTTTGATCAAAATAATTAGAAGTATTGTATCTACTTAGTGTAAGTTCTTCTTCACAAGCCTTATTTATGGAATCCTGAAGTGAAGTAAAGCGACAAGCCTTAATAATAAGTTTAATTGGATCAATGAGACCCTCTTGAAAAGCTTTAAGAGCTGTCTTAGAATTTAGGTGAACAATGGTTTTTGAAGCAGATGTACCTTCACTAGCTATGCATACTTCATTCAATTCGGAAAGTAATTTTTCGACTCTACTTGCATATGTATTAACATTTTCATTTCTTTGTTGCTTAACGTTAATGAGCTCTATTTGTAACTGGTCTATAGATTTGGAACATTGGAATTTATGGTTTAGTTCATCTTTCAATTCTTTCCATGTGCTATAATTAGTATATTTCACTATGTCGTACGCTTTATGTGAAAGCTTTGTTTTGATTAAATTAAGAAATTTTTCATGTTCTGTGTGCAATAAGTCGTTATACACCATATCAGAACATAATAGAAATTTGTGGAGACGATCTGTGCTTCCATCAAAATCAGGAATGATTTTAAGAGCAACATCTAAATTTAAAACAGACATGACAAGAGAAGATTGTTTTAGATATATATTTACTTGAGATAAATCAGTAGATTTAATATCGTCAGAATAATTTAAACTATCTGTATCAACTAGAGATCTTGATCGTCGTTTGATTTTCTTTATAGTTCGATTTCGCAAAGTAATGAACGAGTACTTCTTTGAGTTGTCTAAACTTTCGGTTGACATTAAAATTCAAAATTAGAAGGATATAAGAAAACAACTAGCAGATGAGGAACAATGTGATAACAACAACATAATATTAATTAAATGAAAATAATTTAAGATGATTAGAATTGCTCAAAAAATTTAACAATATTAATGTAAATAAATAAATTGTGTATATTCTTATACCACAAAATTATTTAGAAGAACAGTTACCAATTAAATGAATATATATGTACCTATATTTTGTGTAAATGATAACCAACAAAATTGAGAATAAAGAAAAAATTTAAACTAACCTTGACAAAATTCCTTAATGAATTGGTAGATGAAGATGACGTCTTGATGTAATATCCATTGATAATGAAATGCTGAATTCTTTGATTATATTCCTTTGTTAAATATTATTTGTAGAATAAACTCGATGAAAACAGGAATCTGTTGATACTGCGATTTGAGATAATTATATCATACGTTAAATGTTACTGCTGCTGCGACCTTGATTCCGTATGATTATTTGGAAGTAATTGAATGTACCGGAAGTTATATCCATGTGATGAAATAGAAGATATCGTATGATTCAATGATACGTTATGATGATGAACCGATGAAGTTGTTTGTTTTATATATGTTATCCGTTTGATTGCTTTATGATTACAATCAAACGGTCAGTGGATGATGAATTGTTGGTTTTATGAAGATCCAATCGTTTGATTTGATCTCGTTCAAACGATAATAATACTGAATCCATAAAGAAATTGAATTCATATGCTCCGTTCGTATTTCGGACTTATGTAGAATGAGTGCCGTTTAATTTGATGTTAAATTGCATTTCTTATGTATCAGGAAACATGAATTTTTTTTTATGTACACCAACACACAAACTTATAAATTCTTGTCCACTTTTGATTTTCATATTAAAATTGAATAATTATAATATATGAATTATTTTAATTTTGAGTTTATTTATTAAGATAAGATCACGTTTTATATATTAAATAAGATATCATTGATTTACATATTATTAAAATTGTTATTGTTAAACATATTCACTTCACATTTTTATGAACAGCAGATGTGTTCATGGCACTACTTTTGTGTTAAAAATAACATTTAACTTAACGTTATAACTGCGATTATAAATGTGCTTTATTTAGCGGAATTTCTACACCACGAATTGCTGCTTAGAGCAATCCCACCGCTGTCACCAAATTTTTGTTGTGAATCGGTGTGGAAATTATAGAAATTTTTTATACACTTTTTTATAATATTTATTTATTTTTTAATACTTCATTTTTATATAATATTTTACTAATTTTGTTTATTATTTTATTGACAACTTAATAATTAAAAGTTAAATTATAATTTAGGGTTATTTTGGTTGTACACAATTTCAATATTCGGAACTGACTGACGCAACGAACAAAAATTGCTAATTTATAGAATTTTGGTACTTACAATACATATACAAAAGATGTTATACTTATTAATAATCTATGTATACTTAGGTATATAAACATAAAGTTATTGCATGAATAATTATTATATACATAAAGCTACAGGTTAGCATCAGTAATCCATAACATGTGAAAATAAAATAAACGAAAGGGTGGTTCGAATTCATCCAGTTTCGGAATTTTATTGATCCAGGACGTATTAATTTGTATTAAATTAAATAAATAATAAATTGTAAAATCTAAATTGAGAGACAAACTTTTGTTCAACTACCTACATACTGGTATATGTGCTAATGTAGGCAGAGGTAATTTAAGAAGTAGTATGATTGTATTACTTTCTAGATTACAAGAAAGGCTGCCGAAGCAAGAAAATCAAAACTTTTAATTAGTAACGTACACTTTAAATTTAAAAATCATTATTAGCACCTGGAAGCTAAATTTGGTGCAATGAACGCTCGAAAACAGGATCTAATAGAGTTTATAAGATTTTATGTAGAACACAAAATTGATTTATTATCACTCCAAATGTTCTCCTCCTCAGTAGTTGAGTATTAGAGTCACTAACCGCATGAATGACCGCTATGTAGTTGTTAGATATATAATTGCAGCAATTACGACTACCGTACGTCATATGCTGACCCACCATATTTTGGTTCCACCAGTAAAATAAGTAAACCAGCATCATCAATCTATAGAAAATAATGCAACTTAAAATTGTAGTATTTAGAAATTCCTTTAACTTCGGTATAATATGAAAACTGTTGTGAGCAAAATTTGCACTTCAGGTAATATCTTAAAATTTAAAAAGTCTAGTTGGGTCATTTCTAAAACTTTATAAAATCGCTCTGTAACTTTGGCGAATCAAAAAATCTTATACCACGTCTGAAGAATTTGACGTCTCTTTATTTTTATTTTTTCGATCACCGACAGAATCTCCCTCGTTTTGGGTGTTACCTTTTGTTAAGTGCGTTAAGTGCGTTGCGTTATGTACAATTGCCAACATTTTCATTTTTAACACACGGCCACAGTTACTAATGTTAGAGTTGGAAAAATATCCAGCTTTATATTTGATTTATTTTTGAATGAGTAAGGCGTAATTTATGAATATTTTGAAGTATTTGCTTCGTTACAACCTGCAACTTTACCGAGCAAATATCGCAGTGGCTTAAGCTGCGACGTTTGGTTCAGGAGGTACCGAGTTCGAATCCCAACAGAGGGATTTTTCATCTCCCGATTACGATCGGTGATTAAATTGAAAACATCTATTGTTGTGAATCGGTGTGGAAATTATAGAAATTTTTTATACACTTTTTTATAATATTTATTTATTTTTTAATACTTCATTTTTATATAATATTTTACTAATTTTGTTTATTATTTTATTGACAACTTAATAATTAAAAGTTAAGTTATAATTTAGGGTTATTTTGGTTGTACACAATTTCAATATTCGGAACTGACTGACGCAACGAACCAAAATTGCTAATTTATAGAATTTTGGTACTTACAATACATATACAAAAGATGTTATACTTATTAATAATCTATGTATACTTAGGTATATAAACATAAAGTTATTGCATGAATAATTATTATATACATAAAGCTACAGGTTAGCATCAGTAATCCATAACACCATCACCCTTAGTTTTAAATAATACTTAAGATTATTTTATATAAAAAAAGTAATATACAAAAATTTTTTAAATTGATTCAATTTATAGATAACAACTATATGTACTATAATTCAAAATTAGTATGTAATATGAAATTAATAAGAAAAAAAAATAAAAATAATACATATAATATAAATATAAATGAATTCTATAAACTAATTAAATTTATTTTTTAATTATGATAAATTGTGAATTCAAAATTAATTTATTGTTATTTATTTATTTAAATACATTTTTTTTTGTTTGTTTTATAATATGAAATTTGTTTTATAGTTTAAATTCTTTTCGACCTTCTCAACTTTATTGAAATACCATTAACTTACGAATAATTTTAATCGATTATTGTGAACTGTCTTCAATTTATTTTTTATTAATATTGTAGTATTGGTTTGAGAATTAATACGTTTAACTTCAAAAGGACCAAGCCAAAGTGGAGAAAATTTGGTTAAACGAACTTCGTTTTTTAATAAAACTAAATCACCGATTTGGAAATGTTGGATTTGTGTGTTGTTATCATAGTATTCTTTTGATCTGAGTTTTTGACTTATAAGATTCTCCTTTGCTTTCTGAAAAGAATTTTGCATTCTACTTTTAAGTTCTAATAAGTAATCATCGTAGTTATAAACTAGTTCTGGTTCTTGAAGTAGTACTGTAGGAATCATAGGTTTCCAACCAAATAGTAATTCAAACGGCATGAATTTGGTTGCACTATGCGGAGTCGAATTAAAAGTAAATATAGCATAAGGAAGCCAAGTATCCCAGTTGAGTGGGTCTGACTGCGTGTAATTTCTCAGATATTCTGTCCACGTTCTGTGAGATCGTTCTAATGCTCCATTTGTTTGAGGATGATACGCTGTTGTATTTAACTTCTTAATTTTTAGAAGTTTGCACACGTTTGTAAACAGATCACTCATAAAATTCGCCCCTTGATCGGATAATATTTGTTGAGGGGTACCGAAAACACATATTATTCGTTCTACAAAAATTCGAGCTATGGTTTCGGCATCCTGGTTCCTTATAGGAAATGCAAAAGAAAATTTAGTAAGGTCATCCTGAACGGTAAGTATATATTTGTTATCTTGATACGACACAGGGAGAGGACCGACTATATCTAAAAAAAAGCTTTTCGAATGCGTGAGAAGATGTTGAAGTTATTTGCATCGGAGTTTTATTGAATTTGCAGCATTTATTTCTTTGACATAACTCACAAATTTTAATTGCTTTTTTAATACGAGTGTATAAGTTATTAAAATGATAATATCTTTTGATTCGTTGTGCAGTTCGGAATGCACCTTGATGACCACCTAAAGGTTTAGAATGAAATTCTTCAATAAGTTTATCAATTTCAGAATCGTTAGTGAGATGTATTATCTTAGAATTCGGTAAATTGGTTTCAAGATTTGATTTAATTTCAGATTGTTGTTTACTTTTGGATCGAGTTACGACCATTATGTCTTTAGATGTTGAAGGAAGTTTTGAAGATTTATCAGGTACAATTGCTATTCGACTTAGAGCATCCGCATTTTGATTGTGATTTCCAGGTCTGTGGTAAACCTTATAATCGAAATCTTCCAATCTAATGCACCACCTCATTAACCGAGAGGAAGGGTTTTTTAAATTACCCAGCCATATCAACGGCTTATGATCTGTAATTATGGAAAAGTGACGACCATATACATAATGTTCGCAAGCCCATACTATCGCCAGCAACTCCTTCTCTATCGTTGGGTAATTAAGTTCAGCTTTATTTAGCACTCGACTAGCAAATGCAATTGGGAAATCAAAGTTGTTCGGGTTTTGAGAAAGAACCGCGCCGATTGCAATATCACTCGCATCGGTTGTTATTGTGAACGGTAAAGCAAAATCTGGGTGTTGTAAAATCGGAGGGTTTATGTTACAGTTACTATTTGGAGCCATTACACGATTTAGGTTCGGGTAGCTTTCAGTTGGAAATGGGAGGTTCATTTTGCTCCAATTTAAGTTTAACTGTGAACTATAACACATCTACGTGTAATTTGATATCAATTTATTCTTATAACGATTTCAACGTGAAAATTCAAATGGTATGGTTGATGTTGTTATTTTTTTTTATCAACACAAAATATATATAAAATAAGTATGACTTACTCCACAATCCGCCTGAAGCGCTTCACTAAGATTGGTGGTGGCGTGGCTGAAATTCGGGTTTTTTTTTTACCCAATAAAAATGTTAACTTATACTAAGTGATTTTTCACGTTCCAATAGTTTCAATATTTAAAGATCACTGATAGATTATCTTATCACAACAAAAAAAAAATCAAATAATTAATCTGTTTGAAACAATTACAGATAAAATATTTATTAATCACGATATAAATTAATTAATTCCTTTTTTCTTTTATTATATAAAAAAAAGAACCGCAAGCGAAACCGTCTGCACTTTCGGAGATTTTCCGCCAGAAAAATAACGTATATAGAGGTTTTTTTTTTTATCTATGGATCCTTTATTCTATAAAATAAGAAACAAACAAAGGTTAGAACACGATTTCGAACCAGACAACAGTATATACAATTACCATTTACATGTCTTTATCGTGCTATGTATTATAAGACGCCTTATAAGGTATCCAACCATTTTTTTTTTATAGCATTCCGGCCATCTCCAGAGGTCGTATACAGAAACACACACTATTATTCACAATGAAAAGTTGTATATTTCTTATCCCGGCACTTTCAATATAGTATAGAACAATTATCTTTTTAGAAAAATAGAATACAGCACGGTTTATATAGACTTGTTTATCGTTCGGTTTCGCCTTGCTATCTGTCCATCATCGATAATTTATTCTTCTTGATCGCTTACGCAAATATATCATATTGAAGGTCAGTTATGTACTTAATATTTAACACAAATGCAGAATTTCTGTTACCATACTAATGTTTAACCAGAGGTACATAGGAAAACAAATATATATCCGCAGTAGTACATATACATATATAAATAAATAAAGATCATATGATCTGGTATATAACAATACAAAAACCGAATACCTTATACATAGTTCAAGCAATAAGTGTTGTTGTTTTATGGACGTCACTTAAATAGAAAGTTTAATTCAAATCTACAAATACATTGGGCCACACAAGTATTATTTAGAATCATTCCCTGTTTGTTCCGTCCAATACAGCTTCCAGTAAAACTGCCTGTTACATTTAGTAAACAATTTTTCAGTTTGGTGAAAGATTCATCGCAGAACGCATTCCAATTAAATGGTTGACCCTTTTTTAGTAAAATTGTAAGAGGTTGCGATATTTCGGAAAATTGTTTAATGAAACGGCGGTAATATCCTACTAAGCCTAAAAATGATTTGACTTCCTTTTGATTATTTGGCTGAGGATAATTTTTTATTGTATCAGTTTTGTTTTGATCTGGTTTGATTCCCTCTTCAGTGACGGTATGACCTAGATATATGATCTCCTTAGATAAGAATTGGCACTTTTCTAAATTTACCTTCAAATTATTGATTTTGAAACATTCAAGAACCGATTCTAATTTTGCGTTATGATCAATAAGATTATAACCAGTCACTATCACGTCATCTAGATAAACAAGACATTTAATGCCATTTAAACCACTTAGGATAGTATTCATAAGACGTTGAAACGTTGCTGGTGCAGTTTTTAAACCGAAAGGCATTCGTTTAAATTGAAAATGTCCTAAGTGAGTATTAAATGCAGTCTTTTCTCTATCTTTGGGATCTAATAAAATCTGATGATAGCCCTTCGCAAGATCTAAAGTGGAGAAATATTTAGATTTACCAAGATGATCCAAGATATCCGTTATGTTTGGTAAGGGAAATACGTCGTTAATTGTTACGTCATTTAGTTTACGAAAATCCACCACGATTCTCCATTTCTTTTCTTCGTTGTTCGCTTTTTTAGGGACTACAATTAATGGAAAGTTCCATGGACTTTTACTAGTCTCGATTATGTCGTCTTCCAACATTTGGTTTATTTGTTTGTTTATTTCAGTTTTTGTGGACTCTGGTAAACGATATTGTTTGACATATATTGGCTCTACGTTACTATCAATTCTTATTTTATGCATCATGATATCGGTTGATGTAAGCTTATCACCAGGCACAAAGAATATTTCATTATACTTTCGACATAGATTTATAATAGAGTTTCGTTCTTCTTGATTAAGGTGATCGATTTTTAGAAGAGATTCGATAATTTGTAAACGATTGTTTATAACATTTGACCAAGAATTTAATCGAAATACTTCAAATTCGTCTAGTTTGGTGGGAGGTAAATTTAGATTTTCAATTTCGACTTCAAAATCGTTTGTATTTATGATGCTTATATTAACGAGATTATTTTGTGATTTGATAATCGAATTCGCTATGTACACGCCAGGTACAATTTGAGATGATTGACATACATAATCGACTTCATTAAGAATACTAGAAAAAACTGAGGTTGTTTTTTCTGAACGAGCAGGAATTAGAACAGATGAGTTGGATGTTAATTTCAGTTGAATTGGAATGTCATTATATAAAATTTCAAAAACATAATTAGAAAAATCTATCTTGCATTTGTATTTAGACAAAAAATCCTTACCAATAATACCAGCACATGAGATAGGAAACGAACTAGAAACGATTTGGAATGAATGATTTATTGATATGGAATCTGATAGAATTATATTTGCATCACAACTGGCTATTGTCTCGATTAACTGGGTAGTGATACCTTTAACTTTACATTTTCTTTCTGGATAACAAAGTGTATCGTCAACCAGGAAATTTCGTTTTATTATACTAATGTCAGCTCCGGTGTCGACCAAGAAAAGAAACGATTTAGGGTTTAATACGTCAAGCTGTAATTCAACGAATTTTTTATTATGGTTTTGATTCGTAATATTGATTGAATAAAGGGCTAAACTTGAATTGTAAAAATTGTGAATTGAGTTTGAATTAGATTTATGGTTTAAACAATTTGAATTATGATTTGTAGACTCAATTAAGAACTTCGAATGATCATATTTATTTTGTAAATGATTAATATTGGAATCTGGAAAACACTCTACTTTAATTCCTGGATCCGAACTGGAGTGTTTGCTGAAATTTCTGGAACGGATCCCAAACCATTTCCCGACGAATATGGAATATCTTGTTTTGATGCATCTTTAGCTTTGTTCAAGTTAGCGAACTGGCGTTTTCTACAAATACTGATGTGATGACCAGGCGCTTTACAGTAAGCACAAATTAAAGCTTTCTGAACTACCGTGATTTCTGGTTTTTGACGTCTTATTTCATTATATCTATTAAACGTCATAGGATTTGGTAAAATGCTACTAGAAACTTGATTTTTGTGATCAGGGTATCGATTATAACATTTTTCAGCAGAATGTCCTAATCGCTTGCATATTTGACACTTAACTTTATTCGTTTGATCAAAATAATTAGAAGTATTGTATCTACTTAGTGTAAGTTCTTCTTCACAAGCCTTATTTATGGAATCCTGAAGTGAAGTAAAGCGACAAGCCTTAATAATAAGTTTAATTGGATCAATGAGACCCTCTTGAAAAGCTTTAAGAGCTGTCTTAGAATTTAGGTGAACAATGGTTTTTGAAGCAGATGTACCTTCACTAGCTATGCATACTTCATTCAATTCGGAAAGTAATTTTTCGACTCTACTTGCATATGTATTAACATTTTCATTTCTTTGTTGCTTAACGTTAATGAGCTCTATTTGTAACTGGTCTATAGATTTGGAACATTGGAATTTATGGTTTAGTTCATCTTTCAATTCTTTCCATGTGCTATAATTAGTATATTTCACTATGTCGTACGCTTTATGTGAAAGCTTTGTTTTGATTAAATTAAGAAATTTTTCATGTTCTGTGTGCAATAAGTCGTTATACACCATATCAGAACATAATAGAAATTTGTGGAGACGATCTGTGCTTCCATCAAAATCAGGAATGATTTTAAGAGCAACATCTAAATTTAAAACAGACATGACAAGAGAAGATTGTTTTAGATATATATTTACTTGAGATAAATCAGTAGATTTAATATCGTCAGAATAATTTAAACTATCTGTATCAACTAGAGATCTTGATCGTCGTTTGATTTTCTTTATAGTTCGATTTCGCAAAGTAATGAACGAGTACTTCTTTGAGTTGTCTAAACTTTCGGTTGACATTAAAATTCAAAATTAGAAGGATATAAGAAAACAACTAGCAGATGAGGAACAATGTGATAACAACAACATAATATTAATTAAATGAAAATAATTTAAGATGATTAGAATTGCTCAAAAAATTTAACAATATTAATGTAAATAAATAAATTGTGTATATTCTTATACCACAAAATTATTTAGAAGAACAGTTACCAATTAAATGAATATATATGTACCTATATTTTGTGTAAATGATAACCAACAAAATTGAGAATAAAGAAAAAATTTAAACTAACCTTGACAAAATTCCTTAATGAATTGGTAGATGAAGATGACGTCTTGATGTAATATCCATTGATAATGAAATGCTGAATTCTTTGATTATATTCCTTTGTTAAATATTATTTGTAGAATAAACTCGATGAAAACAGGAATCTGTTGATACTGCGATTTGAGATAATTATATCATACGTTAAATGTTACTGCTGCTGCGACCTTGATTCCGTATGATTATTTGGAAGTAATTGAATGTACCGGAAGTTATATCCATGTGATGAAATAGAAGATATCGTATGATTCAATGATACGTTATGATGATGAACCGATGAAGTTGTTTGTTTTATATATGTTATCCGTTTGATTGCTTTATGATTACAATCAAACGGTCAGTGGATGATGAATTGTTGGTTTTATGAAGATCCAATCGTTTGATTTGATCTCGTTCAAACGATAATAATACTGAATCCATAAAGAAATTGAATTCATATGCTCCGTTCGTATTTCGGACTTATGTAGAATGAGTGCCGTTTAATTTGATGTTAAATTGCATTTCTTATGTATCAGGAAACATGAATTTTTTTTTATGTACACCAACACACAAACTTATAAATTCTTGTCCACTTTTGATTTTCATATTAAAATTGAATAATTATAATATATGAATTATTTTAATTTTGAGTTTATTTATTAAGATAAGATCACGTTTTATATATTAAATAAGATATCATTGATTTACATATTATTAAAATTGTTATTGTTAAACATATTCACTTCACATTTTTATGAACAGCAGATGTGTTCATGGCACTACTTTTGTGTTAAAAATAACATTTAACTTAACGTTATAACTGCGATTATAAATGTGCTTTATTTAGCGGAATTTCTACACCACGAATTGCTGCTTAGAGCAATCCCACCGCTGTCACCAAATTTTTGTTGTGAATCGGTGTGGAAATTATAGAAATTTTTTATACACTTTTTTATAATATTTATTTATTTTTTAATACTTCATTTTTATATAATATTTTACTAATTTTGTTTATTATTTTATTGACAACTTAATAATTAAAAGTTAAATTATAATTTAGGGTTATTTTGGTTGTACACAATTTCAATATTCGGAACTGACTGACGCAACGAACAAAAATTGCTAATTTATAGAATTTTGGTACTTACAATACATATACAAAAGATGTTATACTTATTAATAATCTATGTATACTTAGGTATATAAACATAAAGTTATTGCATGAATAATTATTATATACATAAAGCTACAGGTTAGCATCAGTAATCCATAACATGTGAAAATAAAATAAACGAAAGGGTGGTTCGAATTCATCCAGTTTCGGAATTTTATTGATCCAGGACGTATTAATTTGTATTAAATTAAATAAATAATAAATTGTAAAATCTAAATTGAGAGACAAACTTTTGTTCAACTACCTACATACTGGTATATGTGCTAATGTAGGCAGAGGTAATTTAAGAAGTAGTATGATTGTATTACTTTCTAGATTACAAGAAAGGCTGCCGAAGCAAGAAAATCAAAACTTTTAATTAGTAACGTACACTTTAAATTTAAAAATCATTATTAGCACCTGGAAGCTAAATTTGGTGCAATGAACGCTCGAAAACAGGATCTAATAGAGTTTATAAGATTTTATGTAGAACACAAAATTGATTTATTATCACTCCAAATGTTCTCCTCCTCAGTAGTTGAGTATTAGAGTCACTAACCGCATGAATGACCGCTATGTAGTTGTTAGATATATAATTGCAGCAATTACGACTACCGTACGTCATATGCTGACCCACCATATTTTGGTTCCACCAGTAAAATAAGTAAACCAGCATCATCAATCTATAGAAAATAATGCAACTTAAAATTGTAGTATTTAGAAATTCCTTTAACTTCGGTATAATATGAAAACTGTTGTGAGCAAAATTTGCACTTCAGGTAATATCTTAAAATTTAAAAAGTCTAGTTGGGTCATTTCTAAAACTTTATAAAATCGCTCTGTAACTTTGGCGAATCAAAAAATCTTATACCACGTCTGAAGAATTTGACGTCTCTTTATTTTTATTTTTTCGATCACCGACAGAATCTCCCTCGTTTTGGGTGTTACCTTTTGTTAAGTGCGTTAAGTGCGTTGCGTTATGTACAATTGCCAACATTTTCATTTTTAACACACGGCCACAGTTACTAATGTTAGAGTTGGAAAAATATCCAGCTTTATATTTGATTTATTTTTGAATGAGTAAGGCGTAATTTATGAATATTTTGAAGTATTTGCTTCGTTACAACCTGCAACTTTACCGAGCAAATATCGCAGTGGCTTAAGCTGCGACGTTTGGTTCAGGAGGTACCGAGTTCGAATCCCAACAGAGGGATTTTTCATCTCCCGATTACGATCGGTGATTAAATTGAAAACATCTATGACTCTCTGTTGGAATGTAGAACGCATGGACCGACCCAGTGTGCAGATGGCCAATTAAAAGACGGACCTGTAGCCGTAAAAAAAATGGGGATACTGTTTACAGCTTTCAAAATACAATAAATCCACTAGCCGAACAGTCTCTAATTAATGTATGTATGTGTTGGTATTTATTTAAAAAAAAAATACAAACTACAGAGAATCGATACAACCAATGGAAAAAATTGTCAATTTCATTAAGTATATACATATATATATACGAGCACATACCTAATTCCATATATATTTATAATTTAAAATTTGTATTTTCTTAGCATCAGGCTGAACATTCAAAGATTTAGGAATACACTGCCTAGGCCAATCTACATTCCATAAAATACTAATTTAAACACTTAAAAGTATTAAGACTATGTAAACTTCGATTGTCATCCCAAATCTAACAGAACACCGTTGGATTGATATTAGGAAGCAATTTTTTAGAAAATAGAATTTCCCCGCGTTTGCATTTAAGAACTCTGGGGGCCAGAATTTCAATTATAAAAAAACGAGCTTTTTTTATGAAACAGAAGAGCTTTCAAACATAATAAATTCCGATGAGGCTTTTCGCTTACAATGAGCTATTTTGACATTTGGAAAGGAAGGCTTTTTAATTATAGGTAACCAAATTATTTCCATTATTTATAAAGATTCCGAGCGCTTTTAAGATTTGACGTATTTTAATAAAAAGATTAAAGAAAAGTGAGGATAACTGCAAATTAATTGTGGCAGCCTGCAAAATTTTACAACTATTGCAGAAATACCCATTAAATACCCAGTTCAACCTGATATAAGTTGGTATGGAGCCAATTCAACGTAATTTCCAATAGAAATAGAATTTATGTGTCAGGCGCCAACCTTGAGGGTAATCTCTATAATTGGCGCTATAGTCGGGGTAAGTTGACTGAATTATAATACAAATTATAAATAATATCCAATCAAAAATTTAGAAACTTTTAGTTCGATCTGATATAGGTATGGAGCCAAAGTTGGATACACATTGAGTGAAACTGACTACACGTTTTCCAAAATTAATGTGACCATTTTGGTTCGATAGTTTGATGTATAAAACCAAAATTAACAAAAAAAAATTATTAATTTTTTCAAAGAAACGTTTTGCCCACCCTGTATGTACGTATTGTTACACATTTTGGGCTCTTCTAAGGATTTGTATTTCCCTGATAGTTTCTCTGTAATTATAGTTGGGTATCTCCGCACACACGAAGTACTTCTAATTGAAGCGGAATTTTCCGATTGTTTAGTATCGACTATTTCACCAAGACTTATTGGCAATCGATACATTTTCATAAACCTAATAAGTTAATTAAAAAGGTAAAGTTAATTTAATCAAATGAAATAGAAAACTATTATGTTGAATCTCACCTAATTTCTGGGAAATCAAACGGATTATATTATAGCCGTAGTGCGGCTATATACTCGTAGCCACCATACTCATGGTTATATTCGATATTTTATTCTTACACCAAATAATTTCAAATAATAGTTATAAATTGTGGAATGTATTAAATATTCAAATGAACCATTTGGACATGCCAAAATTATTTGATTTTGTTTGATTAGAATGTTCAACCAAGCATTAAGCAGGATCTCCCGGTAATAGTTAATAACACAGAACAATACAGTTCTCATCTACTATTATAATTTTTTCAGCATCACTAGGCTCTGAAATAAAATTTATTAGTTTGCTGGAGCAGATTTATGAGATGCTCCTGAAAATTCAACTCAAATTAGTTACGATTTATTGTTTTCTGCATTCCAACCTTTACTTAATTAATTTAAATTTAAGTTTAACTGGCAGAGATCCTGTAATTTAAATCAATTAATCAATTATTAATTCCATTTATTTGAGCTGTGATAGACACTGTAATGAATGATAATTAGTATATATTGTTAAATGGTTCAATATTTGTACAGAAAAAGTCAAATGAGTTAAACAGGGATGACCCATATCTCCTCGTTTATTTTATTCATCCTGAATGGGATTTTACTAACTGCGTCAGACCAATTCTCTGAGTTGAAACTAGATCAGCGTGTTGAGTAGCAACTTCCTCTCAGACCATTAGAACCCATTCTGGATGAATTACTAGGTGCCTTAAAACTAGCGGTCAAATTAAGAATTAAACCCCCATAAATGCACCGCTTTGACCCGAGATCCCTCAGCATTATTTGTACCACCCCCCAGCATAGTGTTGTCTGGTGTCACTTTCAACCGTATTGATACGATGTGAAATTTGGGTACTTATTTAACCTCCAAGTTAAGTCGTCCTTCTCTAATCTTTGCAAACTGACGCCGGCTAAAGTAATACGAGTTTTTTTTTCTAAAGAAACTACTTGAGTTCTGTCTTTACCATCCTTGCTCACGTAAAATCAAGGACATCAAATCAAGGACATCTTAAGACTATTACCGAAAGAATTGAGGTACACCGAATTAATTCTTGGGGACATATTCATCGTAGGAATCCCACCCACCTTCTAAGAGCAGCTTCCTTCTACATTGCCGATCCCAAAAAGTTGGACGCCCCTGTTACACCTAAGTTGGACGCCCCTGTTACACCCATGACTCACTAAGGCAGGATTTAAGTTAATTAGACCTCATATAGAATGGAAGGCAAGCGGCTAATGAAATCTATGCCCTTAATGAATCGGACTCTACTGAGTCACTTGGTGGAAAAACCGAAGAAGGGCTTAACTTAGTCGAATAGCCCAGCCTTCCAAATCCGTGACTAACACCGCTAATCCCAACCCCTTCGAGGATAACCACCCCAGTACCAATTCAACCAAATTCATGAGTCGTTCTCCCGCCCCCTTCCCATCTCTTCCTCGCGATTGGGTATGGTGCCATGACCGTGGCCGTTATCGGATTTATGCTCATTCAGACAGCTACATCCACCAATACAACTTCCACCACATCTATACAAAATACCACTTGAAACATTAAATCGGTTACGTTAAAATTAGCCGTTTGTCCGACTACCAAGAGGTTGGTGCAACACGAAAGTTGCCGAAAGGTCTCACTTGAGACACGATAAATGTCACCACACAGTTTAAAAAAAAAACAAAAAAAAACACACGATTAGCCAAGCTTTATTTTACAAAAGGGGGTTAGGCCTGATTTAATTGGGGATACCCCTATAACAAAAATGCATTGGAGCCTACATCTTGGGTAATGGTGGAAACCGTCTGATCTATTCTTCCCATCACTCCATAAATATATTTTTATATCATAAATTAAGCATCTATTTGTACAAATAACAAATAACTTATAATACCAGAAGGGAAACTGCCGCAAATTTGCGTATCAAAATATAGCAGTTTATCGCAGTTTGATTATTTTAAATAGATGGCACCACTGGCAAATAAGCGCAATGTTACCATTTTTTTTAAACGAAATTTTGAAAAATAGTGTAAATAAATCTAAAACGAAAAAATATTAAATAAACAAAACCAAATTGACAACATCCGGCTGAAATAACTTGGACATAACAGGTAACGTAAAAATTCTTGTTAATAAAAGTTTGGTGCGCCATCTGCAACTGCAGGATATAATTTTATCAATTTTTGTGGATAACATGAAGTCAAGCGAGTTTACTATGGATCTCCACTATAGTATTTTAAGCTACTTGACAAATAGGTATAAATAAAATAAATCCTGAAAAATTAGTAATATAAATTATCCACTAACTTCACATAACTCCATAACATTTGAAGTGCATATATATCTATTCGTCTTCTTTACCATTTCTTTCCATTGGGTTGGTATTGCAGTCCATATATTTTTCGTCCAATAAAATATTGTGGTGCATATGATGGTTTGCGTCCCTGCTGATATACGCAATTGTTTATGCTGTATATTTTCTTGTTGTTGTTGATGTTTTTTCTGTTATATTTCACTTATTTCTCGCTGGTATTTCACCCATATAATTAAATTTGTTATTTTACATTTTACGCCAGTGATTATAATTTTATTGTATCGCCACTAAATAAAACAAAAATACTGGCATATTGTATACGGTCTTAAGTACCGCATTAATTGTAAATTTATCATTCGGCAGGAGCCCGTCAAATGCCTTGGAATAGTCGAAGTAGCTTGTTGCTTTGGAAAGGTTGGACATTATTGCTCTAGTCTCACATATAACCACTATACACTCAAGTCTAGACGACAATTTTATTGGGATTATTAGTGAATAGTGACATAGTCGTGGAGCTAGAGGCAATATATTAACAATAAGATTCTCGAAAATTAAAGATGTATCGGCAATAAACTTTTCTTCCATGAAAATTAATAAATTGTTTATGTCTATTATACTAACTTTAAAATAATATCCCTTGTTAAGTACTTAACGTGCTACTACAAAATGCTATATATTGTTACATTTGCATTGCAAAAACATATTTACAAATTTGAACCAATGTTCTTTTTAGTATTTTTATCCTAAGAATCGTTATAACCCAGATGGGCGTTGAAATCGCCAAACAAAACTATATCGCGGGATTTGGGGCATCAATTGACAAAAGATTAGTGAACATTTTAGACGATCGCCTACGATTAATCTGAGAGCTGTAAGGTGACACATATACAGCAATGAAAAGGACCTCACCTAGGTTCGAAACAGTACCTAACAGGGTTATAATAGATTCAAAATAATGTCTGTTTCGCTTTGTCTTTATAAGAGAATCCTTCTTGATCAATATACCAACTCCACGCCTGCGAGCCTTTAGATCGTTGGCCAGATTGCAGGTAGTGTCACATCAATGAGAGTAAGGATTAGTAGTGGGTTGAATGGGACGATGTATAGTGTCGGATATATTTTGAACATAAGGACTATTAGAATTGGACGATAAGAATAGAATAGAATAATTTAAAAATTATATTCACACTGTCCGGTAGGAAGGAAACTCGGTGTTCAGTGCCGGCATAACAAACAGTAACTTTTATATTTTTTAATTTTAAAATAGCGGAAAAACTTTAATTTAAGGAACATATATTAGAAATGTTAACAAATAAAATGGAAAAAAGCAAGAAAAAATTTTGTTTGCTCCGTAAACTATACGGGTGGAATCCAACAATGTTGGTAAATAAGCCTCAAGATGCTCGCTAATAAAGTTCACAATTTCAGATGTTAATTCATTAGATGATCCGTAAGAACTAATCTTTTCCAGCTGCAACTGATGTATCACGGCATTGAAAAGGCAATTACCATCGCCGGGTATAGAATAAACTTCCATTATAATTACCTAATAGCTTTACCTAACACAATAATTAAATAAATTTGTCTATATTTAATATAAACTTAGGCTTAATATCACTCTTCTAACAAACGCTTTGTAGTTTTTTTTTTAGATTTTAAATCACATAAAATCAACAACAAAGGATTTAGGATTTAACGAGGAATAATTTCGACGAAGAAATAACGAAAAGATGAGAGACATCTGTTGGGATAATCGACAACTATCGATGTCAACAGTAGCTTTACTCTTAAAGTTTGCTCTAGTGGCAGTTAATTGTCAGTTGTATGGTAGGGGTGAAGAAAGTGAGTTGGCCGAATAGGTATATGGAGTATAAATGACTTGTAGTAAGACGGGGGAGATTACTGCAGATTTGAGTACCAAGATATGGTAGTTTATCGTAGTTAGGTTATATTAACTAGATGGCACCACCAGCAAATAAACGCTATATTACCATTTTTTTAAATCTAATTTTGATAAATAATGTAAATAAATCGAAAAAAGAAGAAATTAAATAAACAAAACCAAATTGACAATACCCAGCTGAAATAACATGAAAATAAAAGGTGACGTAAAAATTCTTGTTGTAAAACGTTTGGTGCGCCATCTGCAGGATATAACTTTATTTATCTGAGTCGATAACATGAAATCACGAGAATTTACTATGGGAATCTGAAGTGGTCTTCCTTATGGTGTTATATGTTATTTGATGGAGTATGAACAAGGGGTAAATGGGAATCTGTTTAAATCGAGAGTTGGAAAAAGAGGCACTAAACTAATTATCATTTATTACAGGGTCTATTACAGCTCAAATATATGGATTATAATAAATTTATTTAAAATAATAAATTGATCTAAATTACAGGATCTCTGCCAGTTAAACTTAAATTTAAATTAATTAATTAAAGGTTGGAATGCAGAATAAATCGTAATTAATTTGAGTTGAATTTTCAGGAGTATCTCATAAGTTTGACCAAGTAAACTAATAATTTTTTTTTCAAAGAACAGTGATGCTAAAAATGATATATTCATATTAGCATTGTATCGTCCTGTGTTATTAACTATTGGCTATACCAGGTGTCTGTAACCGAGTAAAGTTCTATCATTCTAACTGAAGCTATCCAAATCCCCTTTATGCTATTTATAAACGGGTGTACGGTAAGGGCTGCCCATCTCCAGGAGATTCTGCTTATTGCTTGGTCGAACATTCCAATCAAATCAAATTTGCATTGCAAAAACATATTTGACCAAACCCAAAATTTTACTTCCTATAGAGAATAAATAATCCTTTACTTTTTGCTTGTTTTTACTTTTATGCGTGCAGATAGGACATAATTTAAAACACCTCCGTGCATGAATCATACGGCTCACTATATAAATATGTAATAAATTAAATCATTTTAATGTTTTCGATCATATCATAATACGAATTAATAAAATTTGAATCTAGCAACATAAAATCCAATTTATCTTGTGTTGCGAAAAACAAAAATTCGCAGCATATAAAATTATATAACCTAAACTATATTGTGTATAATAAGCATATTACATAAATTTATAACACAGAAATGACCAAACCCAAACTAATTTATTTAATGTAAAATCAGAATTTAATTTGTATATTAAATCATATTTTTGGTTGACAATTTTTCAGTTCCAGACCAGCAGCATAAACACCAAAGAGTATATGAAATTATAAATATATTCTAAATGGAAAAATAAATAATAAATTTTAATAAAATTATAATCACTTAAAAATAAATTTAAATTATTAACGCGACGAGAATATGTGAACTTGTTTTTGTTTTGTTGGTAATTTCGTTAATTTTGTAAACTAAAAATTATTGTTAAAATATGTAAATTTCAATAAAAATATGAAAACAAAAAGCCCTCCTCTCGCTTAAGCAAAACGCTTTACATTTTTCGTTTATTTACGAACAATAATTTCCTGTGTTAAAGGATATTATTCCCCTTTCTCCGTCCCCCATATACATACATACATACATAGTTATGTGATATGATCCAAATAAAATATGAAAACCTTTTGGCTTGGCGTTTTTTGGTCGATGTAATGCTACTCGTATACATTTTTGTTGTTGTTGTGTTTATATTGATAAATTTATGATTTCCGCAATCTTATAAAATTAATGTGGATGTAATTAATAAAAATTATGTTACATTTAATAATATGTATACGTACGTATACCAAACGCATTAAACCTTTATCAAAATTTATGCTGAACATACAAACAAATTGTATAATACACACGAATGGATGATAATGGTGGAATTTGATCGAAATTGGGAACGGATGAATATTTTAAAATATCAGCCTTAATTAAAATTATATATGGGGAAAATGTAGCGAACCTTTTTATATTCGAGATAATAAAATAATAAGCGAAATACCAACAAATATGGCTCGTATGCGAATCAAGAGAGAATCTTAGATTTGTGGGTCTCCCATAGCCCATAGAAATTATAATTTCTCACTTTGATTGCGAAGCGATTTTGAGCGTGTTTTTTTCTCCGCGAATGGGACTGAACTAGGTTATTCCTTGATCGACTATACTGAAACTTACTTTGAATGGAAATCGAATTCTAAAATGATATTTGGGTGATGTTCTGAAATTAGGCCAACTGGAACGGAACTAGGCCATTCCTTGATCGATTGTGTTAAAAGTCGGTATGTTGGGTAGAAATGGGATTATAAAATGGATTTTCTCGAAACTCGATATATTGGGTGAAAATGGTATTCTTAAAAAATTTTTGGGTGAAATTCTGGAAAATGACCAACTGGAATGGAACTCCATTCATGGACCGATTATGATGAAATTTGTTATGTTGGATGGAAATGGGATTCTAAAATGATTTTTGGATGATGTTCTAGAATGTGGCCAACTGGGGTAGAACTAGCCCATTCCTTGATCGATTATTATTATTTATCTTATTATTATTATACGTATTGCATGCAGGCAATCGGCGATACGGAGAAAAAAATCAATTAAAGATATAAAATATAAAACATAAAAATTGATTATAATGAAACATGATATCTTGGATGGAAATGGGATTCTGGAATATGGCCAACTGGGACGGAACTTGGCTATTCCTTGGCCGATTATGGTGAAATTTCGTATTCGATGGATATGGTATTCTTAAATGAACTTTGGTAGAAGTTCTGGAATATTACCAAGTGGAATGGAACTTGTACATTTATTGACCGATTATGATGAAATTTGGTATGTGAATAGAAATGGTATTCTAAAATGATTTTTTGACGAAGTTCTGGAATATGGTCAATTGGGATGGAACTAGGCCATTCCTTGATTAGGGCTTCATGGCAGGTTTAAAAATCAATATAAGGTCATAAAAGTATTTGAAATTATTTGATGGGTTTATTTGAAATGCTTTTATGACATTATGCTCTTGTTTATATTGTTATTTATTACTCATTATTTTTTAATCGAAGAAATAATCATAACTAACCAAACATCAACAAACAGTACGAATTTGATTTAAAATACCGATTGGCGTAAACTTATCTTCGGGATGGCCCTAAAATACAATCAGTTGTTGAAATAATAATTCCAAACATTTCTGGAGTAATAGGATGGGAGTACACAATGGATATTCTATTAAGATAATGCGTCAATACACACTACACGAATAGCAAAGGACTATTTTAATGAAAATAATATTGAAATTTTGAACTAGCCGGTACAATCTCGACTTATACATTATTTTTATTAATTAAAATCGACTTATACATTATTTTTATTAATTACCCAAACATTTATTAATTGAATAACCCAAACAGTTGTCAATTGCCACGCAGGGTATATATAGATAAAAATAATATTCGAAATAGCATACAAGTGTTAGTCGCTAGAGTTTGGAATAATTTGATCGGCTTGTTAGAGGAAAATTTAAAAAACAAGCATAATTTTAGAAGTTAATGATGAGGACCAATATGATGAGTGCGAATTTCCTACGACTTCAAGTACCTCCTTTCTTTCATGACATGTAGATGTAGGTACAACATTAATAAATTTATTTTGATTGTTAACATGCTAAGTAATAAGAGACACTCATCTTGATAGAGACACTCATCTAGAGACAAGAGGAAATTATAGAGCCATTTATGTAAGCTGCCATAATCACGATGAACCATGGTGGTGGTGCACTAGTTTTAGAGGCGATCTACTGCCAACCAAGACTTAGAACTTGGCCCAAGGTTTATTATAGGAGGTGACTACAACGTGAAATACACTGCGTGAAGATCACGAATCATTACACCAGGAAAAGGAAACGAAATCCTAAGTGCAATAGAAATGTCAGATTGTGAATATCACTCATCGCGTAAGCCAACTTATTGGCCTATAGACATCAACAAAGTTCCTGATTTAATAAAGTTTTATATCTCGAAAGGATTAGACTCTAATTACATTAAAGCTGAAGTTATTGAAGACCTTACTTCCGATCACACACCGGTCTTAATGACTCTCAGTATACATTAGTCATTAAAAAGAATAGGAAACTTAACCTTATTAATAAATTCACGGATTGGGAGTTATTTAGGGAGAAACTGGACAGTTTAATTGAGTTAAAAGTTTGTCTCAAAACTAAACAAGAACTTGAACTACAACCTGGGTATTTTATTAACTCTATGCGTTAAGCAGCTAAAGAGGCTACATCCGTCTTAGTTGAGAAAATTGTACAAGAGATCAACTACCCCCTGGAGATTCGAACCGATAAAAGAAAGGCGTAGGAAAGGACGCACATGGTATAAAACCAGAAATATTATTGACAAAAGAGAATTTAATCGAGTAAGTAATAAAATTAACCGATTAGTTTAAAAACATGAAGAGGCTTGTACTGAAAATCATCTGAAAGGATTAGATCCTAACGCTGACAAAAACTATTCTCTTTGAAAGCTACTAAAATATATAAAAGGCCAATTATCATATTCTAATAATTCTCCATTTTGTATAAGGAACACAAATGGAGAATGGGTGCGACGTAACGATGGAAAAGCCGAACTGTTTGCACAACACCTGGCATCAGTATTTCAACCACACGATATACAATCTAGGATTGATCCTAAACCAGTCTATAGATCCCCACTAAATATCAATAGTGCCACCCCACTAGAAGTCGCGCAAGAAATAGATATGAATTTGAATTCCAAAGTCACCTTATATTGACAAAATTTCGCCATGGCTGTTTAGGGAGTTATCAAAGGGAGCAGTCATTATGTTAACATGTACATATAATACTTGCTTGCGACTTACATTAATGTGCCTGAGTGTTTCAAGGCTGCAAAAATATACATTATAAAAAAATCAGACAAACCCGGTGAGCAAATAACATCACAATAGCAGATCTCTTTGTTAACAACTATCTCAAACTTGTTTGAGAAGTTGTTTTTGAAACGACTAAAACCAATGATCTAAAACTAATAAATAATAAATCAATAAACTAAAACCGCAAAGATAGAACAAGCATTTGAAGAGAAGAAATAATGCTCTGCCGTATTTCTAGATGCATAGCTTGGCTTTCGATAGAGTGTGGCATGAGGGTTACTGCCAACTGCTCTAGTCATATCTCTCCAAACGAAAATTTAGATTGAACTGGAAACACCACGTTAGAGAAAAAACTGAACAAATTAACATAAAACAACGTGAAATGTACTGGCTGTTCTTAAAACATTCTAAGCTTAGCCTGGGGGGCTATTTCTGAAAACGATACGAAGTCGAAAGAGTAAAAATATGACTGTTATAAGAATATTACGACCCGATGAACTTAGTACCAGCTACAGTACTAGTACTTGCTACAGTGCTAATCATGAAAAACCGCTCATGATACTTTAGAAAATGAGGAAAACATTGCTGCAGAAATATTACGCCTCGAAGATCCCAGTACCTGTCCAATAGTTCCCAATAATGTTGGCAATATGGTTACAAACGATTTAGTGCGGATAAGGAAATTTATATATTTATATGGTATACATATTAGCAAACCGAGCCATTTAAGATTATCGCAAATCGATTCGAAATATCAGTATGGAGAATCATTTATCGAGTGGCTCGATGGTTAATATCTATTGGGCATAGATATCTAAAGGCCAACCGCTGATGAAGTTTCAGAAGTCACTTGAAAATTCCAGAACAAAAAACAAATTCCACATGTAATTGGGGCGATAGACTGCTCGCATATAACTATTAAAGCTCCTCGGATGAATAAAGAAGCCTATTTTTATCGAAACCATGGCTATAGCATCCTCCTACAAGCCGTTGTCAATGCCGATAAAAAATATATCGATGTGCAGTGCGGTGAACCCGGGTCATTGCACGATAGCCGAGTTTTGCGTAGATCGCCATTATATCTTTAAGCATTGGAAAATATGCCCCCAAAATTTCCAAACAATGTGTTTTTATTAGGGAATTCTGCATATTCTAATTTAGACTGGCTAGTAAGCTCTTATAAAAATACCGGTAGCTTGACCACAGCCCAGCGCCAATTTAATTACCGTCTTTCATCCACTCGCATGGTCGTAGAAAATGGCTTTGGCCTATGAAAAACAAGATTCCGTTGGTTGCTGGATTTCTTTACTGTACTTTAATTTTCTTCCCATAGTACTTTTCTTTTATATTACTCTATTTTGCAGGCGGTTTTTGAACAACTCCAAAGGAGCTCCAACTTCCAGCAGTCGCAGTTGGACTTACTGGTGATATATCAGTTATAACTTCTTGATTTTCGCTTTCGCTCTTATTGAAATTTGCCGAAACAAATTGACTTAGAGTTAAGGCTGTTATCTCTTCGCCTGATAACCATAAAGTATGAAAATTGGAAATGATGGGATTATTTCCAAATATTTCGTCCATCAAGTCCTCAAATGGAGCTACACATAAATTCCGTCCCGTCGGTTATTGCTGTCTTTTGAATTTTAGAACGCTTTTCAGAACGCTTTTTGAAATTAAATCCTCTAAAACGTTTGACATTACTTTTTTATTTTTTTATTTTTTTTATTTTTCGAATTCCGATTGCTTAGACATATATGCTAATAGAAAAGCCAACTACGTTTGCTACACGTATGTGTAATTTGTCTCAAATCTGTGCTAAAAGCAACAACAACAAATTATTATGCATGTGTGTGTGTGTGAGCGTGAAGGTAAAATAGAAGTTTCGTGATAACGAATTTTTATATTTTTATTGTGAATTATTAAATTAAGAGAAATTAGTTGATTTACTAACTTATCGGTTTCATATTTAAATTAAATTTAATGTAAATTAGAGATCTATTGACATCTAAACAAAATAAGTAGAATTCTTCGATGGAAAACATATAAGGAATTCTATAATTGTCGGTAGTATTTTCATTTAAAAATATTCGATTAAAGCACACTTAAAAAAGTAAGAAATTTTAATGATAATAATAATAATAATAACAGTGTTAAAGGCCATTACTGGCCCCTTACTGAATCAACAATCTGGCTCCAACGGTTTCGATCCTGAGCTTGGTCTTCATACTGTCTTAGACAATCTGAAGAGGCCAAGTCGTTCTCTACATCGTGGAGCCATCGTCGCCTGCAACGACCTCTGCGCCTACCATATGGTGGCTCTCCTTTCAGAGATCGCTGCACAATTCGTTCCGGATCAGCACGCAGAACGTGACCGAGCCAGCGTACTCGCTGAGATCTAACTTCATGTACAATATCGGGGATCTTCATCAGATCTCTGATCTCGAAATTGTACAGAGCTCGGTATGTACCATCTATTTCGCGTTTAGGGCCGTAAATCACACGCATGATTCTTCTCTCAAATGTAAGGAGCCATCTCTCGTACTCATCCGTCAGCGCCCAACTTTCACATCCAAACATAACAACGGGCCTGATCAACGCTTTGTAAAGCTTCAGCTTCACGGCACTTGATAAGTATTTAGATTTTAGCAGTGGCCTTAGAGGATACAAAGAACGACTGCCAGCTGCCAGCCGCACTTTAATATCCTCACCCACACTGTTATCGTGAGTGATAAGAGAACCCAAATATTTGAACCTCCTCACTCCCTCAAACGTGTGGTGGCCACTACTAAAATCTGGTGTGCCATTGTCTCTAAAACCAGAGATCAGGTATTTCGTTTTGGACTCATTGATCTGGAGTCCAACAGAAGCTGAAAACTCTACAAGCGGATCAAGTATTTCTTTCACTCCGTTGTTATTCAGTCCAATCACGCATATGTCATCTGCATATGCAAGCACTTGATTGGACTGGCGATATAAGATGTTACGCTGAGGTGTTTCAGTTTTACGAAAGATGTACTCCAACATGAGATTAAAGAGTATCGGGGACAGAGCATCTCCCTGCCGAACACCCGAGTTAACTGCAAAAATTGTCGATAGCCTGTTCTCAACTTTAACACAGCATTGAGACTGCGTCACTGTCATCCTACACAGTCGTACCAATTTTGTTGGCATTCCTAGGTATTCCAGGGCAGACCACAAACTCTCTCGATTGATCGAGTCGTAGGCCTGCCGGAAATCCAGGAAAACCTGATGTACGGAGATGGATGTCTCATAATATTTAGATAGAATCATCCGCAGCGAAAAGACCTGATCAGTGACTGATCGATTCGGACGAAATCCTCCCTGATAGTCACCAACCAAGCCTTCCGCCAGAGGAGTGATTCTATCCAATAAAATGTATGACAGTAACTTGTATGCTGTGCAAAGGAGAGCTATACCGCGATAATTCTCACACTTCAAGCGGTCTCCCTTCTTGAAGATGGGGCATATCGCGGCCACTTTCCATTCATCAGGCATAACTTCGGTTCGCCATACTAATCGAATAAGGTCGAAAAGACAGTTCCACAAAGTATCCCCTCCGAATATCAAGAGCTCCGAATTAATGCAGTCCACTCCAGGTGAGCGGTTTCGTTTCATTCTCTGCATGGCCTTAGTGAATTCCTCATGGGATGGCTCCTCAGTGCAAATCTCCGCAGACTGTTCTAGAGGTGGCTCAACAACAGTCTGTGATGCATGATGAACATCAAGCAGCTCAGTAAAGTGTCCACTCCATGCGTCAAGTACTGCGTCGATGTTGACACAGAGGTTTCCATCCCGGTCCCGAATGGCGGTTGACGAAGGCCTGAAAGTATGGTGCAATCCAGTAATTCCTTTAAAGAAATTACGTGAACTACGCTCATTGCTGAGTTGTTGTACTTTCAGAACCTCGGCCTTCCACCATTCTCGCTTCTTCCGTCTACAAATCCGCTTAGCTGCCCTTCTTGCAAGAGCTGCCTTGTTTTTCCTTGCGATTGTGAGACGTTGTTGCACTTCATTATGTGCTATATTTTGTTGCTCAACTGCAAGACGACACTCGTCATCAAACCAATCATTCTTGGGTCTGACTTTCACTATACCTAAAGTCTGTTGAGCAGCACTGACAACCGAAGTTTTCAGTACCTCCCAGACAGAGTTCACGCAGTCAGACTGGTAATTAGCTCCTTCAATGTTGTCGCTGACAAGATCCTGATATCGTTTCTTTTGATCTTCATTTATCAGACCTTCACAGTCGAAACGTTCCATCCGTTTCGCTGTGTTCCCCGACCTGTACGAAAACTTCCACCGTAGCTTTGCAGCGACCAAATAGTGATCGCTGCCTACGTATTTGGTTGCTGACCGATAAGTTCTCACATCCTGCACAACCCGAGCTCGCCCTTTTGAAATTAACACGTGGTCAATTTGGCTCCGGGATGTTTTGCGAGGATGTGTCCATGTCTCTAGGTGTATCTGTTTGTGAGGGAAGAATGTGCTTGCTACTCTAAGATCATGAGCAATTGCAAAGTACATCATTCTCTCACCATTATCGGTCGCAGTTTCGTGTCGGGAGTACGGACCTATGTTTTCACACAAGTCGGCCTGATTTCTGCCAGCTCTAGCATTAAAGTCCCCAATTACCATTCTAACATCGTGTTCGGGTATAGATCCCATCAGATCGTCCAAGTCATTGTAAAATGAGTCTTTATCTTGGGGCTGGCTGACTTCTGTGGGCGCATGTACACAAATTATCGACAGGTTGGCTAACTTCATGCGCAGGCGAAGCATACACAATCGGTTATTGACTGCTTGAAAATCCAAAACAGCCTTCTTTACCTGCGGCCCAAGAAGAAATCCAGCTCCAAGATTTCCGAGGTCATCTCCACTGTAGAACAACGTATAGCCCTGGGACACATGGTCTCCACTTTGAGGCCAGCGAGTTTCTTGAAGAGCAACGAGTTCCAGCCGATACTCTTTCATGCACGTGATTAGACCCTCCAACGCTCCTGGTTTTCTAAGTGATTGCACGTTCCACGTGCCGATCCTGAATCTCGTATCCGGGTACTTGAGCGGGGGTCCGGTGTTGTTTTGGCGGTATCCATTTTTCTTTTTGTTGATTTTATAAACAGTTGATTTTTTTACGGATGCGGGTCGTCAGCCCAGCGATCCAACCGTTTAGTCGCCTCCTACGACAAGCAAAGGATACTGTGGTGGTATTCTTAGGAAACATGTTCGTGCAATTTAGATTTACGAGACATGTGAGTGCCCCCCGACCACAGGGGCCAATGATCACATATTAGAAAAACTGGAGAAAATTCGGACACTTCGACATATGTATGTCAGTTTTGTTACTATGAACCAAAATTGTCTAATCCTAAGTACCTGAAAGCCTATATTTTGGAAAACCTGAGTGGTTTTCCATGTGGTTTTCCATGTGGTTTATATTATATATTTATGTTTACGTTATAAATTTATTTATATTTACTTTTTATCGTACTTCTTACGCCGAATATAAACAAAAAATGTCAATTTTTGATTTTGTATTTTTTAGGTTTGTTTTGGTTCCGTTTGGAACATAATTTTGCTTTAATCCACTACTACCAACTAATTAATGCAAAATTTTAATGCACCTACATTTTGGCATTTGAACTAATTTTTAGATCATCATTTGTGATCCAAAATCGTGTAAATCACACGCATGACTCTTCTCTCAAATGTAAGGAGCCATCTCTCGTACTCATCCGTCAGCGCCCAACTTTCACATCCAAACGTAACAACGGGCCTGATCAACGCTTTGTAAAGCTTCAGCTTCACGGCACTTGATAAGTGTTTAAATTTTAGCTGTGGCTTTAGAGGATACAGAACGACTGCCAGCTGCCAGCCGCACTTTAATATCCTGTTCACACTGTTATCGTGAGTGATAAGAGAACCCAAATATTTGAACCTCCTCACTCCCTCAAACGTGTGGTGGCCACCACTAAAATCTGGTGTGTCATTGTCCCTAAAACCAGAGATCAGGTATTTCGTTTTGGACTCATTGATCTGAAGTCCAACTGAAGCTGAAAACTCTACAAGCGGATCAAGTATTTCTTTCACTCCGTTGCTATTCAGTCCAATCACCCATATGTCATCTGCAAATGCAAGCACCTTATTGGACTGGCGATATAAGATGTTACGCTGCGTTGTTTCAGTTTTACGAAAGATTTACTCCAACATGAGATTAAAGAGTATCGGAGACAGAGCATCTCCCTGCCGAACAATCGAGTTAACTACAAAAATTGTCGATAGCCTGTTCTCAACTTTAACACAGCAGTGAGACTGCGTCACTGCCATCTTACATAGTCGTACCAGTTTTGTTGGCATTCCTAGGTATTCCAGGGCGGACCACAGACTCCCTCGATTAATCGAGTCATAGGCCTGCCGGAAATCCAGGAACACCTGATGTACGGGGATGGATGTCTCATAACATTTAGATAGAATCATCCGCAGCGAAAAGACTTGATCGGTGACTGATTGATTCGGACGAAATCCTCCTTGATAGTCACCAACCAAGCCCTCCGCTAGAGGAGTGATTCTATCCAATACAATGTATGACAGTAACTTGTATGCTGTGTAAAAGAGAGAAATACCGCGATAATTCTCACACTTCAAGCGGTCTCCCTTCTTGAAGATGGGACATATCGCGGCCACTTTCCATTCGTCAGGCATAACTTCGGTTCGCCATACTAATCGAATAAGGTCGAAAATACAGTTCCACAAAGTATCCCCTCCGAATATCAAAGCTCCGAATTAATGCAGTCCACTCCAGGTGCACGGTTTCGTTTCATTCTCTGCATGGCTTTAGTGAATTCTGTATTAGAGATGGCTCAACAACAGTCTGTGACGCATGATGGACATCAAGCAGGTCAGTAAAGTGTCCACTCTATGCTTCAAGTACTGCGTCGATGTTGACACAGAGGTTTCCATCCCGGTCCCCAATGGCGGTTGACGTAGGCCTGAAAGTATGGTGCAGTCCAGTAATTCCTTTAAAGAAATTACGCGAACTGCGCTCATTGCTGAGTTATTGTACTTTCAGAACCTCGGTCTTCTACCATTCTCGCTTCTTCCGTCTACAAATCCGCTTAGCTGCCCTTCTTGCAAGAGCAGCCTGGTTTTTGAAATCCAGCTCCAAGATTTCCAAGGTCATCTCCACTGTAGAACAACGTTTAGCCCTGGGACACATGATCTCCACATTTAGGCCAGCGAGTTTCTTGAAGAGCAACGAGTTCCAGCCGATACTCCTTCATGGACGTGATTAGGCCCTATAACCCTTTCCGACCGAGCCAATTTTTTTTTTGGAGCTTATTTGAGACCGAACATACACATTTGTGTAGGCAAATTTTTTTCTCTTTTCCGGCAAATTTTTTTCTCTTTTCCGGCTGAGTAATTTTTTTCTGGCCGAAATCGTCAAAAATAATTATCTGGGTTAATTAGGATGTGTTTTCTAACAAAAAAATAAAAAATAATAATTTACCACTTATATTTTTCCTGGAAAACTACATACACAATTATGTGCTCGGTCTCAAACTTGTTCAAGGAAAAAAAATTGTTCGGTCGGAAAGGAGAAAAAATTTGCCTACACAAATGTGTAGGTTCGGTCGGAAAGGGATAACGCTCCTGGTTTTCTTAGTGATTGCACGTTCTAAATCTCATGTCCGGGTACTTGATCGGGGGTCCGGTGTTGTTTTGGCGGTATCCATTTTTCTTTTTGTTGACTTTATAAACACTATATTTTTTTTACGGATGCGGGTCGTCAGCCCAGCGATTCAACCGTTTAGTCGCCTCCTACGACAAGCAAAGGATACTGTGGTGGTATTCTTGGGAAACATGTTCGTGCATTTTTGATTTACGAGACATGTGAGGGCCCCCGACAACAGGGGCATATATGTATATATTTGTCTAAATAAAAAGTATTATTAAGATTTAGAATAGAATATGTTTTTGTTTCTGGTTTCTTTAGTTCGTAAGCTTTATTAATAAGGTTATTAATAATTTAAATTAAATAATTTACATATATTTCTTGACATCGTTCATTATGTTTTTCTGCAAATATGTTTTTGAATATTAATGGTAAATGTCTTATGAGGCAACATGTTTGAGTTCTAATTTCAACTGTTTAATATACTTATTAATCCGCGATCGGTAATATAATATTTCACTTAATCTTAAAATGCCACTTTTTAAAAATAAAATAATTGAAATTTAACAGTTTAATTCAATATCGTTTAAATTCATTAATTTTCAAAAAACCAATTTAAAATAGAATAATTATAATTCGGATTTATAAAAAAAGCACGGTATTAATAAGTCGCATTTGGCTTGAGACAGATTCAACATCAATTTTATATACATATATGTACATAAATATAAATTTAATGGCATCCTATTGTATTGAGTTGTCTGTGGCTAATAATTTTCATTCGATGAGAATATAAAATTTCCTTATTGTCGTTCTCAAAGAACCAGATGCTATGTTGATTGGGGTGTTTTCGGGGTTCTGGATATTCAATGGTGATGGCTCTAAAGGATCATTTACCTGTTAAAAACAAAAACAAAATAAATTTATTAGTCTTTTGAATTCGAACTACAATGTGTGAGGGCCCCCGACAACAGGGGCATATATGTATATATTTGTCTAAATAAAAAGTATTATTAAGATTTAGAATAGAATATGTTTTTGTTTCTGGTTTCTTTAGTTCGTAAGCTTTATTAATAAGGTTATTAATAATTTAAATTAAATAATTTACATATATTTCTTGACATCGTTCATTATGTTTTTCTGCAAATATGTTTTTGAATATTAATGGTAAATGTCTTATGAGGCAACATGTTTGAGTTCTAATTTCAACTGTTTAATATACTTATTAATCCGCGATCGGTAATATAATATTTCACTTAATCTTAAAATGCCACTTTTTAAAAATAAAATAATTGAAATTTAACAGTTTAATTCAATATCGTTTAAATTCATTAATTTTCAAAAAACCAATTTAAAATAGAATAATTATAATTCGGATTTATAAAAAAGCACGGTATTAATAAGTCGCATTTGGCTTGAGACAGATTCAACATCAATTTTATATACATATATGTACATAAATATAAATTTAATGGCATCCTATTGTATTGAGTTGTCTGTGGCTAATAATTTTCATTCGATGAGAATATAAAATTTCCTTATTGTCGTTCTCAAAGAACCAGATGCTATGTTGATTGGGGTGTTTTCGGGGTTCTGGATATTCAATGGTGATGGCTCTAAAGGATCATTTACCTGTTAAAAACAAAAACAAAATAAATTTATTAGTCTTTTGAATTCGAACTAATTTAGATTTATATGTTTGAATTTTGAAAATAATATTGAAATAATTCTAACTACGCTAAAATCACGAAATTTAATATTCTAAGAATTCAATACTTATTCTAAAATTATTCTGTCAAAACAATTTTCAATATTACATCTATTTGTTTTACCGTTTCCTAGCGATACTGGCGCCACCAGTTCGCTAACAAAGAAAAAAACGTATGAAACTCTTGGTCAAATTCTGAAATAATATTTTTAAACATAATAATTAAAAAGCAATATGAACATAGAAATAGGTAGGTAGGTTTATATAGTTTTTGTTCGCCGTTGAATTTCGTTGTAAAAAAATTCATTTCATTTCATTTTCATTCATCAGGATACTCGTATTTGATTGTAAAATCAATGTCAATCTAGTAAAAGCAATAATTGATATTATATTAATAATGAGTTTTTGTGAAAAATATATGTTTTCTTACTAAGCAGCAATCCATTTTCAAAAATGTTGAAAAATCTATCAAAATTCCTTTTGCAGTTTTTCCTAAGGTTTTATTGACCAATATAAGTGAACGTACCTTAAAGATCCATCGATGTAACCTTAAAATTTCCTCAAAATTAGCGGCTGTCATAAATCCAATTACATTGTTGTTGTTCAATTTCATTGTTGATTCATCGTCCTGGATGTAATATGAATCATTTGCTACTTCAGCAGATGAATGTACTCGATTACCAATTACTTTTTTAAGCTTCAACACATTTCTTTGTACTGTTTTAATACGTGTGCCAAAAAACTCATCATTTTTGTCTGGATTTAAAATTAATCGCTAAGTTTTTTAATAAAATACTCTAATTTTATGTTTAACTCGAAAATTAATAAAAATGCTTACATAATTTATATCAGATAATTCCTCCGCATCTCTTAATTTAGGAAAAAGGTCCACTACTCCACTAAAGACTGAGCCCAAAGTTTTTACCTTCCGTCGAAGGAACACACACACAACCTCTGTTGCTAATGTGAGCAATAAAGCTGGTTTGCATTACTGAATTTAAAAATGAATGTTCCATTTCCGGTTAACGCTTGTGAATGAATAATCCAAAATTTCGTTTTCTGCACTATTCACTCATATGCCACTATATATTTTAATATTTTATTATTACTATATATACATATATTTATATATTATATTAAAACATTAATAAATTATTATTATTATATACGTATGTATTATTAGATAATTCACAAAAAAAAACTTATTAGAAGCACATTTGAAATTATTTATAAACTTTCTATCTAAACATATAAATTGAACTAAAATAATGAGGTATATTGCATAAGAAAAAAACCTTTGAGGCATTTTTGTATATAGTCGTCCTTTTTCCAAATATAACAGGATAGCCTACATTTACCTTGACTTCTACGATATAAATAATATTCTACTCGTGCAGTCATTACCGACGAAAATTAATTGTTACATAGGAGAAGTAGTATAGTATAACTCTTCGCACTAAATAAAGAATGAGACATACTTAAAACAAACTAAAATGCAGAGTAAAAAATGATTGGGATATTTACAGACTATGAACTCGTATATACATTGATGATTTTGTGTACTCAGTTTTAACACTTTTTAAGAAGTATTAATAGATAGTGTCCTTTTTAACAGCCACTTTAATCCATTTAAAGGTGTTAATTCAAAAATGTATAATGGTGTTTGCTTTTTTAAACACTCGAAAATTGTTGAACATTTGATTTGGAATAAATTGTAAACATATTCCGGTTATTAACGTAGATGCAAAACGAATAAAAATATAATGTACATGTATCTATGTACACATATGAATTGAACATATAAACATTCACCAGATTTATATATTAATTGAACTTGGAACATTCAACTCTGTGCAATATAACTTCTAATATGTTGTTTGGAAATTTTTTATTTTTGTTCAGGCTTTATTATTTTCTATTTATTGGATAATGGTGAATACACTAAGACGTTAAATGTTAACATTTTATATGCAAGCGACGTACTTTAATTAATAAGTAGCATACTTATATTTCTATTGTAGTTCAATTATATAGTTGGCCAAAGATTCAAGTAGAATATTTATTATATGTATGTAATTAGAAAACTACATACGGGTCTGAAGGAAGAAAAATATAATAACTTTTAGATGTTTTTAGAAACAGTACAATAAAAAGGTTTAGACATTTCGTTGTACTGAAACACAAAGCAAATTATATGTCTTTGAAAACTTCAATTCCTTCAAAATTCCAGGATGAATGCTGTTTGGATACACCGCCTATAAATGCAGTATAAAACCTGATAATTCTTTGTAGTAGTAATTTCTGTAGAATACTGTCCACCCAAAATTTGTTGTGATAACAACAGTTATCTACGGAAAGGCGCACCGATTTTCTAGGGATATTTTATGTTGAAAATTAATTATATATACGTATGTATATATGTATTCCACTTCCATTATCCCATCTTGCTATACAATAAGCCGAATGCAAATTTGTTTCTTAAGATGGCATTTAATATCTTTTAAGATTAAATAAGTATATGATAATGGTGGGGCTATTTATTAACCAATTTACTTTATTGCCTGTTGTGTTTTTAAATAGCTACATTCAATTTTATAAGGGCTTTAGTACTTATCTACAGGTAATGATAATTTACTGTAATATTTGATATTTTACTTATTAACATATCCGTATTTGCAATTCCCAAGAGTAAAATTTAACAGTAATGCGAAAAAAGTACCAAATGAATTGCCGAGTTTCACTAAAACTATTTTGTCTGACTTGGTTTAATTATGCATTTTGCACGTATTACAGAATTAACAGAAAACATTTGAGTTTTTACAATTTAGCTAAATTCAGGAACAACAAATAGTTAAATAAAACATGGTTTTGGGAGGAATTAAATTATGTTTAGCGCTGGTTGGGGATACATACCGATTTTAACAATATATTTCGACGTTTTGTGTAAAATTTGTCAATTTTTCCACCTAGCAAAATTCAGAAATAACAAATAATTAAATAGAACTATATTTTGGAAAACTTAAATTATTTTTAGCACCGGTCGGGTACATCCCGAATTTTTTCCTGTGTATTATTGGTTCTTCACTATAATATTTTTGTCCTAGTATTAAAAGTACCTACTTTTACACCAGGGATTAGAAGTGTAGCTTAGCACACACATTTTTTTAAATAGTAAGAAAAAGGCCAGCTTTAATACCCAAAATAAGAGGCTTTTAAGCCGCTGGGAGAAAAATTATTTTTTACGTGTAATTGAACAACACTGACTGTAGGTAAGGTATATACATACATATATATAGCTGATTTTGCAGCAACATAATTATTGTATACATTTAATCGGATATATTTAAATCAGTTGTTTTATAATAATATTATTTAATCTTCTCGAAATAAGACTTTTTGGTGATAAATGCATTATGTAAATGCTACAGAATGATTGATATGGGCGAATAAGTATTTCGCACGCATTTGATCGATCGGTTCATGTTTGGGGTTACAGACAGCACCGAAATTTTTTGGAAAATGTTAATTTGTGCTATACTTCATCAATCAATTCGTTTATTCATGCATTTGGAATAGTAGTATATGTATATTTGACACAATCACCCCATTTATAAATTATAATTTTATTTATGTATGTATGTAATAGATGTATTTGTATAATGGGGTGTCGAAAATATATCTCTTCCATTGTATCCTTAATTTTTGTACCCTCTGCAAAAAACTAGCACAAAAAAATAATCCAACGACAATCGAAATAGAAGCAATGTATTATGGAAAACAAACAAATACATAACCCTTGTAATAGAATTAAGCTTTAACTTTTCCTAGCTTTTTGTTCCGTCGCTGCTTGTACGTATATACTACTGTTTGTTGTTTTGTTTAGAAATGTCTAACACAAAAAGAGTAGTTTTTGCAGTTTTTTTTTTGTTCTGTTCTCGTAAGATTTATATAATCTTCTTGTTTTTAGGAGGATAATAAAATATTTGAATTAGATTTTTCACTTTTGATTACCAACGTATCTATCGTACACATATACAGAATGTGTTATATGTATGTACGAGTATATAGAACAGATTGTTTCATGGTTCGAATACGTATATACTATGTAAGTGTATATACATATGTAAACTGAAAGCTTGTGAATCTGGTGTTGTTTTATTTTTATACTTCTTATCCATTGTCAGATTAGCAAGATTACTTGTTAAAATAACATTGTTTTCTAAAGTCAACTGTTATAATTATATGTGACATTTGGAACTTGTTTTTGATATTATTTTATATGTAGAAGTGTGCGAAAATAATCGATTGCTGCGGTTCAACAAAATACATAACACAGGGTGCGTAAATATTTCAGACCAAATTTAAAATAAGCCAAACAAAAACCTCTAAATATCCATAAATAAAGTATCGCGCTAAATTATGTCATTTTTTTCTCGTTCAAAAATTTTAACCCGAAAGTTTATCAATTAAATTAGATGCTATTTAATACAGTGAAGCGACCGGCACATCGAAAACATTAACAAGGGAAAGGCCACGCCAGAAAAAATAGCAAAGAACGACCGGCAACAGAAATGAAAAATTTAATCCCATTTTCTTTTATATAACGCCTATATTATATACGCATATATATACATATATAAATAGGATATAGAAAGTTCGCTGAGAAGAAAATTAGAAAATTTAGGAAAATGAAATATTTGACGCTTCAAGAAAGCCTATTAACATAAATTTAAAAATGAAAGTCAAAATACATACATCTAATAAATAAATAAAGAGTGATGAAGAGGGACGCTTTTTACGAAAGAAAATCATTAATTTATTCAACATTTAAATTTTCTTATTTTTTGCCATCTTGTTTAAGGTATTTTGTGTTAGTCGCGCAAACATTGAAAATGGTCAATCGTTAAACGAAATAGAATTTTTAAATTTAAAATTCGTATATGTATAAAGACACTAAAATTTACGATTTGGTTGGTATTAGCTATGTATATACCATTCATCATGACTTATCAATTTAATTGGCATTCTTGAAATAATAAACTAGCATTATACAGTATAAAAAGAGAATTGACAGATTATGCTATTTATTATTAATAAACTATAGCTGTAATAAAATATTAAATACGTATAATGTATATTGAATAATTAGAATTACAGGCAATGATAGAAGGCCGATGTGTTTGGAGTACAGTAATTCGGTGAGCACAACACATAACATTACTTCGAATAGTTGCCACCAAAATAAAATTGCATTCTAATTTCACTCGATTTAAAAGGGTATCGTTGCCGTCAAGTAGTATTATAGGTCGCTAATATGTTTACAGTTGGCATTTTCCCAAAAATTGTGAAAAATTTCATATCTAAAAAATATTGATAATAAAAATTTAAATGATTTAATATTGATAGTTTATAAAAAAATTGTATAATTTTCTTTTATTTTAAAATAACTCAATAAAATTAGTTCCCTCTAATCCAATAATTACGACCCGCAATGCACATGCTATCGAAAAACGCTCACTTGCCTATAATTGTTTCTTAGTTCACAGGGATTGATAGATATAGCGGCATATGGATCATATATGATAGGTCCCACGCATCCAATAATTACCACCCCATATGCAAATGCGATGGCGAGAAAAGTCATTTAAATAATTGGTTCCATACATGGTTTGAGCTATCGAAAAACGCTCACTTGCCTATAATTATTTCTTAATTCTGTGGGATTGATATATGTATTTATGTTTCTTATTTATGAATTAAAATCTGGCTCACTGATTGACAGTCCATGGTTATTTGATGCATTTCATTAGCAAGAGATGGCTCAATTTAGTTTGGAGATTATTTTTTATTTCAATTATTTAGTTTTTCAATGACGGTCGTTTTCAATGAGATTATCTCGAGAATCTATGGTATATACTACCATATTTGAATTAACTTAACTGTTTTACGAATTTCTGGCGGTAGCGACATATTTTTTTAAATCATCATATTGGCCCCATTTTCCGTTGTATTTTTAATAACTTACAAAATCTCCAGAACTCGTTTCATTTTAATTAAAATTTTGTTTTAACTGTTCATAACTTATAATTCCTGTTAAACTATAAGGAGTTCCTTCAAATAATATTGTGGATTCAATCTAACTTATTTTGATTTTCAGCTGGTTTTCTATAGATTCAGTATAAATCGATATTATTGGATGATACTTATTATTTTGAGGATTCATTTTATTGTGACATACTGGACAGCCCTGAGTTGAAAATTCTTCTAATCATTTAAATTAGAAAACCCAACTTCTGTTAATGTCAACATAATAACAAGAAGAACATTTCGTTCTTCCTCAATTATTGTTTCACAATTGTGGTATTTAATTTGAACAGTTAAGCATGGAAGGCTTTTCAGTATAAACCTTGATACATCTTGAATATTACAAATAATTCAAATAATTATAGGCAAATGAGCATTTTTTATAGGTCAAACACTGTTTCATACAGTGTTTGAGCTGTTAAAACGTTCATTAATTGGCCTTTCTCGCCATTGTATGAACATATAGGGGTGGTAATTATTCGATGGTAAGAGAACTATCATATAAAATCCATATGCCGCTATATCTATCAATCCCTGTGAACTAAGACACAATTATTGGCAGGTGAGCGTTTCTCGATAGCTCAAATCATTTATGGAACTAATACTTTAAATGGCCTATCTCGCCATTGCATGAACAATGGGGTGGTAATTTTTTGATGGTGAGGGATCTATCTAGTATGTTCCAAATGCCGCTAAAATGGTGACGACCGATAATGGTGATAGAATGATGTACTTTGCAATTGCTCACGATCTGAGAGTAGCAAGACATGGATCCATCCTCGCAAAACTTCCCGCAGCCAAATTGACCACGTGTTAATTTCAAAAGGGCGAGCTCGGGTTGTGCAGGATGTGAGAACGTATCGGTCAGCAACCAAAACGTAGGCAGCGCTCATTATTTGGTCGCTGCAAAGCTACGGTGGAAGTTTTCGTACAAGTTTGGGAATACAGCGAAACGCATGGTACGTTTCGACTGTGAAGGTCTGATAAATGAAGATCAAAAGAAACATTGAGGGAGCTAATTACCAGTCTGACTGTGTGAACTCTCTCTGGGAATAGGAATAGTGAAAGTCAGACCCAAGAATGATTGGTTTGATGACGAGTGTCGTCTTGCAGTTGAGCAACAAAATATAGCCCATAGTGACGTGCTTCAACGACTCACAATCGCGAGGAAAAACAAGCCTGCTCTTACTAGGAGGGCAGCTAAGCGGATTTGTAGACGGAAGAAGCCAGAATGGTGGAAGGCCGAGGTTCTGAAAGTACAAGAACTCACCAATGAGCGCAGTTCGCGTAATTTCTTTAAAGGAATTACTGGATTTCACCATGCTTTCAAGCCAGCGTCAACTGCCATTCGGGACCGGGATGGAAACCTCTGTGTCAACATCGACGCAGTACTCGACACATGGAATGGGCTCTTTACCGACCTGCTTGGTGTTCATCATGCGTCACAGACTGTAGTTGATTCACCTCAAATACAGACTGCGGAGATGTGCATTGAGGAACTACCCCAAGGGGAATTCACTAAGGCCATGAAACGAACGATTGAAACGAAACTGCTAACCTGGATTGGACTGCATTAATTCGGAGCTCTTGATATTCGGAGGGGCTACTTTGTGGAACTGTCTTTTCGACCTTATTCGATTGGCATGGCGAACCGAAGTTATGCCTGACGAATGGAAAGTGGCCGCGATATGCCCCATCTTCAAGAAGGGAGACCGCTTGAAGTGTGAGGATTATCGCGGTATACCTATCCATTGCACAGCATACAAGTTACTGTCATACATGTTATTGAATAGAATCACTCTGACTATCAATGAGGCTTTCGTCCGAATCGATCAGTCACTGATCAGGACTTTTCGCTGCGAGTGATTCTATCTAAATATTATGAGACATCCATTTCCGTACATCAGGCGTTCCTGGATTTCCGACAGAGTTTGTGGTCTGCCCTGGAATATCTAGGAATGCCAACAAAATTGGTACGACTGTGCAGGATAACAGTGACGCAGTCTCAATGCTGTGTTAAACTTGACAACAGGCTATCGACAATTTTTTGCAGTTAACTCGGGTGTTCGGCAGAGAGATGCTCTGTCCCAGATACTCTTTAATCTTATGTTGGAGTACATCTTTCGTAAAACTGAAACACCTCAGCGCAACATCTTATATCGCCCGTCCAATCAGGTGCTTGCATATGCAGATGACATATGCGTGATTGGACTGAATAGCAACGGAGTGAAAAAAATACTTGATCCGCTTCTAGAGTTTTCAGCTTCAGTTGGACTTCAGATCAATGAGTCCAAAACAAAATACCTGATCTCTGGTTTTCGGGACAATGGCACACCAGATTTTAGTAGTGGCCACCACACGTTTGAGGGAGTGAGGAGGTTCAAATATGTGGGTTCTCTTACCTATCACTCACGATAACAGTGTGGATGAGGATATTAAAGTTCAGCTGGTAGCTGGTAGTCGTGCTTTGTATCCCTTAAGGCCACTGCTAAAATCTAAATATTTATCAAGTGCCGTGAGGCTGATGCTTTACAAACCGTTGATCAGGCCCGTTGTTATGTTTGGATGTGAAAGTTGGGCGCTGACGGATGAGTACGAGAGATGGCTCCTTACATTTGAGAGAAGAATCATGCGTGTGATTTACGGCCCAAAACGCGGAAGCGCTAGTACATACCGAGCTCTGTACAATATCGAGATCAGAGATCTGATGAAGATCCCCGATATTGTACATAAAGTAAGATCTCAGCGAGTTCGCTGGCTCGGGCACTTTCTGTGTGCTGATCTGGAACGAATTGTGTAGCTATCTCTGAAAGGAGAGCTACCATATGATAGGCGCAGACGTTGCAGGCGACGATGGCTCCACGATGTAGAGGACGACTTGGCCTCTTCAGATTGTCTTAGACAGTATGAAGACCATGCTCGGGATCGAAACCGTTGGAGCCAAATTGTTGGCTCAGTAATGGCCTTTAATACTGTTTATTATTATATGCCGCTATATCTATCAATCCCTGACACTAAGAAACAATTATAGGTAAGTGAGCGTTTTTTGATAGCTCAAACCATGTATGGAACTAATTCTTTAAATCGCCTTTCTCGCCATCGCATGAACATAGGGGTGGTATCATATATGATCCATATGCCGCTATATCTATCAATCGCTGTGAATTAAGAATTAACTATTGGCATCCGAGCAGTTTTTAATAGCAATATAAATATATGCGTTTTTGCTATTGCGTGAACATGTTTATTTACATATGTACATAAATATTATATATAATGCTTATTGAGCTAATGTTTGAACAGGCTTTTTTCGGGATGCACTTTCGGGCTAACTTCACATCCATTACTCAAACGTGATTCAAAACTTAGAATAGGTCGGTTGGCTGAATTGCTCAATGAACAGGTAATCTTATTACTGTATCTGACTTCTCCGACAGTGAAAACAAAAGGAAATGTTTAATTTTCAACAATTTTGTTTCGTTAACGTTTGTATGGTATAATATAATTACTACTTAATACTTGTATGTGTAGCTCTCGTTTTGCGTTCATATAACGGATACCGATCAAACCTTTCTTTTTGAAAATTCCTTCAGACATAGATTAATACAGACTGCCACTCAGGCCGGATTGACCTTATCAGCTTTGGATCTAATTTTTGAATTATTGCTGTGGTGGTATTATATGGCTACGCTATATTTGGCGTGAGATAGTTCACGTTTTAAAAATTCTTTAACATAAATTTAACGTTTCACAGCACCAAATATACATATGTCTTTTCGCAGAATATTATATAGTAGTGGTTTGGTTTTAAAGATTCGTTCAAGAATAAGCCATTAAGCATTGCGTTTATTATTTCAGACCAGGTTGGATTACACGTAAGAAAAGTAAAGCTAAAATCAATACTGACATTGCGCTCTGGTATATTGTATAAGCGCTCCACCGTCTTGGGATTCAGATAAGACATTTGGAACAGTTATAGTCATTGTGTAATGAACACTATCACGTGACTCTTGCAAGCCACGCAGTAGCTCCGTTTACAAACTCTCACGTGGGTTGTCCAGACAGCATTTTGCAGCCGGTAGCTATCAGTGGTGTGGGGGGTCTTTCTTGGGCTGTATCAAACAAGCGTTAAACTAGCACAACCTACGTCATTTTGACTTTTTCACTATATACACATCACTGATATTCACTTGTGACTCACATCTACGCAGAACCGAACAGTTTTTATTCAGGCATTAAATTTTGTAGCAAAACCAAAAAAAATAAACCAGAAAAAATAAAAAATAAACCCAATAAAAAAACACCGAAAAAAACTGAAATTAATTTTCAAACTATTTACAATATTTAATTATAAAAAAAAATTCAAAACTTTATACATATACATATTTTTTGTTTGTTTTATAACTACCCACCCTTACCACTAATATATATATTTTTATTACATTAATTAATTAATTAAAAAAAATAAAATTTATATTTTTTTCTTAATTTAATTTAAAAAGAAACCTTATTGGCATGAGATGAGTCGTCAGCTCCATGCGATGTCCTCAATCTGGATCCGCAGCTTTTAGATATTTTATTTATTTATTTTTGTTTTCTTAATAATTTTTTTTTTATTATATTTTAATTTTATTAACTACGAGTATTATTAGTTTCTCTGCACCCTCAGTTTTAATTACCTAATTTATTTGGTTTATAATTTTTTTGTTATATGTTATTTATCACTTTCTCCCCGTCAAGTTTTTCTTTTCTTTTCTCCAGCTTCCGGCATCTACTTTTATTATTAATATTATTTTTTTTAAATGCTGCCAATGGCTTTATTCTTGAATCTTTCTACAAAAGAAACTAACAAGAAGTATTCAAATCTTAAGCTAAAATTATTACATATTTTAACTCTTAACTAATGTTAATTAATACTTGATATTAGTGTTTACTATTTAATTAATTTAGATTACATTTATATGTAAAACCTAAACATTTAATATATTTACAGGTTCATCAGTCCAAGTGGATCTGCTCTTCTAAGTCGCCTAAATCGCGGCTGTTTCAATATATCCCTGGCCAATTCATTGGGATGTGTCTCTAGTTTTGAGTAATATTTCGAACTGAATTCTTTGATGGTTTCTTTGATAGTTTCAATTCCAAGAACATCGTGTATATTACTATTTCGCATGTACCACTTAGCATTGGTAATACAACGAAGTATTTTCGCTTGGGTTCGTTGCAGGAGTTCTCTGTTTGACGCGCTGGTGGATTCCCATAACTGAATCCCATATGTCCATATGGGTTTGATTATCACTTTGTACAATAAAACTTTATTGGTTAATAAAAGCTGAGATTTTCTTCCCATCAACCAATACATTTTGGAACATTTTATTTTTATTTGTTTGCGCTTTGCTTCGATATGATTTTTCCACGCTAACCTTCTATCCAGATGCATGTGACGTGAGTTGATACTTTTGTGACGTGAGGTTTTTTTTTTTTTTTTTTTTTTTAAATTGGGCGGATTACTCCAGCACTCAATGCCACAATGGGCCCACGGTGCAATACCCGGACAAACACATATACTTACACATTAAAAACACCCAACCGTGATTTTTGGTCACCACCGGGAATCGAACCCGAGACCCTAGAATAACAAGGCAAGCACGCTACTTACTCTTCTAATCGAGGGCGGCGACGTGAGGTTTACTTTTATGCGCCATTTTTTAAGCCAGTTTTCGATTTGGTTTCGATGATTCTGTAATTCCTTTGAGGCAGTTTAGGGATTACTGTGTTACACCAGGACGGCCGTATCATCGGCAAAGGTTGATATGACTACCTTGTTGGTTACAGGTAAGTCAGCTGTGTACAGCAGGTAAAATATTGGACCTAGAACGCTGCCTTGTGGAACACCCGCGTTGATATCATTTAAACAAGTAGTTGCAGTATTTTGTTTAACCATGTACTGCCTTTGAAGGAGATAGTTTCCCAGAACTGCCAAACTTTATCAAAGTCTTGTGCAATGTCCAAGAAGGCAGTGGAACAATTTTTTTTTTCCTCAAAGGTGATTTTGATTGCATTTGCAACTCCGTGTACTTGTTCTGCGGTACCATGTTGATTTCGGACCCCAAATTGATGGTCTGGAATAATATGCCGTTCTTCTAATACTGGGTTCAACTACGTTAGTAGCATTTTTTTAAATAACTTCGATATTGTAGGCAGCATGCTTATTGGACGATATAATGAAATCTGTGTTTCATTTTTTCCAGCTTTATGTATCATTGTGATTAAAGATATCTTCCATTTTTGAGGAATATAACCAGTCCGCATGATTGCGTTGAATATGAATGTTATTAGTTGTATGTATTTGTCTGGCAATTCCCTTATTATTTTTCCAGTAATAAGATCATGCCCTGATGCCTTTTTTGGACTTACAATTTTTAAATGTATTCTTAACTTTCTTCCAATTATATTTTATGGGTATGAAGGACAAACCATCAGCCATTTGGTCGGGTAGCACGAAGTTATTAGTTTCTTCGTGTGGTGCGAATACTGTTGTTAGATGAGCAGCAAAAGCATTGGCTTTTTCTTCATCGCTTCTAGCCAAATTTCCAGTTGGTAATCTAATCGGGTGATTCGAGTTTGTTGGCCTTTTAAACTTTTTTGTTGCCTTCCACAAAGAATAATCTGTCCTCTCGGTTGCCGAGAGTTCATTTAAATAATTCTGGACGCTGTGGTTTTCTTCTTCCCGCAATGCAAATCTTAGAGTCTTAATAGCTCGATTTAATTTCCATTTCAACAACGGTGATTTTGTTTCTTGCCATCAGCGGCGAATTTTCCGCTATTCCTGGATTAGTTCCTGTATATTATGTGACAGTTTATTAACTTTTTCTGTACTATTTAAGACAGGTGTAGCCTTTTCGGCTGATAATGTCAGGACATCTTTAAGATTTTCTTCCGCCGCATCAGCATCTGCTGGTGTGATAAGAGGGATATTCAGTACCCAATTTTGTTCGACTTACCTCTTATATTGATCCCAATTAGTTTGCTTGTTTGTAAGCCGTTTTGGCGTTTCTATTCTTAGGACGCCGGTGCTCAGTCTTACAATTACAGGTGAGTAATCAGAAGACAGATCATAGCAGTCGGGAGCCTTAGCATATGTACGAGGAATGCCTTTAGTTACACAAAAGTCAATTAAATCAGGATTTTTCTTTTTATGTGTGGGTCAGTACGTTGGGTGACCGGCAGATAAGTAATCCAGGGACTGTTCTTCTATAGCTTCATAAAGTTGTTTGCCTTTCGACGATGTTAATCTGGAACTCCATTGAATGTGTTTGGCGTTGAAATCACCCCCCGCAAAAAAAATTATTACCTAGCTGGCTGAAATAATCCATGAACTGCAGTTTTTTATATCATGTTTTGGAGGACAGTACACTGCTGATATGACACAGTTTCCAGACCACTCCTGCTGACAGATGCTCGTTGATTGAATATGTTCCTTCTCATATTTCATAAATTCATAGTGTTTTAATCATGTTTTTATCAGTACAGCTGTGCCTCCATGTGCTTTCCCATCGGGGTGCTTTGTGTCATAAACAGAGTACCCATTAATTTTGAAAGAGTTATATTTGGTGGTGTGTTTCAGATACTAACATTATGTCAATATTGTGCTCAGTGAGGAATGCTTGAACCTCTTCTTTATGTTTCGCTAGGCCGTTGACATTCCATATGGCTATTTTGAGGACAGTCATTTTTGATTTTTAAACGTTATTTCTGATTTCTTTCTGTATTTATCTGGCTTAGATGGTGTTTCTTTTAGCTTTATTTACTTCTTTTTAAAATAAGAGTGGTAAAAACCGCCAGACATTTAATTTTGATTTAACTTCAATAAAAAAAAAGAAATGTGCAGCCGTATGACACCAAAAAAAATATAATATGTATAAATTCAGCCAAGGTTCAACCCCAATTTTATTTGCTTTCCCGGGCGATAATTGACACATTCAATTATGATTAATTTGCACAAACGAAATAATTTATTAAACATAAAAATTTACAATATACATAATTATTTTACACCACTCAATGCTTACTGAGCAACTCTTTTATGACAACTCCGCAATAATCAATACCTGTATTAAAAAAATGCGTGTGTAAGTAAACTGCACTCTGCAAGCTGGTAAGTCGCCCATCAACTGATTTGTTGTTGTTGTGAATTATGAATCTGATGACATTTTTGAATTTTAGGATCCAATATTTCCGACGTAATAGCGATAAGCAAAGGCCAGCACTAGCATGGCTGTATATTTGGTGATAGTCTCTTATTAATGGTTTGCAAATTATTGAATTGTTTGATATTAAAATTGGATGTTTCAATTGCAATCGGTATTTGTAAATCGGCCACCCACTTGAATTAGTTTGTCACCTTGAATAAATGGATTGAATGTCTTCAGTTTACTGCTGTTTGATACTTGTTTTCCTTCAACCAATAAATTGTATTCTTCAGTAAAATTTTTTTTTTGTTCAATTCTATACGTGGCGGCTCTTCCATTGTTGGTTTCAAAGTGACATTGGGCTCATCAGATACGCAAGATGAATTACTTTTAGCTTTGTATTTATTCACCAGGTACTTTACACACTTAATAATCACAGCTAAATTATAGCACGTTCGGTGAAAACTTGAACATCTCAATAAAAGTGGCTCCATAAAGTCGAATTCACTTGATGACCTTCTTCGTACATCTCGACATTGTTTGATTGCTCCGTATTATAGGTAGGCCAGTTAGATTTATTTTCACAAATCCAAGCTGGTCCCGCCCACCATAATTTGTGTGCTATTAATTCTTCAATGCTAGGCCCTCGTGTTGCACAATCAGCAGGATTCTCTTCGGAAGCGACGTGTTGCCAATAATTGGGTTTATACTGAGATAAAATATTTGACGTCCAATTTGCCACAAATGTTTTCCAACGTTTCGGTAAAGATGATAACCAATCAAGAGCCAACTTTGAATCGGTCCACAATGTAATGCCCTCAAATTCAAATGTTATGGTTTTCGCTACAAACGACATAAGTTGAGTCAGCATATGAGTCGGTGGAACTTTGGTTTTAGCAATCAACATAGTCGATTTTCTTTCAACACCCTCTCCGGAACAGCGTAAATCACGGCTGAATATGCTAATTCACTGGCATCACAGAACCCGAATAATTCGATTGTTTCTGTAGAGTTTAACCACCTGGGAAGTTTGATTTGATTTATTTGTGATAAGCTTCCTCTTAATTTTAGCCAATCCTCTTTAACCCCTTGAGGTAGAATATCATCCCATTGGTTCTAGTCATAATTTTTGAAAAAATATTTTTATCGTAACTGTTAATGGTGATACCCAACCAAATGGATCAAAAATGCTAACATCTGACAATAATCCTCGTTTTGTTAAACAGGCGGACTTCGGTACTTCGCATTTAAATGAGAAATCATCTTGACATGAGTCCCAAATTATACCAAGCACCTTTGATAAATCACTTTCATTAGAAAACTCTTTTTCAGAATTTGCCTCACTAGATTCCTCTCAGCCTGTTAAAATATTTGAATTATTCGACCTGAATTTTCTTAAATTGAAACCAAACTCATTTAATGTGGATGCCAGTAGCTGTTTTTAATTAATTATTTCACTAATCGTGCCAGCTCCACACATCAAATTGTCAACGTGATTTTGATGAAATTCGATTGGCTATTGCTTTGATGCATCTCGTTGATAAGAATGAAGCAGAAGTAGTACCATACGTTACGATGCGTAATTGAAATGCTTGTGTTGGTTCATTTGGATTTGTTCACCAAAGTATTTGTTAAAATTTGACGTTAACTTCGTGGATCCAAACCATTCTATACATCTTCACGATGTCACCGGTTAAAACATACTTATGCTGTCTAAATTTTATAATAATTTCAACTAATGAAGACTGAACTGTGGTACAAACTTCCAATATTTTATTTAGCGATAGATTTGTTGTTGATCTTGCTGATCCATCAAATACGACTCTTAAACGGGTTGTTGAACTTTGCTTTAACACCCCATGATGCGGTAAATAATACCCATTTTGATTTGGCTTACCAATTCGTTTCATATGCCCAAGGTTTTCATATTCTTTCATAAAATCAAATGGTGTATTTAAATGAACATCGTCCACAGAAACATTTTTAAATTCAAACAATTCATGAGGTTTTTAAATTTTTAACTCGTTCCTTAACACGATTATGTTAAAATAAAATCTAGAGGTATAATCTACCAACTGAATGTCAGTCTAACGAGATTAAATTTCTAATATGTTAGTACAATTCGCCTAATTGATTAAGAGTTTCATTGAGCTAACTCAACATTATATATAATTATAAAAAAATATTTACTTCATGGAAATCAAATAAAATAATTATAACACCCTTGATTTTCTATAATGTTGTATTTAGTTGTTATAACCAACCACCCACCATTTTAGCCCTCCTCCAAATAAATTTTAGTCATTGTTTAACTTTTCAACATGAAAACATATTTGAGGTTATTTTTTCTGGTAAAAATATATAAAAGTAAACCACAAATAATTAAATATGTGGTTAAAATTTTAATTATTTTCTATATAAGGTACTTACATATATAAATTTGTTGTATTAAATATACGTAACCGAACGTAAATTGTAAACTATGATAAATTCTTAATTTAAAATTTTAATTTTTTTTTTCTATAAAATATTCTGCACAAGTAACATGACTAGCATATTTTATTAACTCTATATGTACAGAATGATTTTGTGTTTACTATAACCAGAATTGTTCATCTACACTAATTTCTCTCTTTCAACTAAAATAATACAAACAGTATAACAAAAACTATATGTTTTAATATATTCAATATTCATGTTGTTTATTTTATAAATATTATTTTTATGCTCTACTAAATTGCATTAACCTATTTAAAATATGCCAAATGTACAAATATAGATTTACCTGTCTATATTTTGTATATACCTGGCACATTTCTTTGCACTACTCGTATTTAGTTTTACTTTTCTATGTTTGTACATATGTGGAAGAAACATCAAAATCAATGGATTAAAAGCACAAACCATAAACTAGAAATGTAAATTTATACATATTTTAGAGTTTTTCATATTTAAAACTAATTCTATATTTATAAGGATTTATAGTTTATGAAATGTTGATCTATCAGTTATGTTGTTTATCTTCCAGGAAAAATAAAATTATAAATACATCAAGCCGAAAACTGAATTTGGAATTATTTGTTTTGTCGTTGGTAAACAGAAAAAAAAACCATACTGTAAAATGATCTGTCAATGATATAAAATTAAGTTTCCAAAATATGGGTTAAACTTTTATACAATATTGTATATTTTACCAGTCAAATAATTAAAAAATTTTCATCGTTGTACAAATAACTTACAACAACAAAAATTTATCGTCTGCTGCTACACAAGACGAAAGTTTGATAAATTACCCAAACCATTGAAACATCTTTAACATTTTCTTCATTAGTATTAACTATATAGCAACGAGTTTATGTACAATGTATATAGGAAGATAAAAACAAGAAAACCGCAATTTCCTAACCCACATTTAATTTCCCGTTCAGTTTCTTCATTAATCGATAAAAAAAATTATTCTTTTGCTATTGCTTTCTATAAATTAAGGTTTTCATTCAACCATGAAACTTTATTTTTTTCACTAAGTATAATTTTATCTTTTCACTTCATAAAATTAAGAAGGTTGGAAATTGTTGTTTTCAATACTTTTGTTGGTTTCCTCCGATATTATTTTCAATTTTCGCTATTTTAAATAGTGAAATCAAAGTTGTAATACCAAAAATATAATTTATTTAATCGAAAGACTACATATCCCAATTTTAGTTCGTTTTCTATATTGTCTACAGTATTTCTTACTATATCCAATAAACAAATATTCTAATTGAATGAATATAAATGAATGTTCTCAGTTTAACAATCGTCAGTAACTAATTTTATTAAATATCCTTAAATGTTTCAAAACTATCTATGTACATATGTTAGGCGAACCCTTACTGAATAATAATTTCAAGATTAACTGGAGTACTGGTTAACTATACTATATTAAGTGTTTAACTTGAGGTTTATAGAATTTGTTGCAATTATTTCCTTATCTTCTATTTACTGGTGTTACTGCCTTATGCTCACTATAGTGCTAACTCAAAAGGTTTTACTCTTTTCAGTCTTCTCACTGCTTCCCTGTGGTCGAGTAGTTGGTTGGCCTCAACGTTCGGGTGATTCTGGAGCCTCATTTCATGCTTCCGTCTTAGGTCGCTGTGGAGGTCGCTATTACGTATGTACCAGGGGGCATTTACAATATCCCTTAGCACTCTGTTTTGGAATCTTTGAACGACATCCATGTTGCTTGGTTTAGTACAACCCCACAGCTGAATTTCATACATCCAAATGGGCTTTAATATCTGCTTATATAGCATCAATTTATTGTTTATTGATAGATTGGAGTTCCTTCCCATCAGCCAATACATCTTTCTATATTTGAGTCTGAGTTCTTCACTTTTTTTCTTGACATGGACCTTCCATCTAAGTTTGGTATCTAGATTCATTCCTAGATATTTTGCTAACTTAGCATGTGGTAATGGGACATTATTTAATACCACAGGCAAATGTTATTTTTCTGTTGGTGTAGTCAACACGTATGGATTTTGTTTCATTTAACCTGACACGCCATTGCTTCGTCGCATCTTGAAGCTTATTGGTAGCTCCTTCTATGGTATCATCTACTACCAAAATAGCAGTGTCGTCTGCAAATGTGCCAATTGTGGTATTCTGGGATATCGCTTGAGAATAATAAATATAGAATGGGTCCTAAGACACTTCCTTGTGGCACTCCAGCTTTGATCTTTTTAATTTCTGAGTATGATTGTTCCTGTTTAACACGAAAGTGTCGCTCTGTAATGTAGGATTTTAATATTTGGCAGAATTGTGAAGGTAGAATATTCTGGAGTTTGTGTTGAAGACCTTCCTGCCAAACTTTGTCAAACGCCTGGGCCACGTCAAGGAAGACTGCTGAGCAAATTTTCTTTTCTTCGAGTGATCTTTCTCTGAATTCTGCTATTCTATGAATTTGGTCAATTGTAGAGTGTCTATCTCTAAATCCAAAAGGGGTGTGGGGGGGGGGGTTAATTCCTGCCTTTTAATTATTGGTTTCAATCTTTTTAAGAGAAGTCTTTCAAATAGTTTTGACATAATAGTCAGTAACGAAATCGGTCTATGGGATGTTATTTCGTTTGGTGGTTTTCCAGGCTTAGGTATCATAATCACCTCCGCGAACTTCCATACATTTAGTACATATTTCATCCTGAAGGCTGCATTGATTAGAGTTGTTAATTTTTTAATGCCTTTCTTCGATAGCTGTTTTAAGATTTTTCCTGTTATCAGGTCATAGCCTGGCGCTTTGTTAGGATTTTTTTAATTTCATTTGTCAATTCCGCAGGGGTGGTCAGAGCGATTTCTTGATCAATAGTTTCCTCTACTTCTTGGAATTCTTCTCTTTCTTGTACCTTATTAGGCTGAAAAATACTTTCTAGACGGTCAACGAAAGCTTTTGCTTTTTCTTCATTGCTTCCGGCCCAATTCCCATTGCTTGTTCTTAGGTAAGAGTTAGGTAGTCCCAAAGGACTAGCATAGACACAAAATTGGTTTGTAGCTGTACCACATTCGAGTTTCCTCCTCTTCACTCGCTAAACCATCCTGAGCTTACCAAGAAGCGTTTAAAGTCCCGGATCTCGATCTTACTAACATCCGTGAGGGCGTTCAAAGGGAAAGTTCCCATAAATTTTGTTCTGCTGTACGCTAGACTAGGACAGGCGCAGAGCAGATGGAGCCCATTTTCCTCCTCCTGCTCATCACCACAGCTGCGGCAGAAATCGTGGGCTGGGACACCCAGTCTGCTCGCATGTATCCCAATGAGACAATGTCCCGTTATAGCTCCCACGACCATACCAATATGGTGTCGTCGAAGCGATATCAGTTTTCCTGATCGGGACCGGTCATGTCCAGGCCAGATCTGCCTGGTTATTACACACGAACTGGCATTAGACCATCTGACGTTCGTTTCTTTTATAGCTTCTTCCTGAAGCAGCAGTTCACATGAAGTTAGCGGTATCTTTATATCCCGCCTGCTTTGGTTTATTAGGCGCGTTGTACCCTTACGGGCCAGCTCATCTGCCTTTACATTCCCTGCGATATTGACATGCCCTGGCACCCACGTCAAGGGGATGTTGAACTAATCAGCCATCTCATTTAAAGATGCCAGATAGTTCTGGGCTACCTTCGACGTATGATTGTAGTGTTTTAATAGCAGCCAGGCTGTCCGTAAAAATGCGAATATCCCTCGCAGATATTACATTATACTTCAACCAGTCCATGAACCACTATCGCGATCAGTTCAGCTTGAAAAACGCTGCAAAGTCGGGAAGACGAAAAGAGAGGTTAACCCCTAGTGCCTCACAGAATACCCCGCAGCCAACCCCTCTATCCCTTTTTGAGCCATCCGTGAAGAAGCTTAGCGCCTCATTGTCCATAACCGTTTCGTTCACCCAGTCCTCTAGGGTGGGAAACTCAGTTTGGAATCTCATCTCAGCAGATGGCAAAGGAATAGCGTAGTCGGTAGCCTCCGGGATACCCCTGTTGTATAGGATAGATGAGTGCCCTGCAATGTTACAGGTCCACATAGATATGGATTTTAGCCGAGTGCAAGATGCAAGCTGCTCGGCCGCAATATCCAAGGGAGTAGGTGTCCTCTTGAGAGCCCCACTTATACACAAGCAGGCCGTTCTTTGGACTTTGATCAATAGTTTAAGGTTGGCCATAATTTTTAACGTTGGCGATCAAGCGAGTACCATTTAATGTTGGCGGCTCACAGTGAGGAAGTTTGTGCCTCCTGGTAAAGAGGACCAGCTCCGTTTTCTGTGGGTTTGCGTTCAGTCCGCAGCCGCGTGCCCACTCAGAGAGGTAGCCAAGCGCGCACTGCATGCGCTCACTTAGCGTACTAGGATATTTACCGAAGACCGCAATAGCAACGTCATTCGGGTAAGCAACCACAACCAACGTTGTGCGTTACACGTTCGATAAATCATAGTCACAGAATTCGTTTTGAAATTCTAGAGTCGGGGTTTCATCGTCTCATCCGTAGAACAAACTGACGATTACACGAAATCTGAAGACAAAATTCTCTCATTTTGTTTTTCGGACAAAAAACTTAAAACTACAATTTTTTCGGAGTACGCTGTTTATAGGACAAAGTAACCTATTTTGTTTGAGCTAATGAATATCATTTTGTGTTCTCGTGAAAAGTAAGTCTTTGATCATACTACTTAAGTTAAAATATCTTTTAATAAAAACTAAATTTGGCTATATAAAATCGAAGCAACTTGATGGTATTGATTGTATGCATCCTTCCAACATAAAAATGATATTTAAATTTATTGCATTATCTAACAATAATTCGACTGATGTTAGAATTTTTAACAATAATTTTATATTATTCAGTTGTGTGCCCAAATAAGGAAACGTTTTGAATTTATATGTTTTTTGTTTACTTTATTTTTCAAACTAAAATATGTTATGTGTTCATGAACAAATTTCAGAGAGTTTGATCTATATCATTCTAAATATTTTAGAGTTATAGCAATAAATGTAAAATCGTTTTTCGTTGTCCCAAAGGCAAGGTATCTAACTCTGCGGTAAATATTTGGCCAATGGTTTCGCAAATCAACTTCAACAAAACAAGAAACAGTAATTAAGTGTCAAGTCATTAATTAATTTTAGTGCTTGAAAAATTACGATTTCAATTAATTTTTTCAGGCAACACTGCTTAACCAAACAGTTAGCCCAAATCAACGCAACAATATCGATTTTTTTTTTCAATTTAAAATTAGCCATTTTATCTACAGTGTCAAATTTTAACTTTAATGGACACTGGATATACTTAAGTATTCGGAACAGCCCTCACTTAAACTATTGTTGTGCAAAAGATCATTGCTAAGTTATTCGTTTACCATATGTATAGGTATATTAAAACCATTGATACTGATACATAGTTTTACATTCATAATTTGGGTAAACTAATAAAACTGATATAGTTATGATTCGAGAGGATCGACAACGCCCGTTTAAGACATTTTAAAAATTCCAATTTATAATTATGTACATCCTATTGATTGGCGAACCAAAATGAAAAACTATTAGTGTCAGTTTTCCCCCATATATTTTGTGTATCAAATCCAATTATTCATTTCGAATATATTATATTTTACATACAGTCCCAAAAATTAATCTCTTCAAATAAAAAAAAAACGCATATCAATACACCTACGTATATACATAGTAGTTATTTAAATAAATAATTCGAAAGCTCTGTATAAATTAATTCTCTAATTTTTATTTCATTTGGATTTTATTATATAAAAAAATTTATATTTTTGGTTTTAATTTTTAATTTATGAACTTTTATCAAACAATTTCAGTAAACAAAAAAATCTGCGTTAGTTTTTTTTATGTGTTAATTTTGATACGGATAATAAATATAAATTTTTTTGGTCTCGTGTATTATGCACAGTAGGGATATACCTACCAATCAACATATAACATAAAAACATACATATAAATAATATGTATGGGTGTATAACTAAAAATATAATAAAATAAAATTAAAATAAATATTATTTTGCATGTATGTACATACAAACTCGTATGCATTATGTACTCGTCCATAAAAAGAGAATAAAATAAAAATTAAATCAATTTCCAAACTATTAACGTGTCACCTACAATTTTTATTTAATTTTTTTGTTTTTAAATAAACTGAACCGATTTTTTTGTTGGAAAAGTTTTTTATTCAAACAAATGAATTAAAAAAAAAATGGGAGCTCAAAATTTGAACAATACATTTTTAATAAAATAACTCAATTTCAGTATAAAAATAAATGTTGAACATAAATTAAATTTTTATTTATTTGCATGTCGGTATGTTATTATTATAGGTTATTCAAATTAAATTATTTTTGTATAATTTTTTTTTTTTTTTATGTATTTTATATTTTTAAATACATATTTGGTGTTGTATTGTGTTATGTAAATTTATGGTATTAGTATATGTATGTATTTTATATAATATGAATTTTGTGAAATATCTATAACATTATTTTTTTGTTTTTTCAAAATCAATTTTAAAATTAATCTTATTGTTAAAATTTTGTGTGTGAGTTGAAAATGTACAAAATCATTAAAAATATTAAAATAAATATAAGTATATAGATATACATATATATTACATAAATCTATTTGCTTACACTAAAAGTCAAAAAAGGAGATTTGTTTGATTTATATTAAAATAGTTTTAAATAATGAATTTAATATTTGAGGAATTGTAATCGAATTTGGGATACATTATCTGGATGGGCTTTATTCACAATATTTTCAATGAGTGGGCGCGTGGAGGATTGGTTTATATTAAACGATTATAGGGTTATACTAAACTAATTCAGGCCAAACATACATATATTTTATATTTAAGTACATTTTAATTATGACACAAGAAAGTGATTATATTATATTTGATTTCCGAAATTAACAAGTCGAAAAACTTATCTGAAGTATTCCCATCATTAAGCGTTTTGCTACAAGCCAATAAGATATAGTAACGAACCGTGTTGGCATCGTGGGTGTCGAATAATTATCACTCCTAAAGTAGTGTCGTTTGTTATGGAGTTCTTTTGTATTATCTACTTAGAGCCTTGGCGTGATCATGTCCTGCCGACTAATGCTCATGGATATTAAAAGGAATTATTCAAGGCAAGGATCAACTCACCAGAACTTACTGAGCGACACTTACCGGATTCATTCCCTCACCATAGGCTTTAGCCTCGCATCCTGAAAACTAAATCATGCGACGCGAATAGAGGAAATACAGAACAAGAGAATGTATATAAATTACAAGAAAAGTTACTTAAAATTAAGAAAATATTTTTTAAAAAAATATCTTAGGTTAAGCCCAATTTTATGCTGATCGCACGATGTCACGGACACAATTTTTATTACACAAGTTTTTATTATTTTATTTTTATTTTATGTTAATTTATTCATTTTTCGGTAATGTATCATGCACATGTGGGCACCTTATTTTTATTATTTATTTTTAATATGATTTTTGGTTTTATGATTATGTTCTATTTTTCATGCGGTTACACAACTTTATTTTTTGTTTTTGTGGTTGCAGATAGGTGACCACAATATCACTTTTAATATTTTGTTTTCACACGAATTCATCACACGAGTTCACGTCAATTTTTGTTTGTATAGTTTAATTAATTTTATTATTAAATTAATATAATATATTCACTTAAATTATTCTATGAAAACTATTCACATCCACTTTTGTTTTTTATCTTCTCAATAAAACAATTTGTTCTAAGGGTATCTCACGTGAAATAATACGTGAAATCGAAAATTTTTGGAAGTCATGTTTTAATTTTGTGATTTTTATGTTTTTAATGTGCAGTACTAGGTAAAAAAAATTTTTTGTAGAACTGGATTTTGTTGTTGCTTAAGATACAGAGGGTCAAATATTTGTTAATTTGTTGAAATTGGTTATGTATTTATGCAAATATAAAAAAAATATTTGTCCGAAAAATACGAAATATGGCTCGTTTTAAAGATAAAGAAATAAGAATTAAGAAATTATTACAAAAATAGTACCGTCTTTAAGTTTCTCACTTTCAAAATGGCCGACAAAATAGTTTTTCTCACTTTCCCGGAAAACTAATTTTTTTTTTTTAACTTTTAATTTTTTTATTTTTTTTGTCATTCAATGTTTTCTATAATTACCAAGTAACCGAAAATTTTCTCCATTATCTGAAAAAAATATAATTTGGCTTTGATTTTCTCCGCTTCGGAGTAATTAAATTTAATCCATTTGGGGCAAATATACGTTTCTAAAATGTCGAGCGTTTCGAAAATGTAGGTTGAGCCAATCCAACTTTGAAATCATTCCCTGTGCCTGTTTGTTACCCTCCTTCATTGAAAAATCGTAGGGTTGCTGCTAATTTTAATATGTTTGGGACCGACGACAAACGCTTTATTACTCTCAATTTTGAAGTGATTTCATCTAGCAAATCCGTAAATGACTCTTTCGACAGTCGAAAACCTTTCTTAAAACTAAAAAAATCGTTCATGAAATCGAAAATCACGGATTTTATTTACATACTTATTACTATCCATTTCCAATGGATTTGATTTACCTTTTAAATGTTTTCGAGCCATTTCAACTAAGGCATTTCTCTCGTCTTCCTCTTCAATAAAATACAATTTATTTTTCATCGATTGGATTGGATTTATTTAAAATTGTGTATCTAACACAAAATTTACTGTCACTTTGACATAAGTTTTGTAGGAGCATAGATCGCAATTGCTAATTTAACACAAAAATTCACTCGGATTTATTTTAATTTGATGTGACAACACTTAATGAGGTGTCGTTATTATTAGGCAATATGAAATTAAATGCGACACGACAAGAGATTGTTGTGTCGATCGATGATCGACTCGACACCCGCAATAGGGGTTATTGTGTTTTTTGGTTCTTTTCCCCATCACATTTTGAAAATATTTAAGTTTTTTAAAAATAATATTAATTTGTACATGACTAGTAATGAAAAAAATAATAAATAATTAAGAAAAACTAACACTTCACTTTTGTTATTTTAATTTTATTTTAAGTATACTCCGTGCACATTGATTTTACGTCCAAATTGTACGTCGATAAAAATCTGAAGTATCCCAAATTTGAAAGGAAAATATTCCGATTTTAAGTTACTGAAGAAGGGTCGTAGTTGAAGTTTGGTACTACTACACTCATGTAAGATTTGAAATTTGTGATTTTAACGGAAGAAAAATATTTAATTTTTGTTTATCGACACAAACTTACTCAAATTTGATAGAAATACAAAATTCTATAATTCTTATTTTTAAATTATAATTTCTCAAGTTCAGATGTTATTTTTTATGTTTTTTTTGTGTTGTGTATTTCTTGTTGTAATCACGCGATTAATATTAACAGTAATAAGTATAATTTGACATTGCGTGTTTAATTTTTGGCTTATTCATTACATATATATATATATATATATATATATATATATATATATATATATATATATATATATATATATATATATACATATATATATATATATATATATATATATATATATATATATATATATATATATATATATATATATATATATATATATATAATATTTATATATTTATGAAAAAGCTATTTTATTTATAAATTATACGTAGTCGTATATACATATTTATGTATAGTCTGATAAAATAAAAACTATAATGAGGTAAGAAAATTTGAACAATAAAAGTTATATTATGTTACATGCATGTATTTGATTTTGCGTGTAACCAGATTTTTCAACCGCTTTTTTTATATTTGGCATGCGGTAGTTAAGTATGTACTATGTATACATGAGTATTGGCACATTAAGATTATGTGTCCCTTAATTGCGACCTATTTGCAATTATGTTAACGTGTAATTTCTCAACAGACTATATGTGTATACGTACGAAACTAAAAAGCTCAACTGTAAATTTATTAAAATTAAATCCGAATAAAGCACAAATGAAAATAAAAGAAAATTAATTTATGATTATTATTATTGTTATTTTAATGTTCTTTTGTGTTTATAATTTAAATTAAAGGAAAACTTCTTGATTTCTTCTAGCTTAAAGCTTTTACAAAGTTATTTTTCGAACGATGAACAAAAAAAGATATTCCAAGAAAATACGGAATTGTTACATTGCTACAGTATGTAATTAAAATAAATTTTGTGCTTTTCCGTTGTTCGTATGTTTTTTGGGTTTTAATTTATTTATTAATTTCTCTTATTAAATATTAATTAGTTTACTTAAAAATTTTGTATCTACTTGAGATGACTAGACGGTATAACAATCGTGAAAATATAATGTATAATGTACATAATACATCTTTGAGTATTTTCACGAGCCTATTTTACCAAATTAGGTAATTATTTTACGAATAAATAAGTTATGATAAGAACCATAATCCAAGAGAAGCATCAATTCAATATACGTATGTATGTACATATGTATGTATAAACCGAGAAGAAATTTCTCTTCCATCAATAATCAATAAACCTTCTCAATAATTTAAAATAAAAAATAAAAACTTAAAAGAAAAACAGAAAAAAAAATATTATTTATTTTATCACATTAAACTTTCGACCTACATTTTAAATTTTAAAAGCATATTTCTATATTTTTGTTCGTGTTTTAATCTTTTTCAGTTATATATAAAATTTTTGTTTTCATATAAATGTTTTTATCATATAATAACTTTTACGGTTGTTTGATTATAGAATATTTTTGTAGCAAAACCTATTAAAAAAAAAAAAAAAATTAAGAGGATAATGATTGTTTGTATGTGTGAATGGATGGGTGCAAGTATCTATAAATGTATGTATATGTATGAATATTATAGTATATAATTTTATGGTAATTCTAAAAGTATTATTTATCGATTAAATTGAATTTTTTTATAAAAGTTTTCACAAATTTTGCCTATATATCCGTATGGTATTAATATAATGAGCTTTATACATTTCGGTTGATTAATCAATGAACTAATTTGGACAAAACTATTTGAATAGTTTAAATAGAAACTATTGGGATCATATTGGTCTCAATACGATACGAAATGTATACATTTTTATATCAGAATCTGCAATAATAAATTGTATGTATTGTACATAAAAACATCTAATTACATACATTACAAATATTTATTTGACATTTCAACAATCATTTACAAAATTATTAGCCATTTTGAATTATACAACATTTTTCATGGTAAATCACAATCAATGATTAAATATTACCTTTTCCAATAAACGTGTACAGCATTATTATTATCTTAATAATAGCTAAAATCTGTAATCCATATATGTGAAGTTGGCCCGAAAACCATCCCGGAAAAAGACTTTTCAAAAATGAAATATTTGTGTCCTCACTAAATAAATACATAAAAAGCCTCTCAGCACGAAAACAGCGTAAAATAGAGTAAGAAATCATCCCATCCCGAAAAATTAAAAATAATTAGAATTTATATATGCAATATTTTTTACGTATTTTTCGGGCTAGAATATTATTTATAATATTTTTTTAGCTAATTACATATATTGTTTTAGATTATACACAATTTTTTTAAATAAATTGGTATTAACTTTTAACGTATTTTTTTCAAAAGAATAACGGGTAATTCAAAACGGAAAAATTGTCAACATTTTGTTGGTAATTCGATAATCTTCCCCCACAGAGATTGCCCCCAAGGTTGGCGACCGAGGCGTGATTGTTGTACCTATTGGAAATTTAATTTAATTTACCCCATGCCTATATCAGGTCGAACTAAAAGTTTATGAATTTTTGATTGGAATCTATTTGTAATTTTTGTTGAAATTCGGTATTTTTATTCCGACTATAGCGCCGATCACAGAGGTTGTCCCCAAGGTTGGCGACTGAGGCGTGATTGTTGTACCTATTGGAAATTTAATTTAATTTACCCCATGCCTATATCAGGTCGAACTAAAAGTTTATGAATTTTTGATTGGAATCTATTTGTAATTTTTATTGAAATTCGGTATTTTTATTCCGACTATAGCGCCGATCACAGAGATTGCCCCCAAGGTTGGCGACTGAGGTGTGATTGCTGTACCTATTGGAAATTTAATTTAATTTACCCTATGCCTATATCAGGTCGAACTAAAAGTTTATGAATTTTTGATTGGAAGCTATTTGTAATTTTTTTATTCCGGCTATAGCGCCGATCACAGAGATTGCCCCTAAGGTTAGCGACTGAGGCGTGATTGTTGTACCTATTGAAAATTTAGTTTAATTTATCCCATGCTTATATCAGGTCGAACTAAAAGTTTATGGATTTTTGATTGGAATCTATTTGTAATTTTTATTGAAATTCGGTAATTTTATTCCGGCTATACCGTGGATAACAAGGATTGCCCCTAAAGTTGGCGGCTGAGGCGTGATTGTTGTGCCTATTGAAAATTTAATTTAATTTACCCCATGCTTATATCAGGTCGAACTAAAAGTTTATGAATTTTTGATCAGAAGCTATTTGTAATTTTTATTGAAATTCGGTAATTTTATTCGGATTATAGCGCCGATCACAGAGATTGCCCCCAAGGTTGGCGATTGAGGCGTGATTGCTGCACCTATTGGAAATTTAATTTAATGTACCCCATGGTTATATCAGGTCGAACTAAAAGTTTATGAATTTTTGATTGGAAGCTATTTGTAATTTTTATTGAAATTCGGTAATTTTATTCCGGTTATAGCGACGAACACAGAGATTGCCCCCAATATTAGCGACTGAGGCGTGATTGCTGTACCTATTGGATTTTAATATAATTCGACTTATACTTCTATTAAATGGAACTATTGTGTATAATTAATTGTATTTTATCAGATTTTATAACAGAATTCAGTAGTATTTTATTATAAATACATATATATATATACATATTTATTATTTATATTTTTTATTTTATTTTTTATTGTGGCCTCTTTTCTGGAGATTGCTCTATTTTAGCAGTAAACACTTAAATTGCCCATCAGGTTTGTAACTGACACCTGATTACTAGTAGGAGTTAAGATGGCGCTAAAAGTTTATGTTTTGTGAACTACTGTAATTTTTTAGTAAGATTGCAGGGAAAACCTAAGGACAAGGATAGTAATTTTTACAATTGTGTCGATTTGTGTTCGTCTGTATTTTTAAAACTATTTAAAAATGTGTTTCTGTAAAATTTCAATTGTTTTTTACAGGTAAACATTCATTAAAAAATGCATTTTTGAAACGATTTATTTTTGGTAATGCCTATTTTCATTTTTTGTATCACTCATTAACCCATAAAGACGCTTTACGTAATGTCGGAATTTTTTATCTTATTGTCTATCTTCTCAACAAATTATTTATTTATTTCCTATTTTCGTAAAATTTTCGAACGCTCTTCGACTAGCGTTGTGTCACAAAAGTGTTAAGACAAATATGAAAAACAATATCCATCATAATGTTTTTTATAGTAATGACGTGTATAGCATAGGTACATGCGGGTTCAATCTGACAATAGGAATAATTTTTGATGGCTATCGTTTTGTAATAGAAAGCAAAGGAAGAAAAAGAACAACAATAGCTATTTCAATTTCTAGTGTCTTTAAGATTTTTACATATGTATTATATTTATATTTGTTTAATCTGTTACTTTCTTTATTATGTATTACCAAACGAAAAGCGCTGAAAATAATCCGGCGCTATAGCCGGAAGAAGGTTACCCAATTTCAATAAAAATTACAAATAGATTCCAATCAAAAATTCATAAACTTTTAGTTCGACCTGATATAGGCATGGGATAAATTAAATTAAATTTCCAATAGGTACAGCAATCACGCCTCAGTCCTCAATCTTGGGGGCAATCTCTGTGATCGGCGTTATAGCTGGAAGAATATCACCGAATTGGAACTAAAATATTTTATTGTAAATTTATTTTAATCTCAATTTAAATACTTTGTTGTATTTTAGCAGGACAAAATATGTTATTTTATTATTCATTTTATTAAGTCATACTACATAGTCAGTAGCGTTAAAATAATATATTTAATAAAATTATTTATTTTTAATTATTTTTCTTGTTAAAATCGCCGTCAAACTTAGTAAACATAATTATATAAACATAATATATCAGGGGCCGCGAGAAAGCTTCGAATTTAAACATTTGTATCATCTACATGCAGCATTAGTATACCGGATAAATTGAAATTTTCTGGACCTTTGAACTATACAAATTTTGGACAAAAATGTCGTTATTTGATGAAAACTCATCAATGAATTCAATAGAATGTATTTCTTGCGAGAATGCGTCAAGCACATTTGTGGGCTTACTTATTATTTCGAGTTCAACATCGTTAATTTCCCCATTTCGCCGTCTCCAATGGCAACATTGTTGTCAAAAATAAATGTATTATCCATTTGCTATCATTGAAGATAAATATAAAATTTGGAAATTATAAATATTTTAATGTTTTTGTTTACGTGTTTAACTTACATCCGTTGTGTTCGCGATCGGAAGGAACATCCGATAAATTCGAAATAGTAATAAAAAATCTTCTGAAGGACTCTCCGGGGGATTTTCAAACTGGTTTAGTTTGTCTGGACCAACAATATTTTTGAAAATTTCAAAATTAATTGAACTTTCAACATTGTTCGTAATTATACCTATATTATCTCCATTAAAGTTATGTTCAATATTTGAAAAATTTCTTCCCAAACGCTTTGAATAATCGATCCCATCCGGGTTGAATGGAAATAAACCACACGTGTGGAAACCATTCACAATTGAGCATTTTTTGATGTATCTGTCGATCACTGTTTTTAAAACTGGTGCAAAGCAAGTTTTTGTTAGCTTTTGATCGATATTTTCTTTCCTCCAATTTAGTACTGCTCTTTGCCAACCTGTTTTAAGTGGCTTAAAATCGATACATTTGCTGGTTGCAGAATTCTAGTCGAATTTGGGTATAAGCAAATTATAATAATTTTTAATTTCTCGCATAACTTAGACAACTGATATGTCATATGTTTTCTGTGACCATCAACATACAAAATAATTGGGAGGACAACATTTTGGCACACAACGCTGGGATAAAATATGTCTTCAATATATTGGTAAAATACTTCACTGGCTATCTACCCAGAATCGAATTTCAGCCATTTAATACCATCTGGAATTGAGCTGATTACGTCTGCCGGTACGCGTTTATAAGGAAACACGATTAATGGAGGTACTACAAAACCAGATGCAGAAAAACTGAACATGACCGTCAAGTTTTCCTTCGCTTGGCTACGATCGATTTCATACACGTTCTTTGAGCCTGTACAATAGGTAACATATTATGTATTTAATTTTATTTGTTGTAGATACCTTACCTTTAGGAGCAATTACTTTTTAAGGGTAGTTTTACACTTTAAGGACACATTAAAAAATTGGTTTCATCTTCATTGAATATCCTTGACGGATCTTCAAGAATATTTAAAAAGCTTTTGTCAGTTAGGTAAGTTTCGCCCACGAATATTGGTCTCGGCTACTTTCGAACTGGCATAGAAACTTTCGTACCATGGATTTCCCGGAAAACTGTTCTTAAATAAATTATTCCTGGATGACGCGTCTAAAAATTTTTTAACAGCATTCTGGACATCCTGCTTTCGAATCCTTTTGCGTGATTCGCGCTAAGCCAATCTACCATATCTCTTTCTTCCTCAGTAGTTAGCACTGGAGATGGACCAAACGCACTTTTTTTTGCCCTGTTATAAATTCTACTTTCTCGGAATGTTATATTTGCAAGAAGCGGCATGAATCGATAACCCATCATTTATTTCGGTCCGTGCAGTCTCGATATCTTTACGGTTAGATTTACTAATTTTTGGCATTTTTCTGCAAACAAAGATGTTAGGAAATAAATAATGCTTCTTGCGTAAATTATAAAAAATTTTTTTACGATATTAACAAAAAATTTAACAATTAAAAAAAATGTTTAAGTTAAGTTTTTATTAAGGCTTATAAATAGAAAATATAATTTAAGGAGTAACACCATTTATAAGCCCATACGACCCATTACTGATTAAATTGAATATATTCACCCATTTATAAGCCCCTTTATTATTTAATCTAAGCACTATATTCTGATATTTATAAATTATTAATAATTATTATAAATGTAAAATAAACAATCAAAATCTTTAGAAAATCTCTAATACTCACCGAATTTTTGAATCACTCGAACACACGTCTAATCACATTTGAATTTATAACGCAACTGAAAAACAAATGTTATTTTATACGTATAGGTAATTAAAGAAAACAAAAACAGTTTCCAATAATATACCAATACAAATAACAAATTTTGGCGCGTAAATTAGTTATTATTATGTAAACGCGCGACCGGCCCATTACTGGGGTGGGGGCTTATTATTAGGTGTTTTACCCTAGATTGATAATAAAATGTAGTATTTGTAAATATGTAATAACATTACACAATTAATAGTTAATGGGCCCACGGTGCAAAACAAGAGGATCTATCCTAATTCGCAGGAGCGTACTGCAATATTAGCAAACTGTAAAAGTTTGAACCAAGGAATGGGTACTAACTGATCTACGTTCAAAGATCCGGAAGAGAATACTTGGGATTTAGCTCCGACAAAGGTCGGACAGCTGCAGAGTTAGTGTATGCAGTCATTCACTTCCTCAAGGCAGTCGTTACAAAGAGCATCCTGTGCTAGTTCCGTGCGTTGGAGATGAACCTTGAAACGTCCATGGCCGGTGATAAGTGCGACCTGAATTCTGAGTTGGTTCTTTTTTAGGGATAATACATAATTCGTGAACCTCAGGTTGGGTTCAATGATGAAATGTTTCGCCTTTCGACAGCTAGGAGTAGAACGCCACTTCAGTCCCAGCTCAAGTAGAGCGAACTTCTTAATAGCGTCTTTACCACCGTTGAATGATAGAAGAATTGCTGGTTCGGGGCCAGTTTATAGTTTGTACATTAACATTTTTATTTTACTAAAAATATTATTATTCAGGATAAATCAAGAAATTTCGCAGAGGATTATATAACTTTATTCTATTACACCTCAACAATTGCTGTGGATGATGGTTAAATATATGTACTTACTTAGAATAATTCGAAAAAAATGCAAAATAATGTTACAAACTACAAACAAATTTTTTATCATGTTTTTTTAATTTTTTGCTTGTTTTTTATTATCTACCGATTTTATATGTAAAATAAATTAATGAAATTAATCGCGGGGTGGGTAATATTCCCGCTAAAGTGACCGATGCGCAGCTTCGAAACCAAAATTTGTTTATGAATATTTGAGTGAATTGTGCTGGTTCTATACCATTTTGTATTTAAGAATGAAAATTAACTACCCAAAATTTTGGTGAATATTAGAATGGTGGAACGTTTGGCAATGTACTTATGTAGTAAAAGGATTTAAATCCTGTACTTAATAAATTATTTTGCTGTTTAGATCATCCAACATAAATTTAATATAAATAATATCAGCACTTATATATATATCTTTACAACGTGATACATAAGTAGAAGGTTGAGCAAATTGCAGGTGCAGTTGAATATGTCTTGAATATGCAGATTTTTATATTATTTATGTACATTTAGTCATTCGAATAAATTCCCAGCAAAAAAATAGTTATATTTTACATTTGTCTTGGAAAATTTAAGATTTAATCAATTATATTTTGTTGATGATTTAATTGAGGAAAACTACTAAGCTGCAAAAATGTCTTGACATGTATCACCTTTCCTACTATTTATAATTAAATATGTTTTTGTTTTGCTAATTACTAAACGATCAACATTAAAAAATGTATTATAAAAATATACAATAATAAAATTATATTTAATAATAATTTTAAATCACTTTGACATAAATTGTATTTCTTTTGTAACCAAAATTTTTCACATTAATTATCCATTTGCCAAAATAAATTACAAAATTATCAAAAAGGAAGCTCTTAATACATTAAATTATAAATAATTATTATTTTCTTTGTCGTCAAATAGATTCTTATATATGAAACGATGTTTTGTCATTTTAGAATGGTATCAGTAGAAAATATAACACATTATGTACATATCATCCCTATATAAGGTATTAAAATGCTGAACAATAGGTTATAAGGCAAAAATTATTCCTCCCTCTAAGTTGACAGCAATAGTTGATATCAAAAATTATCATTTTCTATTTCATTTTAATTAAGTTAATTGCAATATGAAATATTATAATTCGATTGTCAGTGTCGGAGAAAATGTTGGATAATTGTTTAGCTGATGAAATTTGTGTCAAAACTATTTTGAAAAATTGAAATTTAAATTAAATTATTTTTTGCTTGAATATTTTAATAAAACCTAGTTTAAGATCATTTTTAACGATGATTAAAAGTTAGTGCTGTTACATATAGGTAGGGTAAGCAAATCTTACGATAAGAGGACATACATTTGTAGTTTGATTTAAAGTACAACTTCCTAATTCGATAAGCGATATCAGAAAATAAATGAAAATAATAAAATTGTTTATAGATACTGCATAAACTTAATATTCTATATAAGCAAACTTTTTATTGAAAATAATGTATGTAGTTTTAATTTTCAATACAAAAAATCAGTAAAACTGTAAAGTTGATTTTTTTTTTCATAACATTCAAAGTTTTTCAAATTTAAAGAGAATTTATTCAAGCTATAAAAAATGTTTCTTTTCCTTTCCCCATTTTGCCCATCTTGGTTAATTGATTTGAAACTTATTTTTTGGGGGATTATCTGTATTTATATATATTTTACTAAAATGTAGTCATTTCTTAAAATACCTCGAAAATATAGAAATGTGTGTAGTTGGTACTTTCATTTCATGCTTTTCAGGTATTTTTTCGTTTAAGTCGTTAAACAAACCAAACAACGAATTGCACCAAGAAACAATTTTTGAACTATCGAATATTCATCTAGTTGGAAGTATTTACTGACACCTGTACTAATATTATACATATATATTATAAGCATTAAATACCTCTGTACGCCAAATACATTTTTTGTTAATACTCATTATTTAAATTAGACAAAATAATTCAAATTTGGCTTGGATATCATTCATCAATCAAACGTTTGTTAAACAATTCAAACTAACTATAAAAGATTAATTTTAAGACAAAAACCTCGAAATTCAACCGAGATGCTTAAAAAAATGAAGTAGTTTTGTGTTAACTTAGCAAATGTAAATATCCCAAAATAGGTGAAAATGGACATATTTTACATTATTTTTAAATTAACGGTATATGCTATTCCTATTTTCGTTGCTTTTTCAAAACCAAGAGGCAATCCCGACATTCAATTTTCTCTAATTAGGCTAGCTCACGAAATTCGTTTTACTTGTCCAAAATATGATAATGACTTTCATCAACTCAATTGAAGATGTCCGGGTTTTGCCCAAGTTAGATGAAAGTATTCTTAACTAGAAATAACAGAGGAAATTATTGCACGTATTTCTTGGAATAGATATCTGAAAAATTAGTTACGTTTTTAAAGGCATTAGTACTTATATTCATCAACAGTTGTGCATAGCCATTTTTTATGATAATTAAAATCATCATTAGAGTCATAATCCTTTCTTTTTCTTTAAAATATAAATAATGTTGAAAAGAAGTTCAATCATATGCCTAACAGGTGTCGATGCTTCGCCGAACATTTAGTTTAGTTTAGTTTTAAAATGTTGATTTCTTAAATTTTTTAATGTAACCGGCTGTAATCAACTCTAGTTTTTTAATCATCTTTCTTCGATAAAACTGAACTAAACTAAATCTGAGAATGTGAACTTTACTAATAAAAATATTTCTAATAAAATCCCAATCATAATGAACTCTAAACAAGTTGCATATGCATATACGGCGAAATATCTAGGTATGACGCTGGATCGCAAGTTGAGGTGGAAAAAACATGTCAAAAAGAAAAAGGAAAAGCTGAACATGAAGTATAGGAAGATGTATTGGCTCTTGGAAATTCTGAACTATCTATACACAATAAATTGCTTTTATACCGGCAAATACTGAAACCGGTATAGACCTATGGTATAAAGCTTTGGGGTTGTACAAAGAAAACGAACATCAAGATGATACAGACCTTCCAAAACAAAGTACTTCGTAATATTGTAAATGCTCCTTGGTACATTAAGAATGAAGAACTCCACCGGGATTTAAAGATGGAATACATCGATGAAATTATTATGTATCATGCTCTCAAGCATGATTCACGCCTCTGACAGCACAAAAACATCGAGGTATGCAATATGCGGGACAGACCGTTGTCAGTAAGACGTCTCCAAAGGACCAAACCAATTGATCTAGTAAATGAACCATAAAATTACTATTATAGGAAATATTTATATAAATAAATAATTTTAATTTCTGGAACTAGCCGTTGGGCTATATCCCTAACTGTTAATATATTTATGATAGAAAAGTAACTAGATGACTTAGAATAAAGTCAGTTGTAATATTATATAAATAAATAAAAAAATCTTCATCGTAGTAACTATTATGTATCTCTCTTGTTTATGTGCCATAAACGTCAATATGCATCGTGTATGTCTTTAACAGGGGTTTATAAAAAATAAAATATGTATTATCTTGCAGCAGTTCCCATTTGAACGGCAATTCGCATTTTGTACACACAACAATTTTTCATAAAAATAAATTAAAGCGCATTCAACGCGTACTATGTCTAATAAATTGCATGCATCCTTTTTTATAATTGAATTGTGTATTTTTACCAACACCATTAGCCTAATTCTATAACGAATAAGATAACTTGAAAACGCAAAAACGAGTACTTTACACGTTTTAATACCAAAATGGTATTCTATAACTTTACACCAAGATAAATTACAAAATGGGTAGGATATTAAACGTCAATAAATTACACATACAATTTATCTTGGGTAGTTCGTTTTCACGGATAAAAATTTAAAATGTAAAACTAAAATTTCACGAAGAAGGCGGGCTAGTGTCGAACAAAAAAAACCATATTTGTTCTTGTTACTCTTTATATTATATTATGAAACGAAACACTAACAAAACGTCAAAGTGGTTTTAGACCCGATAATATTATTCAGCAAGAAAAAATTTACACGCTGACTACTTTGTTTTATAGAATCCTATTTAACCTAAATAAGATAGGAATTGTGTAAATCTTTTTTGTGTAAACTTTTTGAATGTTTCGTTTTTTCACATTATCTTGTTTTTACAGAATTAGACCACTGCAGTAATTTATTGATCGGCACTGCGTCATTATCGAATAGCACGTTTTGTCAATTAATGTCATCGCCTAATATTTTTTCAAATTCCGTTAAATTCATCTCTTCGTAAAGTGAGCTCAAGTCGAGCAGAAGAGAATTACATTTTGATTCTTTTTTTTTGACATACGCACTTTTAATTTGACATTTCGACATTTTTAATAACGACAATTTAAAAGTAAAAACTAAAATTAAATTTAAAATCAATAATCTTTAAATATAAACAATTAGAAATAAAATTAAAAGTGATATTTCAAAAAGTGATAGTGATAGTATATTTTCGAAGCTATATGAGGCCGAATAGAAAATTAATGGTGGCTAGATAAAAAATCAAATTCATTTGATTTCATAGCAGCAAACGAAAATGATTTAATAAACTCAAATAACTTTATTTCTTATAATAATGGTACAGTTGGTGCTACAAAAAACATGCAATAGAAATTAGAAAGCAATTTGAGAATTATTTTACTAAATATTTTGCAGATATAAATTTAAATAACAAAAATAGAACAATTACTTATAAAAACAATACGAGTACAATAGATTTTCAATCAAAAACTTATAGAATGAAGTGGCACACGGCGAAAAAAAAATCCGAGTAACAACTTTCACCGTAGAAAGCCTAAAAATATTAGCATTTTATTTAATGTTGGTATTATATTTACAGTAATATTTATATATCTTGTTATTTTGTTCATTTGTATTTGTCAAATATATAATATACAATGTATTTGCCAAAAAAAAAACCGAAATAAAATAAAACTCCGCGCTGCGCTCGGTATGAATGAGTATGGGTGTCTAGTAAATAGTGTGAATTGTTTAGAATTTGCCGCGCCATGCTTAATTCATAGCAACAAAAAAAATAAAGCAGCACAACAATAAAATTTAATTTTATACACCCCGTACGTATATGAAGAATGAAGCTCTCATTCCTCAAATTTTATGGTACGACAAAAACCGAGGTACAGGAAAAATTATAAGGTTAAAAAATTGAATGAAATTGTGATTAGTACGAATTCAAAAATTTGACTTCTAAATGATCAGGAGAATGTGGTATTACCAAATCGTTAATACAAAATCTAAATATTTAAAATGTTGTTATAAAAATCAATGATTTACTGATTTTTATGTTACTAAAATGATGCCTAAATGATGTTAATCTCCAACTTACCATTAATTGCAACAGTGTATCAAGATCTATACATCAACAAGCGTCACTACAAAGCAAAACATCATTGTTTGTACTTAATCAAGTGCACATTAATCTTTGAGCTTCAAATTTTTTCTACGCAAATGCCTCCGAATTAGTTATATGTAAATGAAAGGCCTTTTCGATTGTGCCAAATTAAGTGAATTACAATTGAGTTACTCTTCAGATTATTGAGTTACTATTCAAATAATTGAGCTACTGAAGTGATTTGGGTGTTCGATTGCTACTATTTAATTTTAATTTGGTTTATGTTTAGAGCGTTGTAATTTTCTCGTTAAAATAAAACGTGTGTTTAAATAAAGTTATAAATAAATAGTAGGTAAATAAATTTTTTTATCTTTTCAGCTAATGACGATTTACTACTTAGTAAACCAAGACAGCTTCAGGCATGTGCCCAATCTATTTAATGAGTCCAAATCACATGCTGTAATAAATCAATTGGTCGAGCTATTATACCTACATTCACCAAAATGTATTAAATGGCCAAGTCGAGAGCAAGCAAGAGGTAACGAAGAATTATTTTTTAATAAAATAGGTTTAAAGACGTCATGGGATGTATTGATGGCTCCCATATTACTACTCTACATTTAGAAGACGATCACGACTATACTATATATACATATACATATATGAATATTTTCTTTTCTATATGATTGATCCTGATCATTTTCAAAAACCACATATTCTATTATGTTGTCTGCCTTTTTAATATTATTTAAAATTAAATTAAATTTATTATAATTTTTTGTCAATTTATATATAGTATAAGTCAATCTCTGTTTTATAAAATATTTTATATTTGTTCAAGATCACAACGATTGAAAAGCAAAATTTTCGAAATAAATGCCAAAAAACAACACATCTGAATTAACCACACAAACAAAATACCTAATCTGATAATTCAGTAGCTCAATATTTTAACTGAAGTGAATCATAGCAATCGAACATTCAATTCACTTCAGCTAATTCATCACAATCGAATACGCTTGAAGTTTGTATAAAAATACATAATACCAAAATACAAACATTAAAAATTCATGTTGTATGGAATTGAAATTATATAAATAAATTTATTCAACTAATACACTTCTAAAAACTTTAAAGACCTATTAGAATTCACAAAAATTAATTAATCAGACACATATACAGTGAAGTGCTAAAAAACTGAATTAAAGTTGTTTTTAAAAAATCTGGTAAGCATGTCAAACCACTCAATTGCATTATTTTGCGTTAGAATAATTAAGTAAGATTGGTTTATAAGGATTTACAACCATAACAAAAAATACAAAACCAAACGGATGCAGCAGCACAATATAATACACTTAACTCTTTTCTATTAAAATTTTAATTACTACGAAAATTTGTAATAAAAATAAGGAAATTAAATTTATTTATAATAATAATCATCATCGTTATAATAAACTAAACTTTAAAAAGAAATATTAAGAATCATTTACTTAAGATTATTTTAAGTATTTATATTTTATAAGTTACTAAACTAAACTGCGATGAAAAATTTGTGTTAACTCGAACAAAAAACACAGATACCAAGAAAATACAGCCAGGAAAATATTTCTTTTCACTTCATTAAATTTTTGTTGAAGAACTTTTTCATTCTTAATATTTTTGTTGTTGTTGGTTTTGTTATGATGGATTTTCCATCTAGGTATTTTGGATTATGTACATATTATATTATATTTAGTATACGCAGAAAATAAATTAAAATTCATGGTAATTATGAGTATCATTCAATGTCTTAATTACGTTGTGTAACAATTATATTATAATAATACCATGTACTACTAGTGGTTGAGTTATCGAAATTGCGAACTAGGGTTAAATAGGGTATATCAAATCAGGGCCCGTATTATTGAATTCCACATCAAATTCCCCGTGTGGATATCTAGCAAAATTCCTCAAAATTCTCATAGTATTTCCCTATGTTGCATGTGGAACCAAAAGCCGTATTTTTGAAACATTCGGAATTTTTTATTTTCCACTTTCAAATATTAAATTCACCACTTTTAAATTTTGACTAACTTGAGAGTACAGTAGATTCGTTGTAGAGAAATGTCTATGTTATAATTGTCAAACTGACAATTCTAAGCTAATATATAACATTAGTGATTGTTTTGTGTGAAAGATAAACTCGAAAATATACTAATCAAATATAGTTTAAAAAATTAGTTAGTGTTTAAAATAAAATTTAAAATGGCTGGGATAGATGAAGTGGGACTACTTTTCGCATATTCCGCAGTTGAACAAATTGAAACGATAGAGTTTAATCGCACCTTTCGAAAACAAAAAGAATATTTTGAGTTGTCGGAAAAAATATTTATAAAACTTTTCGAATCAACAAATCCATGGCAGATGAGATAATCGATTATATTAGCCCTTACATGGTTAGTTGTTCAAGATCTAGCACTTTGAGCCCCGAAGAAAAAGTAAGAAAAACTCATATTGCTCAGCAATGTGGTCATTATGTAATTATTTTTATTAGATTTTAGGATTATTAAGGTTTTTTGCTGCTGGTAGTTACCAACAAGATGTGGGGCAGAACTTTAACATTTCAATGAGCCAACCATCAGTAAGCCGGAGCATAAATGAGATGATAGCCGCAGTCCATTCCAGTGGTTTGTTCGAAGAGAAGGTGTGCTTTCAAAAATTGTTTAGTGAATTAAATGCAACACGACAAAAGTAAGAAATTTCCAAGGATAATTGAGGATTATCATAAATAAATTAGGATAACATCATTACAAACCATAACTATTAAGCTTTCGGAAGAGGCACTATTTTCCAAAATGCAGGTTTCCCCAATTAGTTCACGAATTGTTTCATCAGTTTCACTAATAAAAATTCTACTAGGCCCTTCTCCGCCAGTTGCTGTCCGTTGTTTATCTTGTGTAGCTTTAGCGCACACCTCATTCCACATATCTTGCCAACACTGCAAATATAAAGGAAGGAAAGAACCATAAATATAAAGGGATGCGTATTAAGCTTCCAATTAATATACAAAATTATAATTTTCTCCTATTTTGCCACGTTTTAAATGCACCTGGGATCGCATTTAGAATTTTCGTAGCCTCCCCCCCCCCCCCCCCCATGCTTTAGTGGCTTCTTTTACTGTATGGGCATTATCTAATATTTTATTAACATATTTTTATGCCCGTTCACAAATTCAATAAGCGCATATTTTTGCTGCTTAGTCACATAACCACTTCTTTTTTTCATCTCACTTCTAACGCTTTATAGTTTAAAATAAAGTTGTTAAAATTTCCCGTGGGGAATTTTTTTCCACACACCCATTCGGAAATTTTCCTTTAGTGTGATATTCAAGAATAATTTATTTAAAATATCACATTTTTTTTTAATTTTGACAGATTGCCACACGCGGGGAATTTGATGTTGCGGGGAATTCAAGAATACGGGCCCAGGTATATCTCCATAAAATAAATACAGTAAAATGTAAGAAATGAACATACAATTAATACGCACAAACCCAACAATACAATTTTGCATGACAAAAATTATAGCAGCTTTTACTGTCAAAGCGACTAAAACAAAAAGCATTTCAATAATCTCGTTTTGCAAACTTTGGTTCATTCAACGGAACGAAGACCATTAAAGTACAACATTTGTATGACATCGACAATTGTTTACTATACGACCTAATAGAAATTTGTGTGCAATGGTACGTACAAACAATTGGTGTTATGTAGTTGCCATTTATTATAAATCCTCTTAAAGGTAAGTCCAATTAAGATATAGCAAAATGTTAAGACTGGTTGATTATAATTTACTTTTGAATGACAAGAACAAGAATAAAAATTAACAGTTTTTTTTTGTCTTTTTTGCAAATGTTACTATAAAAATGAATATGCTACCATAAAATATATTCAACCCGAGTATTTTTTATGATAACAAAATGAAAAACTGGCAAAAATCATCGAATAGTGTAAATACGATTTGCATAATTCATATGCTATCTCCAAATTTTCAAGATTTATCAGCGGAGCCTAACCGTTTTTATAGCATCGTATATCACCAATTTGGAAGGCTCCAAGTGTCCATATGGCGAAAACCCTGAGATTTTTGTGGTTGAGTAAAACGTGTACATACGATTTGCATAATTCTTATTTGACAAGAAATTTTTTCAAAATTTATCAGCGGAGTTCAACTCTTTTGATATAATGCCCTTTGCGAATTTTGAAAGGTCCAAGGGTCTATTCAAAATGCAGAAATGGAATGATCTATTTTTGACCAAAATATCAGTAGTACGCGAAAATCAAGTTATTACATAAGTCCATGATCTTAAATCCTAACTTGTGCCATTGCAACAATCAGTTATTTCTGTTAGTCAATTGCCTATTATCATAATTCCATGGGTTGAAGTAGACTGCGTTTAAATTTATTTTCGTCAATTTCAAGTAACCAGTGCTGGAATGTTCTAACATCACTTCGATTCGCTTCGATAGACATTTGTGCCTCTTTTTTTACGAACAAAATTGTGCTCCATTGTGTTTTTTGAATTATGTTTTGTATATTGCGACCTCAGCCTGTTAGAATAAATTTGCAAACTATCTCTTTCTCCTCTTTTCACTTGCCATCCAAAATAAAAATATTGGTTATATTTTATCGAATGAATTTATAGAAATAGAATCGAGTAGGCTGTGCTCACAATATAAATTGCGAAATAGAATACAAATTTGTTCGTGAAAAAAGAGACACAAATGTCTATCGAAGCGATTCGAAGTGATGTTAGAACATCCCAGCACGGGTTATAATTGGATCAAAATTTTTGACAACTGCTTTAGTTAGAGATTATTTCGCGGTATAGCATCTATTACCATGTTTCCATATTGGAGGTAACCAGTATTATCTCGTCATTGAAACATGTCTAGTTTAAGAGTTATCATTAAATTTGCTTTAAAAAAAATATATCCCAAGCCAAAATGACATTACAAATCCAACAACACGTTGAAATGTCAAAACGAAATGTACACAACCGTTTCATAGAAACGGTTCGAATTAGCATCATCATGTTAGTAACTCAACAAAAGTGCAAACTTGTCTTAGCTCTGTGCATGGAAACATTTTATATGGATTCTAGTTTATTACTGTGTTTTAAAATAAAAATCTTTGGAGAATAATAAACATAGAAAAAATTCTTTTAAAGCAACAAATTATTGTTTTATGTTGGACCATATAGAAAGAAATCTGAGGTATTATCAGTATTATACAAATTTTGAACCGAATGGCAATGGCCTTTGAATTATATTCCTGAATATTTATTAATATAAACTATTGATACGTAGGAAAACCATCTAAGATTTAGATAAAAAGAAATGTTTTAATTGGTGGGGGAATGACGTAAATAGTGAAAGCTTCGAAGACTGATAGAAAAGTTTAGAATTGATAAATCAACTTACCTGTTTCCGTGTGAAAGATATAGGGATTACATAAATAGGGGAACATTGGCATTTACAGGAAATAAGTATAGCATATGCAAAATATAGCCAAGCATAATTTTTATTAATTAATTTTTTATCAAACTTCGAAACATAACGGTTATATAAATAATACTTTAGTCGCAAAGGACTGGTTTACAAAAATATGAACAAGTATGAATAAGGATGTCAAGTCTTTTTTGGTAGGAGAGCTTACATATCCCCTTGAGATTGATTAATCAAAGGAATACGTTTCTCAGAGGAAAGTAGAGAAAACGTTTACCTAAATAAAGTATGGGTAGTTGTCAAAAAAGCATTTAGCAGATTGAAAGGCGGGTGAAGGATGATACAAAAGAAAATGGATACAAAATTTGAATTTGTTACATTGATTGTTACTACCTGTTAATGTTTTTTCTTCTTTTATGTTTAATGACAACTCACACTTATCAAAAGAATAAGACAATCAGGTGGGCATTTTGAAATAACTAATAATTAATAAATATTCTTATTTTTATGTGTCATAAGAACAGGTATTGTGTAATTTTTGAATATAAATAACAGTTTTGAATTTTAACTCTACTCCTCAATCTAGGTATTTTAGATTGATTCAACGAAAACCTAACTCATTCCTTTTTAAAGAACGCTACGGAACCTTCCTTCCAATCTCGTAGGAAGTAGTTTAGAACAGGATCAACGTATTGAATAGAAGCATGAACCAGAACAAAATTTCAGAACTTCTTTTCAATCCCGCTAAATTATTGTTCGCTCAAATTCTCCATTTTAGAATATCCCAAATGAGTTCAATGAGGTTTATGCCCTGATTGTATGCCGGCCATCTCACAATATCGATGTTTGGACTCCAGAGTAAATTTTGGGCGACTGTTGTGGTGTGAGGTTTTGTGCTATCTTGCGTTTAAATTAATCGTTGAAGAACCATAAGGTTTTGCAAAACCCTTGATGCACTTTGTAGATTTGGTTCATATATGTAGTTTCTATTTTCATAGATCACACCATCAGATTGTGTTCTATCTGCCAAACAAATGTCACCCCAAACCATTATGGAGCGTCCTCCGGGTCGATCCTTTCCTTGCATACTCAACATATCGCTTTCCAATACTTCGGTACACCGAACATCGCCTGCCACTCGTGCTCAGACGAAAGCCTGATTAATCTGTAAAACAAATGAGTCAATGCACGTTTACATATGTAGCTGCTCTAAGTTTTCTGATGCCCCGATACACAGCTGTTCAAAAATGGCTTATAGAGCAAAAATTCCAGAATACTAAAAATCTGTGTTAACAAACTGTATAATTTAAACAAATTTAGAGAATTCGACGGTATAAAAAAGTAGAAGCCATTGAAAAAAAATTATCAAAATTCAATGAATCACAATATAGAAGACAGCATCGACGATATTGGCTAATCGATAAATCGGCCTAACATTCTTTTTTAAATTACCAAGAGTTTTCCTGTATTTAACGTTAACCCGATAAAACGAAAACCAAATATGTTCATTATGATTAAAAAATATAAACTGTAAAGTACATACACTATCTTTTGCTTGGACGTGCTTAGGTTTTCGCCCGCATACCCTCAATAAATCAATTCTCAAAATGAATGGTACTATTCCTATTGTATATCGTGCTCTCTTCCTTTCTTCGGTGTTGGTCTGGAATTATCAAACATTTTTAATTTGTATGTTCTATAGTGGTCAATGACTCACATATCTGCCACGTAGGGGCAGACAACATACGCCGTGCATATATGACTAAATGCGTAATTGTTGTTACCATATGTAGAGACAGACCCTCCGATCCACCTTTCTTTAAATTTTGGCGTGAAATTAGCACATTATACATTTCATCATTTCTTAGCAGGAATTTCCTCAGCCACGTACTGTTAACATTGATACATAATTTATACTGACAATACTTTTGTTGCTTCACTGCAACTGCGCAGGTCAATCACACGTTTGGGAGATTATACATTAAGGTCGTTCATTATTCTTTCCTTCTAAAATTTTAATATTCTGGCCAAGACCATTATGCTTAAGTACCAAATTTCACTGACATCTTGTTTTGATTACATAGATTGATTTTTTTAGCAGTCCTGTAGTGCAGTGGTTCCCAACCGCCGGTCCGCAAAACATTGGCCCCGGTCCGCAAAACGTTTTCTTATATTTTCCTACTAATACTATCGGAAATATGTATGTAACACTTAGCATCTCTAGCGGATGCGTTTGATACTTATTATCCAGCAGAAACGTTCAGAAAATTTGTGGATTGCTAATCCTTTCGTGGAACACCAAGCCAATAAAATGACTTATGAAGAAGAACTAGAGCTCATTGAGCTCAGTTCAGATATAATTTTAAAATCGTTATTTGCAAAAATGAGTTTAGCTCAGTTTTGAATACAAATAAAGGAAGAATACCCAGTATTATTCCAAAAGGCTGCAAAATTACTATTTTTATCTGCAACTACATATTTATGTGCCAAGGTGTAATACCAAGCAACGCAATTGTTTGATTATCGATGAAACCCTGCGTGTTACTGTTACCAACATAAAATTATCAAATTTAAATTTGCACGACGCCTAATTCACCGGTCCGCGGTCATGTTTGGGTTGGGAACCACTGCTGTAGTGCATCGTATACTTTATTTTTCAACCTTGTTGATACTAAATAGGAGCTCTCATTAACTATCTTCCAAACATCCTAAATACGTCACCGTACAGAAACTTTACTGCACAAGAGCATAATTTACGTTCATAGACCCATTTGGTGAATACAATTTTAGGATTAATCAAAAATAGGTTTTGGAGACGAATAACCTGCCCGATTATGTATAGCAAGGAACTAATCTTGAAAGGATTTGGCAGTTCTTTTCATCATTTGGTGCTGTTTTTATACAAAAAATTCGCAAGTTTTTAATTTCGTAGGACAATATTATTTTTTTGTTGCCCAGTTTGCATTCGCAGGCAATCGCTATTTGATGGATAATTAATAAATTTATAAATAAGTTATGGTTCAATTGTACTCGTAATCCATTAAACACCTACTAAATTTTCGTATATCGGTGAAACACGTGAATATAGAAAAAAAAAAGTGTAATTCAATACCGTTCAAAACATTTCGTTTTAGTCAATAAAACTAAAAAATATTCTATACGTTCTTTTATCACGGATGGATGAATGTTTGAAACTTTTCTATTCCATTAACCAAGCTATATATACGTTTATTATTATATTAACTTGTTGTATACCTGAGCGAAATAAAATTGGTGGAAAAACTAAATAAATAAATCGGAAATGAAAATTTCGCAGGAAGTAAATATTTTAAAATAAAATATAATAAAAATCTATAATCGATCATCTTTTGATTGAGACCAGTTATATATTTTACCAAAAAAAAATGTCTGCGATGAGATGAGAATGGGGAATAAAATTCACCTACATCAATTTCAAAACATTTATTTATTTTATTTATACATACGAGTATATAGGTAACAAACAAGATTTTTACTTGGAATTTTTAATGAAACTAAGCAAATATAAAAATTGTTTGTTTGTATATTTTGTTTATATTAAATTATTATTTAATTTCATAATTTTCAACGTGTGTATGAGCAATTCTTCGGCAAAATAGCCGTTGGTTGTATTTTGCACAAAATATTATAAAGCTGTTTACACTAATAATAACAGTTTATTTTAAAAGGCCATTACTGACCTCTTACTAAGTCAATAATTTAGCTCCAATAGTTTCGATCCTTGGTCTTGATATTGTCTTAGAAAATCTAAAGAAGCCAAGGCGTTCTCTACACCGTGGGCTTATTGCAACGACTCCTACGCTTACCAAATGGTGGCTTTCCATTCAGATATCGCTACAAAATTCGTTCCGGATCAGCCCGCAGAACGTGATCGAGCCAGCGTTCCCACTGAGATCTTCATGCTCTAGACCGGTGTAGTTTTGCTCAGATCTCCCACGACAGGTGGGTTGAAATATACTAAAAAAAGTCGAAGACAGAAACAGAGCTGCACGGTCATTATCTGACAGAACTTCAACACTACTATTTTTTGTGGGCTCATTACATGACAGACGGGTTGGGTACAATAGCCCTATTTTAAAACAATAAATATGTCATCCATCATCCTGTAATGTCCCATGTGTGCCAAGTTCCAGGAATTTGTTGGGTTAGCTCAACTCGGCTTGGGAGATTCTTTAGTAGCACACAAAAAAAAAATTTGGTCTCACAAAAACTTATCCTGGTTTCTTGTTCAGCTCAACTTCACTCACACTAATAAAATATTTAGTTTTTCTTGTTTAAGAATTCATTATTCACATCACATGTATTTTATTTATGAAAATAAATATAATAGATGTACTCGACAGTACATTATAAACTTAATAATAATATCATAAAATTAACGGTTTTCAATAATTAGATACTTATTTCAAATTATTTTCTTTTGTGAATTTAGGAAAACTAAAACTAAGATTTAATAATGATAAATAAAAATAATTCAATTGCCGTATTTAAATATACGTATCTTAAAAGATTGTAATTTGAATTAACTAGAATTTAATAATAATAATAACTAATATATATATATATACATATATATAATTATATATGTATATTTATATATATATATATATATATATATATATATATATATATATATATATATATATATATATATATATATATATATAAATATATATATATATATATATATATATATATATATATATATATATATATATATATATATATATATATATATATATATATATATATATATATATATATATATATATATATATATATAAATATATATATATATATATATATATATATATATATATATATATATATACATATATATATATATATATATATATATATATTTTCCCAGTAGGGGGAAAATCCTCATGGACGTTGTGCCGGACTCTTACCGACTAAAATACCCCCTACCTCAGCTCGTCGCAGCGCTCGGTACCACCAAGTTTGCATTACTTCGACCGCTGGTTCAAGTCGTTGTGCTCGCTTCTTCCCTCATTTTTATGGTCAATATTACCGTAATCATTTTGCTTATAGCGTACCAACTATTCTCCTCCTCTACCATCTTCGAGATAATATTCCGTGGTGTCATCTCTCCTACAGTATCGATACACTTCTTCCTCGTTTCTTCCCACCTTGCACAGTACAGTATCGTATGCTCTGGTGTGTCGTCCTCTTCACAGTATGCGCAGTTAGGAGTATCCTTAATATGCATTCGGTACAGATAGCTATTGAAGCAGCCGTGACCTGTCAGGAACTGTGTCAGATGAAAGTTCGTCTCCCCATGCTTACGATTCACCCATTCCTTCCACTCTCCCAACGTGCCTGCCATTTTTGCATTAATTCCTCTTTGGCCTCAACGCTTGGTGTTCCCTGAAGAACCGCTAGTCTATATTTCGCCATTAAAGTGGCCGGTGGCATGTTTGCTATCACGAAAGCTGCTTCGTTTCCTACCGTTCTGTAAGCACTACATATACGCAGTGCCAGAGTACGTTGTACGCGTTCGAACTGCTCGGACGCCCTTGCAATATCTAAAGCTCGTATCCAGATGGGTGCTCCGTAAAGTATTGCGGATAAAACAACTGATGAGATCAGTTTCCTTTTTCCGGCGCTTGGTCCACCAACATTTGTCATCAATCCGATGAGCCCTTTTGTTGTCCGGGTCGCCTTTGTCGTAATTTGCCTTACATGCTCTTGAAAGCCGCGACGGTAGTCTAGCCATACACCCAGGTACTTGATGTGGGTTGTCGGTGTTACTTTAATTCCTTCCACTTTGAAGGAGATGGATTGGAGAACTCTTCGGCCTGCCATTACAACTGCTTCAGTCATTTCTGGAGCCAATTGCATCCGATGAATACGAAGCCATCTGGAAATCACCTCTACTCCCGCTTCCACTCGTTCAACTAGTTGCTGCTCGTGTCTGCCAGAGACAACAAGTGCTAAATCATCCGCGTACCCCACCAAATTGGCATCTTCAGGTAGCTGAATTCGAAGGATGCCATCGTACAAGATGTTCCAAAGCATAGGTCCTAGGATAGATCCTTGGGGAACTCCACTCGTAACCTCCATTTGGGTTGCTGTACCTCCAGCTTCCACAATAATTCGTCGCTCACTCAGGTAGCTTTGAAGTACCTTCGTCAGATATGGGCTAACTTTGAAGTTATTTAGTCCTTTTAGAATTAACTCCCAGGATGCGCTGTTAAATGCATTTCTTATATCTAGTCTAATTACTACTGGGATGCGCCGCGTATATTGTGTACCCTCAGCGGCTGCATCTACAAGCTTCATAACTGCCGCTATAGCGTCTGTTGTGGAGCGCCCTGCTCGAAATCCGAATTGATTATTAGCAAGTCCGCCGGCTCTATCAACTTCGTTGGCCAGTCTGTGTAACAGCAAATGTTCGAAGAGTTTTCCGAAAGTATCTAGCAGACAAAGTGGTCTGTACGATGTAGGTACACCATCCGGTTTTCCGTCTTTTTTTAGCAGAACTAGGCGCGCTATTTTCCAGATACAAGGAAACTCCCAGTTTTCTAGGGCTAAGTTCATCACGTGTAACACCTTTTTTGGGTGGATTTCTGAAGCGATTCTAACGGCCTCTGATGGAATGCCATCTGGCCCGGCACTTTTTTTCGTTTTGAGTTTCCGCCATGCCATAGAGAGTTCCTCAGATGTAAAAGGTGGGATCTCTAGCGGACTTATATTTCCATGTTGCACTAGGTATATATATATTTTTTTTTTTTTTGTTGAAAGGATATGTCTGCTTGTCCGCTAGTGCGCCTGTTCTCCCTTGTAAGCCTTCGCCTGGCATGATTGCAGCGTCTGCGAAGTTCAGCGATTTCCGGAGTCCACCAGTAAACGGCTTTTCGTCCATTTCGATCCCTAGACTCTAACGCATATATATATATATATATATATATATATATATATATATATATATATATATATATATATATATATATATATATATATTATATATATTATATATATATATATATATATATATATATATATATATATATATATATATATATATATATATATATATATATATATATATATATATATATATATATATATATATATATATATATAAGAGATATATATACAAGTAAGATACGTAAGCGGCAAGTGATCGAGTTATTGCCATCGACCGATTTTATTTTATTTTAATTTAATTTTTTTGTTCATCTTATTTTATAGCGAAAGGCAATTTTTATGGCATGATATGCACATTAGGGTTGGTCAAACATAAAAACGTAATTTTTTTTTTTTTTCTATTTTCGGTAATCCCTGTCTGTATCAGTCATTGTTCGGATTATGCCGTTTGGGGAAAACGGCCCTTTAAGTACATACCAGAAACAATTTAATTTCTATCACAGGTGGTTTTAAGGGTGGCTCGTCGAAGGCAGGTTTCTTGGGCCGAAAACTAGAAAAACTTGTCTTCTTTTATTGCGCAAACCATTTCCTTGGTTATATCAAAGCCATCTTAGTAAATCAAGCCTCCATGTTCAAAACGAACTTTTATTAGTGAGTCTAAAATGGCAAAAATAATTGCTCTCTTCATACATTTTATATGGAGAGACATGCTTTTCGTTTATAGAAATATTTGAATGAAAAGTAACTCAAAATTATAATTTTTTGAAATCAATTGAAACTATAAACATTGGTTTTCATTTGACTTGAAGGATTTTTCCGTGGGGTTTTCCATTTTATTGTATTAATTAAAGGAAAATAAGATACTTTATTCTCTAATAAAGCTCAAGTAGAAATAGAATAAAAATTTGTAATAAAGGGACATTGTGTACATAACCAACAAAATAATTTATTCCCATCAAACAAATGAACCAAAAGAAGAAAACATCAATGAATTTTTAAAAAATGGAACAAACATAATGATCATAAAACAACGCAAAAAACGAGAAAAAATATATGAACACAATCGCATAAAAAATAATATTGAGAGCGTGATCAAATTGTCCCTCTCCTAATCCTAATTGACATATTGTACTTATATAAATTATGTAACCTTTTGTAACCTTCAAAACAAAACACAACATTTTATCATTTATTTGATCGATACGATCAATATTTTTATTTTGGTTTAATGAGAAATTTCCAGGTGTTTATCCGATTAATCTCCTAAATTTTAATTTATCGTAGTTATCATAATTTTTATACATATTTTTCGATGTTTAGATTTTGAATCGAACTATTTTATTTATGTGTTGGAGTGAATGCAGTATATTGAAAGAGACTATTAGAATATATCAGATATATATTTGTATATACAAATTTAAAAGCGCAAATAAATTAAATTAATGACAATTTTATAATCATAAAAATTATGTTTAATTAATATAATTTCGAAAAATAACCCTGGCCATCACCTAATTCAATTCTTTATCTATTACTTAATGTAATAAAATATTAACAGCTCTCACTATTAATAGTTGAACAATTCAAAATAAGTTTGTATGTTTTGCCATGGGATTGCATAGACTTCTTTGTAAATTACACATTTTTTGGTTAATTAAAAAAAGCTCGTTTGAAAATATCGCTCAACATGGAGGCTTTATATATTAAGATGGCTTTGGTTATATTTGCACATTCCGGAACACTCAATCGCATCCCATTAGCAACGATAAATTATTACATCGTTCGAAAACAATTACAAGAAAAACTGTAATTATGCATTATATGCACGTGGATATATACATACAGAGGCCAAAATTAACAGGTAAAAAAAAAATATATTTAACTGTATATGATTTCAAAAAAAAAATTTATATAACAAATAAATTAAACATAATCTTATCTTGGACTAAAAAAGATGTTCATCAAGAGGTCTCCACTGAATAAGTAATTATTGTTGTCTTCTCCTGCGGTATTCTGGTCTGCTGCTTTAATTTTGGCACAGCTCATTTAAGATTATCCAATTGTATGAAACGGAAATCTTCACGTTGTGAGGTGTTTGCACGTTTAATAAAAATAACTCAGTTTAACTTCTTTTTTTTTAACTTTTAATTTATTTCAACATCATTGAATTTGCTTGATTTTTTTTATTTTAATTTTTACAATGTCACATAAAATTAATTGTATATCATTAAGAACACAGTTTATAATTATTATCTACATGTGTAGATTTGAACAAAATAGTATCTGGTTAGTTTTTCTGTGGTGCTATCTCATATTAGACGAATAAAAACTGTGAGATAATAAATTGTCGTAGCTTATGCGGATGAATTTTGGTTGAATAACGTCACGTCGCTTATTGATGTTAATGAAAAAGACCACAATATTCTTCGGATCTGCTTTTACTAGTGGCAAAAACAAACAAGAAAAATAGTTCAATCCCATTTTGTTAAAATAAAAATGGGGAAGTTGTAAAATGTTAAATGGCGTGTATATACGTAATTTTTTTTCTTCAGAAAATCAAGGCAAAAGTAATCTATTTATATAGTTTTTTTTATTTTAATTAGACTGGAATTATCTTTTCAATTGATTTAAAAATCGAATAATTCCTTAATATATATATATATATATATATATATATATATATATATATATATATATATATATATATATATATATATATATATATATATATATATATATATATATATATATATATATATATATATATATATATATATATATATATATATATATATATATATATATATATATATATATATATATAAATAATAAATCTACAAAATAAATATAATGATAAATCTAAAAAACCTATAATTTTGTTTTTGGATCCGTCTGCGCTAGCTACTTCAACTAAGATAGATTTATAATTAGCTTTGATTTTCTTTAGAAATTCTAACGCTCCACGACCTAATGTGCTAATAGAAGTTTCACTATCCATTAATCCACGAATCTGTATGCCATTGGTGTGTTTAGGGTTTGTAGAGTTGCAGATATTTTCTAAATCAAGAAACAAAATATTCTTTGGGGTGGTACGCCGCAGTCTTGATGCGATGTTCAGGCATCCGACAGTTCCAACATACTATATTTTGTTTAGAAACGTTAGTTGAAGGTACATTTGAACGTGGAATAGCTTTATTCGAGATTGTGTAATGGCCATCTTCAGTGGTTAACAATTGATCTTGATCCAAAGGTTGGTAGCGATAGTTCATTAATAAGTCGACTCCGTCGATCAACTGGTGTTAACCGTTCACGCCGTTTCCTGTCCCATAATCGTTAATACCGGTGACCAATTAATCTTAGATCTTCAATAGGACCTATGTTTAAATGAAGAGTCATCTGCTGTAGATCGTAACTGAGATTTTCGCGAATTATGTCTAAAAAGTCTAGTTCTAGATGGTTCAACCGATGATTCAAGCTTTCAATCTCCAGTATAAAATCACCTAGAGATTCGTTATGTCTTTGTTTACGAGGCTCGATGAATCGTCGTGTTGCGTGGTTTGTCTCGATACTACTGAAACGTTGAATTAGAGCTTCACGTGATTGTGCATACGCGGCGTTGCGGAATTTTTTAACGAACACCCAGTACCATTTTTTTGCTACGTCTTTTAAAAATGTTGCCATTAAAGCAAACAAATCGCTTACAGGTACTTGTTCACGCCATGCAAATGATTCCAACCTGAATTCAAAATCATGTACGTCCTTACGGAGTTCCAGAAAAACTAATATTCCACTTCAGCTCGGACTTGAATGGGTGTGGAATATTCATTGGAGTGGATACTGAGATTGGAGAGCTTTGATAATTATTAGAGACATGAGCTGGTGGCACAACGTAATTAACGTGGCCAGTGTTACGGATGTGAAGTTGGCCCGAAAATCCATCCCGAGAAACGTCTTTTCATAATATGTCTTTGCTAAATATACACGTGTTTCAACTCACAGCACGAAAAAAAGAAAAAAACTGCGTAACACGGAAACTCAGCCCGAAAAATTAATGGTTAAATAAATAATATGTACATAATAGATAATTATTGATTAATTATGTTTTTAATAAATAAAAAAATAATGTAAATGTTCCTCTGAACAAATTTTTTATTTGTGCAAAAGTTGTATAACTTGAGTGGTGATAATTATAGAAAAAAAACTTAATAGATATAATAATGAACTGTATACGTATGTAAGAAGTACCCGTTTATTAATCGCTGTATAAAAATTCACAGAGATTGATCTGTACAACGGGAAGTTTTTCGTCAATGGTGAATGCCACATCTTTCTAAAACACTAATCGCTATATCAACGCGACGGCCAGAAGGGTATTTTATAGGGTGACGTATATGCGATTGGACGTATGTAAGAGGTGCCCAACCCCATAATCATTTTTTTTAAATTTGCATTTTTAGTAGGTTATATTTAAATAGTTTTTCTGAATTGACAAATTTGTGTTTTAATATTTTTAGTTTTTTAATTGCAGTTTTTTTATTCCAATGACTTTGTATAAACTAACATATGTGGATTGACAACAATATTTTGTGTATTTCTCACTGTAGCGACATACTTTTTTAAGTCATCATAGCGACCCCATTTTCCTTTGTACTTTGAATAACTTATGTAATGGTCCGAAGTATATTGATTCGGCGTACTATTAAATAATAGTTCATAACTTACAACACCCATTAAACTGTAGGGAATACTATCGAAAAATAGTTTAGATTCTATTTGGCTTAGTTTAATTGGTACTGTAAACTTTCGGTATGGCACTCTGTATAAATGAATACTATTGGGTAGTAATTTTTATTTTGAGGGCTCATATTATCCAAACACACTGGACAGCCTTGATTTGGAACTTCTTCTATGCATTCGCTTAACGAATGGGTACTTAGCGATTAATAAATGGGTACTTCTTACATACGTCCAATCGTATGTACGTCACACCCTGTAAAACACCCTTCTGGCCATCGCGTTGATATAGCGATTAGTGTTTTAGAAAGATGTGGCATTCACCATTGACGAACCACTTCCCGTTGTACAGATCAAACTCTGTGAATTTTTATACAGCGATTAATAAATGGGTACTTCTTACATACGTCCAATCGTATGTACGTCACAACCTGTAAAACACCCTTCTGGCCATCGCGTTGATATAGCGATTAGTGTTTTAGAAAGATGTGGCATTCACCATTGACGAACCACTTTCCGTTGTACAGATCAATCTCTGTGAATTTTTATACAGCGATTAATAAATGGGTACTTCTTATGCTGCCCATACACGATACAACCGGTTGTACAACTATGGAAGTTGTATCATCTGTGGGGAAGCTGACAACCGGTTGTACGACCATTTTGATGGTTGTTAGTTGGTTGTAAAAATATTAAAATATTTTGATTTTTGTGGGCGGGGCGTTGGTTTTTGGTTGAAAGTTGTACTGTTAATGGGGAAATTGTACAACCAAAACGACATTTTTTGTCAAATGGAAACAGTAGAATAGCATTTTTGTTGAATTTTGTTGTGAATTTTTTCTGTTTTCTACACATAATACGATACAAGTTGTATCGTCTGTGGAGAAATTGTGGTTGTACAACCAGGTTGTATCGTGTATGGGCAGCATTACATACGTCCAATCGCATATACGTTACACAATAATAAAACAAAAATTATTTATACCAACCTTTAGACCAATATAGAATCAAATTGTAAATCCATCCAAAGTAATTACTTTCAAAATCGGTTCATGTTTTAGCGTAACTATGTTTACTCTTAAATCTATTTATAAAATTTATTTGAAATTGAACAATATTTTTCCGTAAATAAAATTTCGGGATAGATTTCCGTTTTACGCAAATTTTATTAGCTTTTCGGGCTGATAGTCAAGGCACTCTTAATATTTAGCAAAGACACATTTTGAAAAGTCGTTTTTCGGGCTGAGAGGGTTTTTCGGGCCAACTTCACATACATGCCAGTGTTAAATGATCTATTTTGAGTGAATGGTACGGATCTATCCTAATAAAACATTGAGACATTGAAGTACATCATAGGACTATTCGTAGTTGTATGGTATTGTCTTTAAATGATTTATTGGTGTTTGAAAATTTTGGAAAGTTAATTGGCACGAGGTTACAATACTTCTACTCCATGTAACATAAGTTATATCTTGAGGAGTAGTTGGTTATTACGGTTTATATGTATATAAATGTAACATGTTATATGCTTATATATAACCGTATTTTCTGCTGGATGGATGGGCACAGCTATCATGTCACAAACGGGAACTTCCGACGGCTTGTCAACTATTTGTAGTTCCGTTAAAGCCTCAACAATTGTCGAACTCGCCGAATCAGTCGAAAATTTCTTTAACGCAGGTTGAAAATTATTTAACTTTTCGAGACCAACGTCATATTGTTTTTCCCTGGTTATATTTGCCCATCCCGGAACACTCAATCGTATCCCTTTAGCTATGGTAAATTATTTCATCGTTCGAAAACAATGGCTTAAATAATCAATGGCTTAATTTCCCAATTTTCTAAATTCCAAAAATTAAAGAGATCATTTCGAATTTTGTAAATTTAAATTGAGGACTCGATCTGGAATTAAAAAATTTAAAAGTCTAGCCGCAGGTAGATTTCCCTAATTTAAAAAGTGAATCTTTTAAAACCAATAGTATGAGGCTTCGCAATTCTATAATCTCATCTTGTTATTTTGCCGTGCTTGTTGGAGCTAAAAAGCATGGTTGTCCCTGTATTTTACAATGGGTGATTTACACTACTTTTTTACTCGTAAGATGTGTATTTTTTACATCGATATTTAAAAAAAAAAATTAAAATTCCAAAAATGTAGAAAATCCGAACTGCTATTTATTGAACGTCATTCTGAAGTATAATATTATATTGTTTAATTATTATTAACTATTTATTTTATAAATAGGTAGGTACATGAAGTGACCATTTGTAATTTTACGTTTGTATCTTTAATGGGATTATTCCAACCAAAAACATAAAATTTATATGGGCACTATATGTGATTTTTAGGTTAAGTTGACAAATTATTCGGCTTTATGCTACTTTAAAATGTTCGAGACACGTTTGAATGTTTTGGGTTGGCTTCATATTCATAATGGCAATTATTATTTGTATCGAATGTTTTTAACAAAATCAAACTAATTTTTTATCATTATTATCATTAATAAGGCTGCCCCACGTGCAGTTTTGGGAAGAATTGTCCTCTTTTCCTTCTCGAAAATAATGAATTTCCCCGCCATTTTTGTAATATTTTTAATACAAAATTACTGCATTGCGAAAACAATTCTAAACCGAAATTCCAATATTCTAAAAGCTAAATTCAAAGTTCTATTCCAAAAGTTTAATTGAGAATTCAGAATTATTAATTTTCGAATATAACAACATAAATTTTAATTAAGATATAATTCTTAATCGCAAAATTGCTCAATAATTTATAATTGAATTTACATAATTTTAAAAACAGAAATGCTCCGTTTTATATTCCGAATTAAATATTGTATCAGATTTTAGGACTCAGTTTCCAATTTTTTAAAATCGAAACTCTATATATGAAAGTTTCTAAAAATCTGAGTTCGAAAAATTCTAATTTGCAGCCATCTAGAAATTATGGTTTCCAAATTTAAAAGTTGAATACAATTTATTATTATAGAATCAATAGAAATTTAAAAACTTAATTAATTAATATTTTAATAGGTTAAATCCAGAAATAGTCTTTTAATTTAAAATTAATAATAAAATGTTTTAAATTTAATTAAAAGTTTCAGAATCAAAATTGGAAAAGTAAACTTTTAATAATTCGTAAATATCCGATAGCAGATTAAATTATAAAATTCGAATGAAATATAATATTTGTAATTTATAATTCAAATAATTCCAAATCATGTAACTTTAGATTTCTAAAATATTCCGCTATTATTTTACGTACGATTTCTTAATTAAACATTTTAATTTAATTAGGAAATTTCCAGGAATAAAAATATTTTAATCACAATAATTTAAATAACTAACAACAATTAAGTTAAGTTTCCCGTTATAAAAGATTTCCATTAACTATAAATCAACTTTGGATAAGTCATTAGAAATTTGCTGGGTTAATTAACTTTTCTATATTCCCCTCATCTGATAGGGTCTCGAATATATTTAAATATTTGAAGTATAATTTTCATTTTCGAATCCAAAAAACAGTTGTCAGGATTTAGTAGAAATTTTTAAGAATTCTTTGCAATAGCAATACAATTCAAAGTCTCATAATAATGAGACTTTGAATTTGAGAGGACCGCAAAAATTTTTAGTACCTAGACCACTTTATATATAACGCAGCCTACGATTTAAAATTTTCGAGTTACAAATTATTTTATAATTATACGGTCATTTAGGTATTTTACCATTTTTCGACTAAGCTTGGGTTATGGAAACAAATTATTTGTTATATTGTCTGACAATGTTAGATAATTGTCAGCTTCTATAAATTTAACGGTTATATAATAAAATTTAAGTATTCGTGATCAGATTTTGTTCCTTGGAATAGGAAAATAGTAGATTTATACCATAAATATATCAAGAAACGAATACGGTTTTATTTCTTTGATTCATGTAGATGGATCTTTGCTGGGTGTTTCAACAATCATAATGAAATCTTAATTGGATTTAAAAAAAAACGATATTTAAAGCAAATATGGGAATGCTCAATAATTATAATGTTACTACGAAACAATGAAAAAACACTAAATACTTGTGATTTGATATAGGAAGAACAATTTTACATATTTTATTACCACAGATCTCAAATTCAGCATATTTTCATGTACATAATTTTAATATATTTATGTATGTGTATGTATATAGAATTAAACTACTCTAACCTCCTAATGACCTTTTATCACACAAATCATGTTAAACCATATTCATGATATTTTCATACTACCTGTTGCGAATTTACCACCCTGTTTAACCGAACATCAATTGTCCGAATCAAAATATGCCATTCAAAATTGGTGCGGTCTAGTAAAGAATAAATAAATGTCGAAAAATTTCAAAAATAGAACAACAAATTTTGGCCAACATAACATATTTTTAATGTAAAAATCATAGCAATTATAATAGTTTCCTTAATATTTTAATTATATGACCGGAATTTAGATTTAAAGCTAACAATTTTCCAAACATAATCATATCTAATGAAAATGTTTATTGTTGTTTTGTCAAAAATATAATTTGTATAAAACAAATTTAAAAAAACAAAAATTTAATTTTTGTTTCATTTTAATGTTAATTACTAAACGTCATGTAGTTATATATATACATATGTTGTACAAAGACATGATTACGTAAATATACGCTTTTATGTTTTAGGATATTGTCAAATCAATTTATGTTGCTTTACTACTCGTATATGGTATATGGGATGAATAATAACTACACAAACCATTTTTTGTTTATTTTATTCCTGTTTTTAATTTTTTTTTATGTTTCAAATGACAAAAAAAGCCCAAATTTTCCAATTTTCATTTAGATAATGAAAAAGTTAATTTGGTTTTTCGTTTATTTATAGCGTATTTAGATTTTATTTTATTTTTTTTTTTTGTGAAAATTAAAGTAATTTAATAACATGCGATTTGAAAACTAAAAATAAATCATCATAAATATATCTTGCGTGAGCTTTCTTTCATTAAACATAATTTCGGTTCTCTCTGACTGTGTGTGTGTGTAATTTTGTACATATTACTCGTATTACCTAACATTTATTTAGTTTTTCGATAGTCATTGTGGTGATTTACTTTTATTTGTTATATATTTGTAAGTGTGTTGTGTGAATGATTAAAATCATGATTAAGTTTAGATAAGTGTGATTAAAAAAACTCAAACAAAAAATCGTACAAATTGAATGAATATATAATTATTAAATTAAAGTGTTTTCTAAGACTGTGTCCGAAACCTGTGATAAATATTTTTTAGTACAGAATTTTGACATTATTTGATAATTATTCCCCTACATTCACAAATTTTTATTATGCCGTCCGAAATGTATAATAAATCTCCCCACCTTAAATGCCTCACCACGTTTAAACGTCAAATTTTTGTGAAAATGAACGCCATTATTCAGTTGTGTTTTCCTTGTAATAATAAATTCGTGTCGATATTTTTATAAAATAAAAACTAATTTAAATAAAGTTTTATTAATATTTATTATTATTTTTATTATAATAATTATTTTTATTAATACAAATTTTGTTGTGTTCTGTGTAAAATTGTGTTTGTGATAAATAAAAAAATAAATTTGAAAGTGACGTTGAATTTTTTTTACAATAAAATGGATCCAGAAATAGCAATGCAAAACCAAGCATCAAAATATTAAACCAAGCATCAAAATATTCATCAAAATATTTATATACAACTAAAACCTATATTAATTAGTTTAAAAAAATGGCTAATGCTGAAACAGCCCAAGTAATAGCACTACCATTACCTCCGGCCCAGTATGTGAATTTATTTATTTATCACAGAGGAAAATATACGTAAAAATTGTGCTACGCGACCTCCACCACCCATCCATGACATACAGTTAAACGAATTACCAAACATACTCTATGTTTGGCAATTCGTTTAACAACGGTGACACTATAATCAGACCTCTTGAAAGTCAAGAGTTCAAGCGATTACATCCACAGCATTGTGATCGACGGAAAGAATTAAAGAAGCCGAATCATTCGATATTGGTAAATTTCTTGGACTTTACCAACCTACTCATTCACTACCCGGACAGCCCGAGGCGAACAGAAAAGGTATGAAGGACTCCTTTAGTTTATATAAATCATGATCATATTTCTAAAAGTATATTTCATTTAGATTGAAGATTAAAATCTTCTATTCGTCCACATCCACCACCACCTGCTAAATGAATTTCCGCCACATCAGGCGCGTGAAACCTTTCGCGTCATTATGGAGATGCAAAAGAGGCAACGAGTTGAGACTGCTGAACGATTCCAAAGACATTTAGAGAAGGTGAGAGAGATTGTCAAAAATCCATTCGCAGCATTACCAGACAATATACATTTGGACAATAAACTCATGTTGCCTGATAATTTTCTCGATATGGATAACGATTCACAGAATAATGGGGCGGGTGAAGATGGGATTTATCCTCACGACAGACTTATGTGCAGTATTGTAGATGATTTACTCTTATAATTAAATTAATAACATTAAATATATTAAATTGTAAAGCTTTTATTTATTAAAAAAATCATTTTTGTATATTCGAACTTTTATTTATTTTTATTTATCTTTTAATCATTTCATTTTATATTAATTCAGTGTGTGTGTTCATATAAATTATATATATGCTCGTATGTATATAAATAGTATCATCCCGCCAAAAACATCATAAAATTTCGATCCATCCGCCATTTTATATGTATACAAATTTTTCTATTGCTCGGCCTACAACACAATGATATAAATTATTCGTACGGATCTGTCAAAAATTATGATAGCGATAGACTATAATAATTTGGGTGTCTTGGGTTTTTGCATGCAAAAGTCAAAATTCTGTACTAAAAAATATTTATCACAGGTTTCGGACACAGTCTAAGACTGTGTCCGAAACCTGTGATAAATATTTTTTAGTACAGAATTTTGACTTTTGCATGCAAAAACCCAAGACACCCAAATTATTATAGTCTATCGCTATCATAATTTTTGACAGATCCGTACGAATAATTTATATCATTGTGTTGTAGGCCGAGCAATAGAAAAAAATACGTATACATATAAAATGGCGGATGGATCGAAATTTTATGATGTTTTTGGCGGGATGATACTATTTATATACATACGAGCATATATATAATTTATATGAACACACACACTGAATTAATATAAAATGAAATGATTAAAAGATAAATAAAAATAAATAAAAGTTCGAATATACAAAAATGATTTTTTTAATAAATAAAAGCTTTACAATTTAATATATTTAATGTTATTAATTTAATTATAAGAGTAAATCATCTACAATACTGCACATAAGTCTGTCGTGAGGATAAATCCCATCTTCACCCGCCCCATTATTCTGTGAATCGTTATCCATATCGAGAAAATTATCAGGCAACATGAGTTTATTGTCCAAATGTATATTGTCTGGTAAAGTAATGCTGCGAATGGATTTTTGACAATCTCTCTCACCTTCTCTTAATGTCTTTGGAATCGTTCAGCAGTCTCAACTCGTTGCCTCTTTTGCATCTCCATAATGACGCGAAAGGTTTCACGCGCCTGATGTGGCCGAAATTCATTTAGCAGGTGGTGGTGGATGTAGACGAATAGAAGATTTAAATCTTCAATCTAAATGAAATATACTTTTAGAAATATGATCATGATTTATATAAACTAAAGGAGTCCTTCATACCTTTTCTGTTCGCCTCGGGCTGTCCGGGTAGTGAATGAGTAGGTTGGTAAGGTCCAAGAAATTTACAAATAACGAATGATTCGGTTTCTTTAATTCTTTCCGTCGATCACAATGCTGTGGATTTAATCGCTTGAACTCTTGACTTTCAAGAGGTCTGATTATAGTGTCATCGTTGTTAAACGAATTTCCAAACATAGAGTATGTTTCATGGATGGGTGGTGGAGGTCGCGTGGCACAATTTTTACGTATACTTTCCTCTGTGATAAATAAATAAATTCACATACTGGGCCGGAGGTAATGGTAGTGCTATTACTTGGGCTGTTTCAGCATTAGCCATTTTTTTAAACTAATTAATATAGGTTTTAATTGTATATAAATATTTTGATGAATATTTTGATGCTTGGTTTTGCATTGCTATTTCTGGATCCATTTTATTGTAAAAAAAATTCAATGTCACTTTCAAATTTATTTTTTTATTTATCACAAACACAATTTTACACAGAACACAACAAAATTTGTATTAATAAAAATAATAATTATAATAAAAATAATAATAAATATTAATAAAACTTTATTTAAATTAGTTTTTATTTTATAAAAATATCGACACGAATTTATTATTAAAAGAAAAACACGACTGAATAATGGCGTTCATTTTCACAAAAATTTGACGTTTAAACGTGGTGAGGCATTTGAGGTGGGGAGATTTATTATACATTTCGGACGGCATAATAAAAATTTCTGAATGTAGGGGAATAATTCTCAAATAATGTCAAAATTCTGTACTAAAAAATATTTATCACAGGTTTCGGACACAGTCTAAGTGATTACAAAGGTGAATAATTTATATAATTAGAATGCATCAGCAGTCAGTACACAATTTAAAAATAAGAATGTAATGAGTATGCTCAGTAATTTGAAAATGACATAGTTAAGGACTCTAAGCAGAATATAAAATTATTATTCACAATAAATTAAATTATCGATTAGAATTGAAATATTCCAATTCCAATATTATGCTTCTATGAGAAATCCTTTATTATTTGAATGAGAAATGTCGGAATTTAATAATTTAATATTTCAGAACTATTGGCAGTTTCTTCGAACAAAAATTATTAGAATAAAACATCCATATTCAAGCACCAATAAGGAACATTATACAAGTCGAAGAGGAAGTAGAAACGCTGATAGAAAACATACAACAAGCTGCGTGGCAAAGTACATCTAAATACGCAAACAACAACAACTGTAAAAACTATCCACTTGAAGTAAGAGAGTTTGTGGTAAAGAAACGTACAGCTCGAAAGTCTTGGCAAATAATACGAACCAAGGAACATAAAACCGTCCTTAATTACATATGTAACAAGGTGAAATCTTTGATCAGAACAGTTCAGAATGAATCAATAAGTACATATTTATCGTCACTTACTAGCCAAAAAGATACCGAATATTCCTTAGGGAAAACAAAGAAAGTACTTAAGAGGCCAACAAATTCGACGGCACCAATTAGAAGTTAGCATGGAAGCTGGGCTTGAAGCGCTAAACTAAAAACTGACTTGTTTGTGAGACACCTAGAATAAACGTTTCAACCATTACCCAGGCAAACTGCGGATGAAAAAGTTAACCTATACTGAAACGATCTAATGAACTTGAAATAAAAAGAGTAACTCTTTACAAGAGCTAAAAGAGGAAATTCAAAAATTAAACATGAAAAAATCTCCTGGGTAGGACCTCATAACTGGACAAATCATTAAAGAATTACCAAATAAAGCGATACGTAAACTTCTCCAAATAATGCTGTGACTAAGATACGTTCCAAGGCAAAGGAAGGTGGCAGAGGTAATAATGATCTTAAAACCTAAGAAACAATGTAACGATAAAAAGTCCTTCAGACCGATATCCACACTCCCAACCATTTTTTTTTACTCCCAAGATTTTTGAAAAATTGCTCCTGAAGAGAATGAAACCCTTAATGGTGGACAGAAATCTCATTCCTGACCATCAGTTTGGATTCAGAGAAAACCACTCGACTATAGAACAAGTCCATAGAATCACATATATAATAGAACGTACACTGAAAAAAAGAGAGATTTTAGTAGTGGCCACCACACGTTTGAGGGAGTGAGGAGGTTCAAATATTTGGGTTCTCTTATCACTCACGATAACAGTGTGGGTGAGGATATTAAAGTGCGGCTGGCAGCTGGAAGTCGTTCTTTGTATCCTCTCAGGCCACTGCTAAAATCTAAACACTTATCAAGTGCCGTGAAGCTGAAGCTATACAAAGCGTTGATCAGGCCCGTTGTTATGTTTGGATGTGAAAATTGGGCGATGACGGATGAGTACGAGAGATGGCTCCTAACATTTGAGAGAAGAGTCATGCGTGTGATTTACGGCCCAAAACGCGAAATAGATGGTACCTACCGAGCTCTGTACAATATCGAGATCAGAGATCTGATGATCCCCGGTATTGTACATGAAATAAGATCTCAGCGAGTACGCTGGCTCGGGCACGTTCTGCGTGCTGATCCGGAACGAATTGTGCAGCGATCTCTGAAAGGAGAGCCACCATATGGTAGGCGCAGAGGTCGTTGCAGGCGACGATGGCTCCACGGTGTAGAGAACGACTTGGCCTCTTCAGATTGTCTTAGACAGTATGAAGACCATGCTCGGGATCGAAACCGCTGGAGCCGAATTGTTGACTCAGTAAGGGGCCAGTAATGGCCTTTAAAACTGTTTTAAAAAAACACTGAAAAAAAACTAGGTAGGATTAACAAAAATCGTGTTTAATGCTACAAAAATTTTAGGTAAAGAGAATAGATAGTGATACCAAGAAAAGATGTTTAGTTAAATTGCTCCGCATTGCAAAATAACAAAATTCTCTTAATATTAGATAATACTCTTTTAATTAACAGAAAGTTAAATGAAGAAGTAAAAAGGAAATTTCTTTGAAATAACGAAAATATTTGTAAAATCAAGACAATTTTTTAGAGAATTAAAAAAATAAAATTCGTAGATTTATTAAAAAAATACAATGAAACTATTTATTTATAAATTTTTTTTTTTTTAAAGGACTTGGCATAGACACTCTTTTGGTCCATAGCCTTACCTTACATTCACACAACATTCATTGAAATCCATTCATTCATCCTATTCACACAAGTACAGTATACCACCTGCGCATTGCATAGCTCCATGTCACCCTGTACAGTGACATGGAAGATGGGTCGGCCCATGAGTTCTACATTCCAACAGAGGGTCATAGATGTTTTCAATTTAATCAATGATCGTAATCGGGAGATGAAAAATTCCTTTTGCATCCCGCCTAATGTTGGGATTCGAACCCGGTACCTCCTGATCCAAACGTCGCAGCTTTAACCACTGCGCTATTTGCTCGGTTTTTAATAATTTTAGTATAATTTAATAATTTTATTATTCAGTTTCGTAATTTACAAATTTTTTATTTATTTTTCAACTAATAACTACAGAATAAATTTTAAATTATTAGTAAATTTCATTTTTTTTAAATATTACTTTCTTAAAACAGTTTTAAAAACTGTAAAATATTTTAAATAATAACAATGTAATAACAATAATTCAGTTTTTAAAATGTTATAAAAGTTAAAAAACACTAATTTTAAGTTAATAAATAAAATATACATAGAATGAATAAATGAAATTCAATACATAGGCATGTCATACATATGTAGGTATAAGTTGGGCATTGCACATACGCCTAAGTTCTTTTTTAAATTTTAAGTGGTTGCCATGCTAATCCATTAAGCTATACTCGTTGCTATTCATTTCTAATAATGTTAACAACATTTGAACATCAGTATGTATGATTTCAGTTGAATTTTATAAAAATAGAGTTGGATAAGTTGGATATAAATGGCTGAATGCTATTACATCAGTTTTTTTTTTCAAGAAAATATATCAATTCCGCTCCCGTACTGTGTTTAAGAAATAAATTCCTGCGACTCCTGAATCGAGTATTTCATTAATTTAGTGTGGTTTTAATATAGCACTAAGTAAGTAAGCCGAGCATCGTCCTCCTAAGTTAGAAGAAAGTTTTGTTTTAAATACAGTGAGTACGTCACACAAAGCTAACCAATTATTTAATAGACTCCCTATTATGGTGATGGCATCGATAAAGACTACAATATGTGAATCCCGGCACTTATTTCAGAGGGATTCAGTTTATAATCGTATTATCAGAAGCCTACAGTGGGATGAGACCACTGTTGGTTTCAGTCACTACTTTTTTAAAGTGCACCTTCTCTAATAGGAACAGTGTATTCCAAATATTACAGTCGTTATCGACTCCACAATAAGGGTGAATAATAAATTTGAAAAATATGTTTTTTATTTAGGTATACAGTTTTTTAAAATGTGATTAGCAATAGCTCTCGGCCGAAATAATATGGCCGCTAAAAATAAACTAAAGACGCGGTAAAGTATAATGAAGTATTTGAATTTGTAATTATACTTGATGAGCACGATAATTTAAACATTTAAATTTTTTTGTAGATAATCACCCACAGTGAAATATTATTATTAATATATTAACTAAAAAACACGGTTTCTTCTGTTCCATATGAGCACTAAAATAATTTCTATAATTCTTCTAAACTTAACCACTAGGAATAAGGACACAAATTGAAAGCAGATTATTTGTGTAGACTTCTGTTCTCACAACAAAAATTTTGGTAATTGTTTCTTTCATTTGTACTCGTATGTACAACTAAATATTTTGTTCTTTTAGATAAATATACGAGTACATTTGAAATTTAAATAAATTTTTAGTTAATAGTAAAAGTGGGATATTTTAAATAAAGTTTATTTTATATTATTATATATAATCAAGCTATCATTGTTTTTACTAACTGTTTCTTTAAAATTATTTTTAAATTTTACAATTTACAATTTCTTGGGACAAAATTAAATTTGCTAAATTGTTACGAGAAATATCGTAGCGATTAACGATATTTCTTAAATGCTACAAAATTATTATAACAAAATCTCTTTTCTAAATAGTAACAACGTATTTTTTTCAGTGTACACTAGAAGCTAAAAAACTATGTTCAAACGTTTTCCTGGATGTAGCGCAAGCATTTGGCCGAGTTTGGCATAGAGGTATTGGAGTTCAAACGAGATCTTTCCAAACAATACTATGAAACTCCGAAATCATACATAACAGATAGACACTTCCGTGCAAAATATGAAGACGAATACTCGGACCTAAGAGAATTTTAGCTGGAGTACTACAAGGTAGCGTATTGGGCTCTGTCTTGTGCCTCCTGTATTCTCGGGATATACCACCCAATGGAAGAAGCAACTATAGCAACTTATGCTGATGATACTGCGATTTTGGAAGTTGGGAACAATGTAGAAGAAGCTACTAACAAATTGCAAAAATCGTCAGATTCAGTCAACAATTGGATGAAAAAATGGAGGATAAAACTGAACGAAACTAAATCTGTGCATGTGAACTTTACTAATAAAAATATTTCTAATAGAATCCCAATCATAATCAACTCTAAACTAGTTGCCTATGCAGATACGGCGAAATACCTAGGTAAGACGCTGGATGCCAGAACATGTCAGAAAGAAAAAGGAAGAGATGAACATGAATAGTATAGTAAGATGTATTGGCTCTTAGGTAGACATTCTGAATATCTAAACACAATAAATTGTTTTTATACCGGCAAATACTGAAACCGGTATGGACTTATGGTAGGTATACAGCTTTGGGTCTGTACCAATAAAACGAATATCAAGATGATACAGACATTCCAAACGAAAGTACTTCGGAATATTGTAAATGCTCCATGGTACATTAGAAATGAAGACCTCCACCGAGATTTAAAGATAGAATACATCGATGAAGTTATTACGTATCATGCTTTCAAGCATGATTCACGCCTTCGACAGCACGAAAACATCGAGATATGCAATATGCGGGACAGACCGTTGGCAGTAACACATCTCCAAAGGATCAAACCAATTGATCTAGTGAATGGAACATAAAATTACTATTTTAGGAAATATTTATATAAATAAATAATTTTAATTTCTGGGACTAGCCGTTGGGCTATATCCCAACAACTGTTAATACATATAATTATGATAGAAAAGTTACTAGATGACTTAGAATAAAGTCAGTTGTAATATTATGTAAATATTCTTCAGACTATGAAAACAATTTAAATCAGGCCGTCATTGACCCGGGTCTACACTAAATTTATCAATGTGTGTCTATGTACCTATATTATACAAATTTTACCATTCTCAGCAAATTATCAGGAGGCTATTTCACGAAAAAATTATCATGAAATTTGTACGAAATGTCAAATTAAAATGCACTTTTAAAGTTATGTTTCTCATTTTTTAGGAGTGTTGAGACGGACTACTAATTTTTTGACAGTATTCACCGAATTTTATTAGACATTTAAAGAAATTATAATGAGAATAAAATGCCCAGTTATGAATAATTTTTTAACAAATATTTATCAATACATTTAAAAAAACATACACATACATAAAATTTCATGAGAGAAAATCTCAGCAATTTTGCATAGTGTAGACCACGGGTTAAGTGATAATTTTTCATTTGACTTGATGATTTGATTGGAATGTTCGACCAAGCATTAAGCAGGATCTCCCGGAGATGGCCGGGCCTCACCGACAACCCGTTAACACTTAACATATAGAGGATTTGGATAGGTTCAGTTAATATGATCGAAAATGACTCGTATACAGACACCTGGTATAGCCAATAGTTAGTAACACAGGACGATACAGTTCTAATCTACTTTTATAATTTTTGACAGCATCACTGGGCTCTGAAATAAAATTTATTAGTATCCTGGATCAGACTTATGAGATACTTCTGAAAATTCAACTCAAATTAGTTGCAATTTATTTTATTCTGCATTCCAACTTTTAATTAATTAATTTACTGAGCTCTGTAATAAAATTTATTAGTTTACTGGATCAAAATTAGGAGATATTTCTGAAAATCAATGCAAGTTAGTCCCAATTTACTATATTCTGCATTCAAAGCTATAATTAATAAATTAAAATTTAAGTGGCAGAGAACCAATAATTTAGTTCAATTTATTATTATTAATTCCATATTTGATCTGTGGTAGACCTGTAATGAATAATAATTAGTGTAAACAATGGATGGAACCAAGATGGAACCTAAAAAAAATATCAGGATATGTAGTTAATAACAAATACAGTCGTCCGTTTACCATGTACAATTCAATACTTATTATATGTTTATGTTTCAGAATTGCGAATCAGTTAATGTTTCCAATGAGTATGCTTAAAAAGAAATGCCGGGCGAAGTTGAATTGAATTTACCTAAATCGGATGGTTCGGAAAATATAATTAAGCCAGTGACATAAAAAAAAACAAATGGTCCAAATGAAAAAAAAGGAACAGGGAAGAGTAAATGAGGCATTCAATACAGCATTTTAAAACATACTGTTGCGAATAGTTCAACTAGGGATGAGCGCAGTGTGTTTGGTGAATATGTGGCCAACAAGCATAGAAAAAATGATGCAGGGTTATATTGGAACATAAAATAAACAATATTTTATTTGAAACTGACTTCAGGAAGAAGCCATAAAGCTGACTGACTTCAGGAAGAAGCCATAGAAGCCATAAAAGAAACGAACGTCAGATGGTCTAACGCCAGTTCGTGTGTAATAACCAGGCAGATCTGGCCTGTACTTGACCGGTCCAGATCAGGCCAACTGATATCGCTTCGACGGCACCATGGCGTGGGAGCCAACGGGGTGCCGCAGCCCACGATTTCTGCCGCAGCTGTGGTGATGAGGAGGAGGAAAATGTGCTTCATCTGCTCTGCACCTGTCCTAGTCTAGCGTACAGCAGAACAAAATTTATGGGAACTTCCCGTTTGAGCAATCTCTCGGATCTTAGTAAGATCGAGATCCGGGACTTTAAACGCTTCTTGGTAAGCTCAGGATGGTTTAGCGAGTGAAGGAGGAATCTCGAATGAGGTACAGCTACGGACCATATTTGTGTCTATGCTAGTCCTTTAGGACCGCCACCCTTACCTAACCTAGGTCTAAACTCTTTGAGAAGTTATTAGTAAAAAGGCTAATTCCGATAATTGAGAGGAAAAACCTGATTCCAAATCATCTGTTAGGTTTTCGCAACCAACACTCAACATTAGATCAATTATACAGAATAACTAATATTATTGAAAGAGCATCAGAGATATAAAAAGTCTGCTCAACGAAATTCTTAGACGTTGCACAGGCCTTTGATAAAGTTTGGCACGAAGGACTTATCTATAAGTTAAGAACTGTACTACCAATCCAATCCAATATACAATATTAGAATCATACTTGAAAGATAGATTCTTTAGAGTAAATTCCTATTCTGAATTGAAAGAAATCAAGGCAGGAGTACAACAGGACGGTGTATTAGGTCCGGTCCTATACCTATTGTACACTAATGATCTCCCTGTATTAGAAAACAACACTGTGGCCTTTGCTGATGAGACGGCAATCTTAGCTGTTGAAGATAGCAACGAAGAATCAAATCAGAATTTACAGTTAGCTATTACTCAAAATACATAACTGGACCACAAGATGGCGAATTAAACTTAACGAAACTAAATCAGTTCACATCAATTTTACAAACAAACGACTGGAACATATTCCGATTACAATTAATCAAGAAATAATACCGTATGCCAACATGGCTTAGTATCTTGGCATGCCTCTAGATGCAAAACTACGATAGAAAGCACACGTCAAAAACAAAAGTGAAGAACTAGGGATTAAATATAGAAAAATGTATTGTTAGGAAGGAGCTCCGCTCTATCAACATACAACAAACTTCTATTATATAAACAAATATTAAAACCGGTTTGGACTTATGGCATCCAACTCTGGGGTTGTACCAAACAGAGCAACGTAGAAATCATCCAAAGATTTCAAAACAAAGTATTAAGGAACATCGTTGATGCACCATGGTCTGTTAGAAACAGAGACCTCCATAGGGACCTTAAAGTGGACACTGTTTCAAAGGAAATCCAAAAAAATGCAGTGAGACATAAGCAAAGGCTCGAACAACATGTTAACACTGAGGCAACTAAGCTGTTAAACAACACAGATATTGTACGCAGGCTTAAACGAACTAAACCTTTTGAGCTGGTGTAATTGCTAGTGTAAACAGCGTAATGCTGATCTAAAATCCACAATAACGATGTGGTTTAATTCAATTTATCAGACACTATGGAACACCAGTGGGAGGAAGCCATTGATTAATACAACATAGTAAATTAAGTTAGAATAAAATTGCTCATTAGTCCAGGTGACTAGATTGTAATAATTGTTTATTTAAAATATTAATTAAAAACAAAAAAAACAAAAATTTTGCAATTGGGTTTCAGTTTCAGTAAAATGAATTTTACGATTTCTTGCCTCCTCCCCCTAATTAAGCTATGAGTACCTTTTCTATTGAAAAAGTGATGCTGATTTTTATTTAGGCATATGCTATTTATATTTGGACCATCTACACACCCAATCACACTCGGAATGCCTGTTTTATTGAATCAATAGGTTTTTAATTTGTCTCTTTTTTCCTCCGATATATTGAATTCGATATACTTTTGGCACATGTCTGACTCCGATGCATTGAGGGTTTCGTGAATACCATCGAAACAGTTGGTGAGCCATGCGTACTATAAAATCTTGGCGTATGGTTTGTTTTTATGATCCTTCATCGAAAAGTCGTAGGGTAGCAGCAGTTTTAGAATAGATGGTATGGCATTAATATTTTCTCAAATCGTGAAATGGGGCTCTGCGCATAGTTTAGAACGAGTCTTAAGCAATCCTTCGATACTCGAAATAATACATAATTCTAAAATAAATCATATTAATGAACCAATGGCAATATGTAGCAGCAAGCAACTTAATAGTATTTTTTATTAGACATACCAAATAAAAATGAATTTGTACGCAAATGTCTTCTTTGAATATACGTCGACGTGATTACTTCATCCCGTCACCTGAACGAATAAAAAAGTTTGCACTGTCTCGTAACATTCCACTGAGACGATTTGTAGATTATGCATAATACCATTTGCATATGCTATATCGAAAAACTCCGGCTGATTTTTTTGACATTATTACCATATACTAGCCAGAATACTTTGCTTTGGTACCTACTGGTATTGGTATTCGATTTTACGTCGTTTCCTTTTATAATTTTATATTTTTTTAATATAAGACGTATTTGTGTACCCTTGTATAGTGAATTTCAAATATTCGAAGGGTTTGCTGAATCCCACAATTAAAATGAATTGTTATAAAGCTTCATCTTGAGAAGCAACGCGAAATAACGTAGATCGTCTTAATACTCGTGCGTCATGCAGTGGACCAAGCTCGCCCGGTTTATGACAATAAAACATTTGTTCGAATCTAACAGTAGTTTCTATTGAAATATATAATTTTTATATAAAAGCCATCTATAATACCCAGCACCTCTGATATTCCAACCATATAGACCCCATTTCGTTTACCCCATGATTTAGGTTAGGTTAGGTAAGGGTGGCCGTCCTGAAGGACTAGCATAGACACAAAATTGGTCCGTAGCTGTACCACATTCCACCCCATGATTATAATCTGGACACAAAACTAATCGTTGATGTAAAAATATATATATTTCTGGCTTTTCCACGACTCTGGTAATATATACCCCATCAAGAAAAACGATTTGCCGTTGCTGACACATTTCTATTACAAGTGTCGCACCAGCCTAATTCACAAAAAGAAATACTGGTCCACAATTATTTTAAATTTAACGATTTAATAATATTGTTTTTGATATTAAGAATATGTATGTATGTATGTATATATATAGTACATACAATAATTCACTTCAAAGTTTAATCAAATAAAAAAGCAATTATCTAACCAATCAACCAACAGATGAGCATGGAGAAAGTTAATCACGCAAAAAATAATCAACAAACAAAACCTAAAACGTCATATCGGAAAAAATGACAGCAAAAAAATCAAATGAAAATCGTGTTCGCTGCCGTCATTGTTATAGTTTGTTGTTGTCAAATTGAAATTCCACTCTAAAACATACGTTCACACAGCCAACGCAATACAGTTGGTATGTATGCATATGGCAAATAGTTTTTTGTTTGTGTCCATTCGATGTTTTTATTATTTTTATGGATGATTGAATAAAAAACTTCATTTATCAAAAAACTAAAACTAAAAACTAGTTATATATAGTAAAATAAATTATTATTGTTATTTGGTTGTTGTTTTAGTAGGATGAAGATATGGATGTATATACATATTATGTTTATCGTAATTTGTGTGTTCGTTGGAGCAGCCAAAATATATTTAGTTGTTGTATTTTGTCAAAAAATATATAAAAATCGATTTCATTATTGATTTAATATTAAAATTTCAAAAAACTTAAAAAATAAATAAATTTTTTTTGGTTATAATAATGAATCAATATACATACATACAAACCATTTTACAATGGGAATTACGAAACTGAATTTTTTGTATTTCAGAATTTTTTATGGGATTTGATGAATTTTCAATAAAATAAAAAATTTAGAAAAACGATAGAAAATATTTATTGATAAGAGAAAATTCTAATTATATTGTTCTGTTATAAAATTTTATGGTTGAATGGATGATTTTATTATACGTATAACAAGTTTTTGCTTATTTTACAAAAAACTAAGAGGAGGGTTAAATCAATATATACATATTATATGAGTATTTAGTTTTTATAGATTGATTTATGATTTGTCGGTATTTAAGTATTGATATTGTTTTTAGTTTTGTGTAATGAAGTCATTAATATTTTTGAACAAATCTGATTTAGAAAATAATATACTACTATATGGTATTGCACAACTATCACGTTTAGTAAGCCCTGTGTATCAGGCTGATCGGATTTTAAATTTATGGTATTGTATTTACAATAGTTCGTTGGTACTACCTTTGTAATTCCTACACTATTTTGTTGCGATTTCCTGTGTTAACAGCTACCTGTAACATTTTCGGATAATTTAAAAAAATGTTCCATTACTTTGAAATGTTAATATTTATATTATTGCAAGCAGAGTTATGAACATGTACAGCTCGGCCTCATGGCAGTGTGGCGAAAATTGAAATTTTTTAGTTGGAAGTTGAAACCGGCTGCCAAATATTCTAACAGACTTGCCTATAAATAAAATGAAACCTGAAGGTGATGACCGATTTTAATTTAATTTAATTTAAGTAGCTTAATTATGAATAATGCTTAGTTACTAGGCTATTACTTCGTCTCGTCCATAAACTTCAAAGTCAAACTGAATTATAATAACTCGTTTACCGTTCTTGTTACGTACATAAATATTATAAATACTACGATTCTTCATTTGCAACCACAATTTCAGTTCCATTTAAAATCACAACAACAACAAAAATAAAAAAGGTCAATCGATGATGGTTACACTATGATGCACTATGGTAAATAGAGTGTGTTATATGGTTAGAATTCAAACCACTAAAATAACAAAAATCACTATTGTTGGTAGAATTAAAACATCGTTAGTAACACTCGGGTCAAAAATTTATATAAATTGTTAGAACGTCACTGTTTCGTTGGAACTTAAATACCGAGAATCGCACCCAGAGTTTAAATTCAATAGAATCTTGAAATAATAACTAACAATACATCATTGGCATGCAAACAGCGGAATCAAATTTTCATCACAATTGCCAAAATATCACGGACACGATGGAATTCTAATTCCGTCAATCACCAAATAATAAATACAAATTCGTCGCCGCAATAATTTTTGCAAATCGTTATCTCGTGGTCTTGAACTGTGTGAAGGATTAATGGCATAAATCCAGAGTGAGAAAATTACTTAAGGTAGCCAGATATACTAGTTTCAAGAGTATTAGAAATATTTTTATTTCGTTATTTCATATAGATTTACCGAAATTATTATAAAAAAAATTCTCAAATTGGTTGCGGGTTTTACAAAAAATACCAAAATAATGAAAACCACATAGCAGTGAAAACAATATAGCAGTCATCTACTTTTTGAAAAAGGCCATAGTTATTTGCCTAAGGCTTAACGTCAGAATTATACTGTTATAACTAATTTACATTCAATCTTTAATTTTTTTTTTCATTTTTATTCCTAAATTAAATATATATTATAAATAAATAAAAAAACACAACAATACATTTCTCAATTTGGTTGCGAACTTTACAAATATTAGCGAATTATGGTACGAACCAGTCTAGGTACGTATTAAGCGCAAAATTTATCGATAAAAAAAATCACTAAAACAAAATTATTTTTAATGCGTAAAACTGTATGCAGCCAAAACTGCTAGAATATACCACAATAAAATAAAATAATCACAAAATTCAAAATTTATTTTATCGATACATACGTAGTGGTCTATAAAAATAAAAACGTGTGTGGATTTATTCAAAAATTTTTTTATTAATATTTCATATTTCTGATAATAATATTATATACTGCGGAAAAATAAAATAAAATATATATTTAGTGAAGTGAAATATTGTTTTTAAGTGTAAATAAATACATTTAGATATCGTACGTACATATATTAATTTTTTTTATCTAATTAGTGTGAATTTGATTGAAAAAAATTGATTATAATATTGTAATTTATATACATCTGTAATATGAAAATGTAATATTTGGCGGATATTTTAATTTAAATTTTAAGTCAAGGTCACGTCTCTGCAACCGCCAAAAAAATGGTTTAATTGATTTGGTAGCAGAAAATTTTCAGTTCATTCAAGATAACATTTCTTAATATAATTTGAAAATTGTTATTCCATCTTCAATTGTAGGTAAACATGCAACATCCAAAGGGGTAAAGACAATTATATGGAATTTCATAGCTGATACGTTAAATGGCATTGGACCTTTAACAAAGACCGGCGAACAACAGCTAAAAGTAAAAGCAAAATGATAATAATTTTATTAACAACCACAGTAATTAATTTTTATATTTTTAGTGCTGGGTATCCTTGAAATATAAAGTGAAGGAGAAGCTGAGGACAATAGGAAGGCGCCGCAAAAAAACTAGAGTAGCGCCATTAACCAGTGATGATGTCGGTGGAGACTGACTGGATCCTGAAGCCACTGAGATAACGGAATGGGACTGGAGAATTATAAATCTTTCCCAGATATATATATATATATATATATATATATATATATATATATATATATATATATATATATATATATATATATATATACCGTTTACATACCAACCGTTTTAATATATATATATATATATATATATATATATATATATATATATATATATATATATATATATATATATATATATATATATATATATATATATATATATATATATATATATATATATATATATATATATATATATATATATATATATATATATATATTTAATTGATTAATGTTATATTTAGTCAGTTCTACCACCTACTTCACCGGAGCCGTCTACACCTCATACGTTGCCTATTTTGCCAATTGTTGAATGTATTCAAATAGTTCATCAAATAATTTGTTTAGAAATATCATCGATTATTTTTATTTTTAGCCAGCTCTATCACCAACTTCACCGAAACAGTGTACATCTGCCAATAATAGTTCACTTATTTAAACAATTGCAGTAAGAATGTGCAGAAATAGAATAAGTTTCAAACCTTTTTAATATTTAAAATTTTTTACCTATATTTCAGATAGCATCTTCAGCACCAACAGAACAGATATTAAGTTTAGCTATAGAACCAGTGTCTTTATCTGCAGAGGAATGTTCAGTTCAACCACTTGAGCCAAGCGGCAATCAAACACAACCACCAAGAGTAAATAATCAAACAATCTTATAATGTCTTGAAAGCGACATAATTTTAAAATAAACACATTTCAGCAAGCCACAATCATGGAGTGTATCCAGAAATCAATAAGTCTTTAGGAAAAGTCAAACGACAATCAATTCGTTTTGATCAAGCTTCAACAACAAACTAATAATAAATTGCTATTTTTAAAAAGTGTAGAAGAAAATAATGAGAAAGATTTTCATTCGTTCGTTTTAATTATTTCCCATACAAACGCGAATATTTTATAAGTTATCTACGAGTATATGGAAGATGGAAATCAAAATACAATTCAAACAAGTTCTTTAAATGAGAGTTTCATAGAAAATGCGTATGTATTTTCTATGACACTCTAATTTAAAGAACTTGTTTGTTCATTGTTCCTATTTCAGAGTCAGGATTCTCACCACATTCACATCGTTTTCTATAATCGGCGTGACTAAAAAAAAAATTAGGCTTGATCGTTTAAGTGTCTTATGACCCAATTACGATTTTCCTGACCGGCAATAAACAACAAACCTCTTTCATTATTTGCAGTTCTCATTCCTTCTCCTGCTCAGTTGGCGTATTCTTCATGGCTTACGTTTTTGTTTATTAATATATTATGGAGAACTACACAAGACACAATTATATTTGTCGAGGGTTGCTGGATCGTAGCGCAATTTGCGCTCGCCTTAAAGTACACCTGAAATAAATATATAAAATAAAGTGTAAGTATATAGACAAAGTATAATTTTATACTTAATCATACCGAAATCGGTTTTTCAGCAAACCAATGCAGCGCTCTATTTTCGAACGAATATTTGTTAGAAAAAACGGCTGCAACTGCATATCCACTATCGCCTATTATTAATACACAGCATATTGTATTAAAACAATCGAAACAAACGAAATATGTTACATTACCTAATAACCATTCCTGTGGTTCACCTTGCTCGTACCTCAACTCCAAAAACGCGTAACATTGACTGCAAGCCCAAATAAAACTATCGTGAGTGGATCTGCAATGTGTATTTAAATATTTTATTGTATTTCATTTTAAAAATCCAAACTACTTACCCACAATATCTCGCATTACAGTTTGTAATTCTCAAATCATTGTCACATACCTTAAAATGTTAGTAGTAAAATAGTTAATTAAATGTTAACAAATAATATATATGTGGCTCACCAATTGGGTGTTTATGGAATGAAACCCTTTCCTATTGATGTATGCGTGCTCAATGTCCTTTTTGAGCCCGGTTAATGCAATATGGGTTCCATCAAAAATCCCTACGATATTTGGAAAACCATATTCTGCGATAAAACTGTGAACTTTTTTAATTAAATAAAACTGTGTGTATGTGTATGCGTATGTAAGTACCTTGCTTTAGTGGTTTCGATTTCACGAGCTGTTTAGGGAAACCGTACATATTTTCCGGATAGTTTTTGAGCGATGAGTTGGGTATATTTCCGAACACAATTCGAAACCTTTGGTTGGCTCATGAACGCTAGAGCATCACTGCCAACTCGGTTCTGATAGCTGCCACTCGCCAAATAATTAAGAACTGCTAAAATCTTAAAGTACATGGACATATATTAAAACTAACAACAAACACAATTCACACAAATAATAAATTACCTCTAAATGAACAGGAATTGTTTGTTGCGTGTCACTAATACGACCGATTTCTTTGACTTCTTCGATGAAATTTGCCACTTGGATCGGGAGTCTGTACATATCTCTAAATCTAAATATGTAATTGAAAATATCACATCGTTAAATTAAATAGAAAAATAGTCTTACTCATTTCCTGGAATGTCAAAAGGATTCAAAGAATCCCTTAATCTCTTCCTCAAAATTCGCATATGATTCGTATTTTCGAAATGCGCTGCGGCAATGGGGACAACACCCATATTTTGTTTGCAAAACACTATATATATTTATAATTATATAAACACTTATATAATTCTATATAAAATAAAATTCTATATAAAATATAATTCTATATTACTTAACAATAAATAATTTCACTTTAAACAGTCTTATAGCAAAGTATAGAACAACAACAATGCCAAACTGTCACAAAAAAGTATACGAATATATAAGTAGACAAACAACTGCCACAAGACAAAATGTAGTTTAATTTTAGACGTACGTTTTTTCTAGTAGCTAGAAATTATATCGATTTTTTTTTATCGATAAAATTTGCGCTTAATCCCTATGCAGTTCATCGTTTTTTGAAAAATTCATTGTTTATTTGGCAATGTCTACTGCCTTTTTATTCATGAAAAACATATAAATTTACTTGTTTTTCTTACATTCTATTTTACGGAATTGAGAAAATCATTCAATGTGCCATAATGGCTGCTTTACATTCAATCTTTAATCATTTTTCCAATTCTATTCTTAAATCAAATATGCATATAAAAGAAGATAGCTATACGTTTATAAATGGAAAAAATTAATATGCGTGGAAAGGACAACTATGTTTTAAAAACCATGCGATTTGGTTGCGAAATGTACAAAAAATAATAAAATAATGAAAAACAGACGAACCAAGTGGCCCTTATTTTTTCTGGGAATTGGATAAATATTGCTATAATTTCCAACTGCAATAATTCCAAATTTTTCCCAAAAGTGTATTCTAGTAGCACTTGGAATAGTTTCCATGGAAATGTTTTCCATTTCAAATGCTTACCACTGGAAGTATCAATTTCAAAATAAAGCTGTGATTTTTTAACAATAGAAACCAAAAATAATTTCGTATCAATTCTTAAAACTTAAAACCAAAATATTAAAAATAATATCGTGTGTTTCCGTGTGTTATATTAAATTATATAGTACAAGTGTTTTTCGGATTTTATAAAAATTAATATCAATATGGTGCGACGTTGAATACACTTCATGGATGATGACGAAGAGGAAAGGCGTTACAATTTAAGAGTTCGGCGAATATTACTATGTGATTCGTTAAAGCTGTTTGCTATTAGTGTAGTATATACCGAATGCCGCAATCTTTAGTTATAAGTTTAAGCGAAGAAATCATATATCAGATTAATCCATTCCAAAAGAAATTGGAATGTTAATTGTTCTTAGTTTTTTTGCTGAAGGTATGAAAATGAAATTAATTATACATAAACCAGTTCAAAAACTAAATTTTTAATATCAGGTACGTTCCAAAAGAAAGTTGGGCTGAGTTATGTGACATGCGTTTCACATAGTGTACTTAGTAAATGCATAGAAGAGTGTACACCATTGTTGAGAACCAATCAATGTCGGTATATATACTTCCTCAAACAATGGTGGAAATGAGTAAAATCAAAAGACAGTACCTCTTTTTCATTAGTGAATCTGAATAATTTAATTTACTACATTACAGATTTTAAGAGAAATTCAATATTCTTGGATTATTAGGATGCATACACTGCATACATGTCTTCATGTTTAGAGCAGCGGCAAGGATTGAGCATATATACCTTAACAGTTATTATTAACATTCCAAGAATGTTCAATTCGTAAGTAAAAAATAACTCTCTTTGGTTTGTCTGTTTAAAATAAAGTTTCATTTATAGATTTTTGTGACAATAAAATGAGGATTTTGAACATTAACACATAAAAGTACGGAAGATCTAACCACGACGCAACCATATGGAGGAAATCTCTGACGAAAGCGTTTTTATAATCAGTGTGACGCTGATGCATTGCACAAGGCATTTTTGTTAGGTAATTCATTTTTTTAATCATGAGCAAAACAGTTTTTATTTAGTATCACAAAATTCACTCATTATATAATATATACTCGTACATAGATACTATATATGTAATGTTCAAAATTATTTTGCAAATTAAATAGTAGTTAGAAACCTTTAAATTTGTTTAATACATACTTGCCAGAAAAGTACACTCGTTCTAGAATACTGTTTCTTTTTCTATCGCCGCTGCCATTCTTTAACTGGTAAACCCTTTCTTTTATTTCATATTCCTCAGCAGATGGTAATTTACTAATGGCATTAGCTTTCTCCCTTATGTTCTACTTTCGGTAATTTTAAAAACACGATGTTATATATTTATATAGTATATATATATATATATATATATATATATATATATATATATATATATATATATATATATATATATATATATATATATATATATATATATATATATATATATGTATATATATATATATATATATATATATATATATATATATATGTATATATATATATATATATATATATATATATATATATATATATATATATATAATATATATATATATATATATATATATATATATATATATATATATATATAAATATATATATATATATATATATATATATATATATATATAAATTTTCAGATCACTTGTGGATGTGTCGTGCTCAATAATGGTGTAATACCACCTTCCAAATTTACGCTCCCAACAAAAGATTGGCAATGTGAATCAATATGGCCAAGAAGGATCTTGCCGATGAAAGCTGAGTCTAAAAATAAACGTCTATTTTGCAGAGTGCAAAGTTTATATTGTACACATCTTGTCGTGTATGGTGGTAGGCGGGCTATATTCTCATAAAATGGTAAGCTATGGTCATAGTTCTAGTCAGTTTTCTTTAAAATGAAGATCACAAATGTCTTTTTAATGCTTTCAATCCCACATTTTGATGTGGTTAGCATAATAAGGGCTTATGCGTATTCAACTTGGGATCTTACTCGTATATATACGATCTTATATAAATTACTGATGCGTATTCAACTTGGGATCTTATATACGCAAAATATAGTGTAAATAAAGTTGACAAATTTGTAAACTTTTGCACTAAAAAAGATGTAAATTCTTTATTATTTACATGTTTTTTTTAAAATTGTATTACTATCATCCACTGTCCGGCAGGACATTATCAGTATAGATACTATTGATGTTATATTCGCTATTGTAGAGAATATTCAACATTTTTTATAGTCCACAGTTATGGTTGAGATAGTAAAAGATCAATATTATTTTATTTAATAAACCCGAGCAGTACACTTGGTAGGACTATAAAAATATTTATGTATTTAGATTATGAGATGCATATACAAATTTTAAATGTTTAAATTTGTTGTTATTTGTGAGATTAATGCATGTTTAATGTAAAACAACGAATTGAGAATGGTATAATAATTAAATTTCTGCTACAACACAAACGGCAACCGAATAAAATTATTCAAACCCCTCTTAACGTGAAATTAATACAATTATTTTGCCCTACCGTCACATTACAATAAAAAAATACGATACATAACCAAAGATGGAATTTAAGTAAGTACATAATGTGTAGTACATACATATATGATACGATATCTACATGTTTTGTTTGGGTAATAAATTCTATATATAAACCTTTTGTTGAGTAACAATACATGATCACATAACAATAGAATTTCATTATTATGATATATAAATGTTTAGAAGGCATCAGAATGTTGTATAGGTTGTGTGTGTGAGAATAAGTTGTATGATTTATGGATTTTTCACACTTGCATCTTTTTGCAAATTATTTAGTAGTATGGTATATGCTTCTACCTCAAACTGATCCACTTTAAATAGTGATTTCTCACCTTTAGTGAAACATATTTTTGCCTAAACATTAACCAATTAATTTTGATTATCGTATCAACATTTTTGAATGTAGCTAAATATCTCAGACACAAAGCTCTACTGATTTTTTGACTAAATTAAACTTTTCATTTCTAGGTTTCATTGTCCTGTTCACAAACCAATTTCCCGCTTGAGGCTACTTTTCAATTTAGTTGTCAAGTTATTATTATTATGATTTAACGAAACTTGAAATATTATCGAATATTATATTGTTACGATCGTGGCGACATCTCTATTTGAGTGGCGGCACTATCGTTAATGTAAAACTGTTATAAATTAGATAAACTAGATAGATGTGTCTAGACTAATCGAATATTGTGGAGATTTCTAGAAGGTTAGAATATTTGGTATAAATACGCGATAAACATTTGGGAGAAAATCAGTTGTGTTTTAACCGTGAGTGTATTAGTAAAAAGGAAAAAGTGAAGTTAAGTGTTTATAAAGTAAAATACAGTGTTCTTAAGGTGTAATAAAATAATTATTGTGAAGTTAAATAAGTAAAATAATTAAATTAGTGTTTAGTGTAATTAATCAGAAATAAATAAATATAGTGTGATCTAGAATTTACATCGTTTGTTTTATTCACAATCCAGTGATCGAACCTGGTTTGACAAGGCAAAAACGTAACAATTGGTGACAGCGGTGGGATTGTTAATTAAAAGATGATTCTAGACGAGTTGAAGATTTCCGAATTAAAGGAGGAAATGGAGATGAGTGGTTTGTCAACGGTCGGTCAGAAAAATGTATTGAAGCAACTATTAGAGGGTATTGATCAGCCAATTCAAGCAATGAAATGTAAACCACCGATATTCGATGGCACAACATCGTTTTCGGTTTTCAAGTTTCAATTTGAGACAACGGTCAATCAAAACGGTTGGAATGACGCAAATCGTGGAACAGCATTAATAGTGCCTCTAAAAGGAGAAGTAGCTGAAACACTGCAGACTATTCCGAAGCCTGATCGTAATAATTACAACGAAATAATGAAAACTCTGGATCGAAAGTATGGAAGTGACCATAAACGAGAGATGTATCGTATGGAGCTGAAGAGGTGGGTCGACCTATGAGTTCTAAATTCCAACTGTGATAGATGTTCAGTTAAATTAATCATCTCCCCGTAAACGGCATCAGATTTATATCGTTTAGAAACTTTAATCGCTGAAGTCAGAGCACCCCAAATGTTTGCTCAATTGTTGATCTCCACCAATTGACAAACAGGCCACCCAAAAAACTACCAGTGATAAATACTCGAATGTCATAAATGTTTGAATATAAAGGGGTCCGATTAAATGGGGATAATTATCTAATCTCACGTAACTGATCAAACTTATGTACCACACAAATTAGATTAATAGAAAGTTAGTTATCGTTCGATTCAGATGAAATCTCTAAAATTTCATTTACAACAATGTTTTCTATGATTACAGATGCACACAGTAGCTTTATTAATTTTAGGTTACGTCTATTTTTCTGGTTATCAATTTTTAGCAGGAAACGCAAGTTTGGTTTGGCAACTAAATTTACTTTGAAGTTACCACATATTTTCTAAAATTCATTGGTAAATTCGATGTCCGAACTTTACTGTGAAGTTACCATGTTTAATTTCTGAAAAGTTCATAATTCAAATTTGGCAAAGTTGCCGTTAAATAAGTTTCAATTTAGCATCATTAATAGTAGGTACAGTATACTACTGGTATGAACCGCAGTCAATAATTTAGAAAAGTCGAAAATACTTTGCTTCTATCAAAAATATTTTGCTATCTTATTACCTGTGGTATTTACTACATATCTATGTTTTTTCCATTCATCAACTTTAATTACTAAATAATTAAAATACAATTTTGGTGCACGTGATATTTTACTGCTAAAAATTTATTTTTCAGAAATATACAAATGAAGTATTGAAATGGAAACTCATACTAAAATGTTTCAATTATTAAAAAGTTTGCACCAAAAATAGCGTTTTTTATACTGACAGAATGACATTGCCGCTTCCCACAGGTAAAGCCAACACATTCCACAATAATTTTCATAACAAGATACGTTTGGTATCTTGACTTAATTTCAATTATAATTATAACTGGTTTTTTGTTTATTTCTTGGAAAAATATATTTTGTATATAGTCCTGTTTCGCAGAACACGAAAAAGAAATAAATAAGCTTTGTCTATATACACAGTGCAAAAAAAAATTAAAATTGAAAAAGAACTAAACCAGAAGAATTGAAAATTTCATTAAAAAATCAAAACCATTTATAAAAACATTCAATTTTCTTCCTCGAAAATTTAATGGTTTTTCCTTGTTGCTCTCTCATGTTGCTATATACGTATATGTACATACTCGCATTATATACTTTTCAATTACGTCAATTAAAACATAAATCAAATCGTTAACGGAAATAAAATATATCGTTTACACTAATACAATTTATAATTAATTTTTTATCAGCAATATTCATTAAATTGAACAATTTTCTTAGGTAAACGATCTTCACTGAAATATAATAGAAACAAAATGTATCATGTAGCGTTGAAGTGAATTGAGACAGATAAAACTATTTTATTTTGAATTGTTAAGAATCATGGAAAGCTCAACATGAGAAAGATTATGCTGCAATGTCGATGAGAACATTGCCCTAGAAATCTGTGCTCGGTGTATTATGCAATAATTGGAACGAGACATATATGTCCCATACCTTCCACCAGCCGATATGTTTTCTTTTGCAATTTAATTTAACCGTAAACAAATCAATTGTTCATTTGACATTTAATTGTAAGCGAATTCATTGTTTTACGTTTGACATTTACAAAATGGATGCAAATCTCTCAACGCATTTGCATGTATGTATAAATCGGTGGTTTTATCTAAAATCTTTTTTGTCCGGAATTTTTATATTTCTGTATACATTGTAATTAAAAATAAAAGAAGAAAATATTATTCCGAAATCGATTTTTTTGTGAATACAACTAAATAAATATAAGCAAATTTAATAAAATATAACCCAAACATTTTATTTTTATTTTGATTAATTGATAAAAATACACAAAAAGTCAATAGTTCCATAACATCAAAATTATATGTAAAATCTAAAAAAAAAACAATATTTCTAATGGTTCACCCATCAAGTTGATTTCAGCCACTATTGAACTAACAGCAATACAATTACTACAAAAGTAATTTTATAATTGGCTCTATGGTGTTTTTCGTTATTTGCACCTACTACTTAAGAAAAAATGAAAGTTGGGCGGATCACTCCTGCACTCAATGCCACAAACGGGCCCACGGTGCAATACCCAGATAAACACACATACTTACATATGAAAAACACTCAATCGTGATATTGGGTCACCATCGGGAATCGAACCTGAGATCCTCAAATCAACCCAGGGGTTTCAAATAATGATGGTATTATTTATACTGTCAATACACTGTTTAAAGCAATAGAAACTAATACTACGTACATTCGAATTGAACTATATAGTCATAGTCAACATAAATCAATCAAATTTAAGAATAGGCAAATATATCGAATGGTTTACGATTTTCATGGAACATACTGAAATTTCATTCATATTCAGCACACCATGAGTTTTTGAAAAAACATTTCAATATGACAAAAATAACAGAAAACAAAATATAATTTTTCTTTTGTTAGTTAAAAACAAAATTATTTTTCCATTTAGTTCAACGAAGTAAGTAAAAAGGTACACTAAACACAAATTTAAATTTTTGCAGATGACATAACCTTAAATACTGTTTGACATTTCAAAAACAACATACGCATAAATTAATAAGGATTCACAAAACAAAAAATTAGTACTAAAAAAGAATTTGTGGAAACCATAAAACCGTACCGAAACTGAACAAATAAAAAAAATTCATGTACATATATTGATAAGAATCGCAAAAACTGTATTTAGCAGCAACTATCAAGTTTGATGTTGATGGTAAATAATAAATAAAGTGATTATTGATTTTTCAAAATGTGTCTATTTTATTTATATAGAAAAACAGAAATGGAATTATTTAAGCAATAAATATATGTCAAAGAAAATCGTAAAATGGAGCAAAGAAGGTTTCGTGGCTGAGAATTGACAACAAGATGATTTCTTGTTCCTCCTCAACCATTTTTGAAGGTTTCCGCACTAAACTAATAATTTTGCAAATTGATTTTTAATTATCTCTAATGCACCGTGATTGACAATTTCGAGATTCAGATTTCCTCACTGATGCACTATTGATGTTTCTTCTTTGCATTTGAAGTATTAGTATTCTTTAATTCATAAATTGTTACCAGTCTAATAGTTAACTAAATTCCAAATTCAGATAAATATTTAAAACACTCACGAAAGTCTAAACGAGACCTACATACTTTATCCCCAAATTGTTCTTGTTCTGTTACAGTATAAATAAAAATAAAAAATATTTTAAAAATAAAATAAAATAAATAAGAATAATAAGATTTTATTATCAAAATTATATAATTCATTGGAATTATAAACTTGATTATTACCAAAACGAAAAATACGAAAATAATTTACACAAATATTCTATCAAAAATAAATAAATAACTCGATCAAACCGATATATCAGCACGAGAAAAGCTAATTTCCGCCTTACAAAAGTAGATCACATTTAAAGTCACGACCAGAACTTAAAATAGGTTTGGCTCGTAAAAACTACGATATTTTGGAAAAACATAGTGACTCTAAATCACAACTGTCAGGGTTGGAGTTAGAATCCATTCAGTATAGGTGTATTCATTGGCAAAACCGTCTACAACGACTCAAATTCTCATTTGGCGATATAGCAAATACCACAAATTGGATCGATTGGATTGAAGAAGTTCGCAACAGGATAGGAGAATTAAACACTGGAGCTATTAGGAAACTCAACACCCCGTTAGTCACGCATAAAAACGTATCAAATAGAACAAACGAAATTCCAACTTACAACCCCACCACAGAACATAAGTCAGTAATAACTGCATATGAACCAATGGTTTCTCGGCCAATGGCGCAAATGTGGAGCATTCCGGGTACTTCGATGATTCCAATTCCACAAATTTCTCACCAGTGGAACGCTTCTAATGTGAGAGTCCCACCTATGGTCTCCTCGATCGATCTAAATCCCCGATTTCGAAATGCGAGTACAAACTACTCTTATGGATTACCGCAAACGCAGTCATTTACAAATTCACATTTCGAAAACATTCATGGACCTTCTCAACTAATGAAATACATAGAACGTGACAATGCACGACAGCTTCCTCCTAAATGGAGACTTCTTTCGAAGGCAATCCGAAAATTCTAGATGTGCATGATTTTGTGTTTCGTTTGGAGACATTCTCCCGAAGAGATGGTTATCCAACCCGTTGACTTCCGCCATTAATACACAGCTTCGTGTCTAGTACTGCAGTAAAATGGTTGTGGACGTTCATTAGACGTTCATCCCAACGACTCATGGGACGAATTGAGAGAGGGGTTGCTTTCTCGATTTTCATGTCATGAGTCCGAACGTGCAACACGTCGATTTATTGAACGCAGTGTTCAAAAACATAAAGAATTGTTTAACGAATTTTCACTAGAGATTCAGTCACTCAATGGTATACTAACAAGCAGATTCTCTGAATTCGAATTTATAGAGATTCTACGTGAAAATGTGCATACCCAATTACAATCAGTGACCTTGCAGACTAATTTTTGGTCGGTTGAGCAGTTGCGTGTAGTATGCCAAAAATATGAGCAATTATGGTCAAGGTCACAATTTGATATGCGTGGTTCATATGATTCTCCAGGAGTTCGTCGTACACATCCTGTTAGTGAAGTTCAACATAATGTCGATCTGCTACCATTGCAAAACCAAAAGGCAAGCCCGAAGAAATTTCGGCTCTGCATCCGAACATGAAAGTCCCAAGTAACAGGTATGGCCAAAACCTCTTATGTTACAAGTGTCAAAAGCCTGGATTTACAACCAGAACGTGCCCAAATTGCAACCCTCAGTCGGAAACTCGACTCCGAGTGCGGTTCTTCCTGGCGAACCTCGTTCGGATGTGACGCCACCACCACTTACCAGGATCTAGAAATCCCTAATAGCAAGCTCCTCAATGCAATTAGAACCTACACAACCAATAAAAATTTGATTAGCACTGCTCCACAGACTGATCTAGAACCAAATCCCATTGTACTCGATACCATTGCCAATAAAAATACCATTAATGCTAAACGTTGTGCTCAGTATTGATTACAAAGAAGAATTTTCAGCAAAGTGTGTATTCTATATTGCCCAAGGATGAGAATAGAAAACTATTAGGAGTATAACCACGCAAAGGACATTCAAAAGTAAATTTTCCCTGTTGTTTTTGTTCAACACTGTTCGAATACTACACGCATAGATAATGATTATTTATATTATGAATATTTTGTTCCGATTCTAACATAGTTGTGGTTGTAACATGGTAAAATCTGGTAAGAACAGTATTTGTATTAATTTTCATCTAATTCCCTAATTTTGATTTTTCTAAAATTATTGTAATCGCGCCTCGTCTATTGATCGTTTGAAAACCCCTGGAATGAGTGCATCTTACCGGTTGCATTAAAAAAGTATAATTCAACGCGCAGTATCATTGTTAATCAATTTAAAACCACACCAATACAAATCAATATACATATTATTGTTCTTCTTGATCTACTCGTGGGCTCGACCGAAATATATTCTGTTTGCTTATTTGGTAATTGACGATCACTGCATATACTTAAACTTAGATAAAGTTCGTAATAGTGAAAAAATAAATAAAAATAAAAATTAAATAAAAGTAAGTCCAAAACAAGTGTTACGCCTGGATACGAAAGTTGCGACAAATTATCAAGATATTCAGGAAAATAATATGGGAATACGTGTATATAAAAAAAATATCTGAATATAAATCCCGTAATTCGTGACCATCACGCGACCGTTTGACAGTGGAGAAGAACCCGCTACTCCAATCAATAAAACGCGTATATTGTGTTTCGCGTAGATAACTGGCCTTTTGGCTATGAATTGTTATTTTTCTCCGGATTATCTTAATTGTTGTAATTATTTTTGTATTTTTAATTCATTTGCATTTGTAGCCGGATAATAAAAGATATAAATATATATATATCAATTATGTTAATAACCAGCATATCTGTATAGTTAAGAATAGCCGAGTTCATTGAGGGTTTTTATAATTTTTTCTTTAGATTTCAGTTATCAAATGGTCATTCATGTTATAATTGATTAGTGATATTTTATTTTGTTTTATTTTTAGTGTTATGCTCTATGTCTCTTATGAAGATGGGATGATTTTTGATTGTGGTGGTTCCACCGGTTGGTGAAAAATGAGGTAAATTGACTTAGCGGATCATATCGTAACTCTAACATTGCGCTCGAGTCTTGTCTTAATAGTTTAGATGGTATAAATATTTGTCTTTTTATTTAATATTAACAGTATCGTGGATAAAATTTGATTAACTGTAGCATTTACTAACCAATGTCTAAATCGATGTTATTTGTCTAACGGAAACTTATTTAAAGGTTAAATGATTTTATTTTATTTATTTATTTATCTTCTCTTTATTGATTTATTACATATTAAAAATAAGATATAAAAAGTATTTAACTGTTTTAAAATAAAAATTAAACAATATAACAAGTTTATGATTTAAATACAAATATTGACATGCTGTGTTGAAATCATATAATCAGTTTCTTATCCGGTAAAACTTATGTTTCTATATGCTTAAAAAATTAAAGAGAATTAGGTGCCACAGAGCTAAAAAAATGTTTAAAATGCTCTTTTCTTGGTGGTGGGCAATTAACGTGGTTTGCATTACGTAATGTGTAGTTAGTTACTTTTAAATTCCTGTGACCACTACGTAAAAAGAATATTTTTAAAACTTTATAAACGTATAAATGTCTTAACGGAAGTATGTTTAAATTTCTAAATAAAGGTAGGGTAGAAGTTAATCGTGGTTTGCAACATATCGTTCTCATTATAAAATTTTGTGCAACTGTTAGGGCCTTCAAATTGGAATAGTAAATTCCACCCCAACAAGTTAATCCATACTGAAGTTTTGACTGCACAATGCCAAAATATACTGATCTAAGTACGGGTTCAGGACAAATATCACGTAGAAGGTACAATTTTCTATTACATGCTAACAAATAATTTTGTAACGACTTAACATGACTCTTAAAACTAAAACGCTTATCGATCGTGACTCCTAAGTATTTAAACGACTCAACTACATCTAAAACTTTACAATAGTCTGAACATGTAACACTATTATTTAAACAGTCTGAGGAATGATATACAACATCAGTTGGATTAGATACTACTCCAGATAATTTAATATAAAGAATATTCGTTTTAGAACTGAGAACCATGTAGTGTAGGTCAAACCAGCGTCTCAGAATTCGAGGATCGTTATTAATCTTCTGGACATTAGAATCACTATCCCTGGAGCTATATAAAATCGCTACATCATCAGCAAAACCAACTGAATGTCCATTTAACTTTAGTTCGAAAAAAGAATTAATACAGATCAAGAATAAGATAGGTCCTAAGACTGATCCCTGTGGCACTCCACACTAAATTTTTCTAAATTCGCCAATACAATTCCCAATTTTTACCGCCTGCTGTCTGTCAGAAAGCTAAGACAAAAACCATTCGTTTGCAATGCCGCGTATCCCTGCTTTATCTAGCTTCAATAATAATAAATTGTGATCAACAGTGTCGAACGCTTTTGTAACATCTATAAAATTCGTCATTCGTTATTTAAAGAAAATATAATTTTGTTTGTGAGCTCTAGCAGAGCATCTTCAGTACTTTTACTTTCTGAAACCTTATTGGCTATTTGAAAAAAAATTGAATTTTGCCAAAAAGGAAAGTAATCTTTTCTTAATTATTTTTTCAAATAGCTTAGAGAAAACGGAAAGCAGAGAAATTGATCGACAGTTACCAAAACTAAATGTATCTCCCTTTTTATGTAGTGGTATGACCACAGCTTTCTTTAAGACATCAGGAAAAACACTGGTTGACATACTAAGATTAAAAATATAACTAAGAACAGATGAAATAAGCGTTCCAACATATTTGATCAGAGAGTTACATATTTTATCATATCTGCATGCTAATGAATTATTTAACCAATTAATGGTATCGAGTACCTCACAGCTGTCAGTTGGATTAAAGAAAAGTTTTCTCTTGTGTCTTTTTGAATAAATACTGGGATTCTTCTAATGTCGCTTGATTTGCACACGGAATAGTATATTTAAGATCTTCAGCAATGTTGGCAAAATATTTATTAAATTCATTTGCAATATTTACTTTATCATTTAGAATATTATTATTCTGAGATCTGATGGTTTCAATAACAGCTTTCTCACTATTTCCATTTAAAAGTTCATTTACAAGTCGCCATTGAGATTTCACATCGTTTTTATAGTTATTAAAACATTGGTAATAATAAAGTTCTTTTTCTATAGGAATCGCTTCACTTATTTTACTGTCTAACTTCTTTATTTTATCAATTAATTTAATATTTCTGGGATGTTTACGTAGAGTTTTTAAGAGTTTTATTTTCAAATTAATCGTTTTGGACAAAGAAATCGAAATCCAAGATCGAACTCTTTTAGTTTTTTACTTGTGAGAACGTTGAACTATAGATATAGAACAGTGTGTATTGTGAGTTGACAAAATATGAAGAAACCTGTTGTACGCTTCATTTGGATTTTTTTGCATAAATCATTTGGATTTTTTGCATAGTGAACTCTTGGACTAGCGAAGTAAACCCAAAGAAAGACATCATTTGAAGGTATACACTAACATTGGGATTCGTAAGATTACACTCTGAAATATCAATATTTAAATCACCCATAATAATAAGATTTCTATTTCTGATACCAGTAAGATAAGTCGAAAATTCATCAACAAACTCCAAGATTGAACAGAAGTGAAAACGATATACGCAAACCACACAAAAACTCTCAGAGTCGATTAAAATATTTAACCTCAAAACGTCAGCAGTTTTTAATGTTTTAGTAACAAAATTGAAATTTAAACCAGATTTCACATAGCCAATTATACCTCCGGATGAGTAAGAATTGTTACAGCAATCAACCAAATTAAAATTAGGAATCTTATAGCTAGAAACCTCATTACTTCCAATCCAAATCTCTGAGAAAAATATAATATCCGGCAGGTTGGGATATGAATTAAGATGTGCAAATATTTTATCACTATTTTTTCGTAAGCTACGGGAATTTTGGTGGATTATCCACAAAGTACTTTCATCTTTGGCTATAGAGGAATTTTTTTTTGATGAAAGATTTACCATTTGATCGTGACGTATACAATTTACAATAGACATTTAAAATTTAAGTTATTTAATTTATAAATTGAGCAGGTCTTCTTTGTCCTTGATTTCTAGTCTCTCACGCCCATCAATTTTCCTCATGAAAGTTTTAGAATTACGTACCCAAAGATGTTTATACTCCTTTTCCAGTTGCAAGATTTTAGCCTGATAGTATAATTCCCGCATTTTGAAACTCGATGACTCGTTGATGAATATAGGCTTACTCGTTTGAAAACCGCATGCTGTCCCCTTAAGATTTCTTTTCAACTTGGATTGAAGCACCTCGGACTTAGTGTTGCGACGACAAAACTTGACAAAAAATTTTCCACATGCACCTGGATTCTTACTTTTTCCGCGGTATGAAAAGCTTATGTCAGTCGCCTGAATCTGCAAACCCAAACCATCATTTAAGATACGGCTCACAACTTCATCAGTATTTTCATTTGGCACGAAAGGAACACCAACCACATCAATTGAGTTTTGGTATTCAAGCTGCTCCATTGTATCGATTTTTTGCTGCCACTTTGTATTTCAATTTGGTATTTTCCTCGGTTAAGTTTTTAACAATAATTTCAAATTTATTGTTTAAGGCTTTATAGTTTTCAGCAGATTCCTTTCTAAGCTGCTTTAATTCTTCATACATACATCATATCCATGACATTTGATTGACTGGGCAATGTTGAAAACTGCTGTTTAGGTGAAGCTGCGCAGGTGTCATCAATCCGGTTTAACTTTTTTTTCTTCTCGCATTCAAAGCAATTCCATTTGGTTTTAGTCCTGATTAAATATGCTATATCTATTTCATTCAAAGACACGCAAGTGCGATGAAATAAAAAATTGCAACTACCACAACTGATAGCAGTATCTGAATCCCTGCTGGCTTTTAAATTACACGTGTAGCATTTAGACATGGTTTTATTTTTTAAACTCTTTATATAGTTCACAAAATTTGAAACGAAAGTACTATAAATCGTACTAAAATAATTGTTTATTTTGTTCATAAACCTGATAACCAATTCACTTTGTCGATGACAAACACATTATTCACACAAAAACCGTTTATTTTGTCAATTTTTTTACAAAAAAAAAAAAAAATATTTTAATTGATTTTATTTTTTAAATTATTGTTTAGATGTTGCTTTCCCCACTTCACTTCGTAGTCCAACTCCAGTTTTCTTAATGCTTATTTCGGGCAAACGGTAGCATCAGTAAACAACATATTGGCCAGGAAAGAATTCAGAACTCATTATATCTTATTTTTCTGGGAACATGCAGCATATTATTATGTATTTCATCTTATCCAAACGTAATTACACCAACAAAAAATTACCCATTTTAAAAAAAATACATAGATTTAAATCCTAAATCAATAGAAATTTATTGTAAACAACAGTTTCTAGCATACACGCAAAAAAAAGGTTTTGTTACGGCTAATAGTTAGTCGTAAAAGTTCACGTATTAAAAGGGATACTATTTCTTTTATGGAGATCATAAAATAATATCATGTACTCTACTAGGCTTAAATTGTGGTACCAGATTCCAAACTACATAAAAATCTATCAAATGGAAATTAAATTATTAAAAATCATCTAGTCCCTATAATATATAAGTTAACATATATTTCTACGAAACTAGGACTAGAAGTCATGCTCCAAACAAAACAAATAATAATAATTTGTTCAAACGGTAAAACAAATAGAAAATGTTTATCAAGTATGTAGATGTACATATTTATGTATATTACAATACAACATACATATATGTACATATATTTTTGTATGATTATGACGATGAGATGAAGATACCTAATTATACTTGTATTATAAAATAATATATTCGTAAGAAGCAGCAGTAGTAGCAGTGGCACAGCACACAAAAAAACGTGTTGATTATTAAATAATTTTCATTTAATGATAAAAATGTTATCACGATTTCATTACCATTAATCACATTTTCATTATCTGAATTTAAATTTTTTACGATTATTCCATATAGAAACCATACTATACGGCATAATATACACAAACAGTGCGTAATGTGTGGTATGTACGTGCAAATATTACGGTTTCTGTTTTCTCAACAAAGCACATTTATATATTTTTTGGATAAAAAATTAAGACGTGTATAGTGTATACATACTCGTTTATGTACTCGTATATTGTTGTTCATCACCATATACATATCTGCATAGTTGTTTAAGTGTAGAAAAAATGTTAGTGAAGAACTCAAAATGATATTCGTAAGAAAAATGTTATAAAAATAACTCTCAACGTGATTTAGTTGGAAGTTCCAAAGAACTTTAAAACAAAAAAAAATCAATTTTCTTATAAGGAACTCACAGAAGAAGTTTTAATAGGCACAACCTACACGTATTGTGAACACATGTAATGAAGGATACCCAGAAAAATATGATCATAATAATAAACTAAAAATGGAAAATGTTCGTTCCGTATTCGTATACCTTTTCATGATTATGTATATTGTATCAAAAAAATGTTTTTCTATTTTTACCTAAATAAAATGCCTTTTCCTTATCTTTGCACCCACATGCGCGAATCATCTCATTGGGTTGAATTAAACATCAAAAATTTATATAAACCGAATATTTATTTATTTATAATAATTAAATGTACTTACGTATATTTGTGTGGTAAATTTAATGCAATTTAGAAATTCATGTTGGTGGTACGAGATATTTGTTGATAGGACCTATTGGGTTTTTATGGTTCTTAAGATTCATATTATTTATAGAATAAAATGAAACACGTGCAGTGAATATAGAATGAGTTAATACGTAACATACTACACTTTATGAAATTTCTTAGATATTTTGCTTTATGCAGAAATATTATTGTTGATTTATAATTCCAGATAATATTATGTATGAGTAACTAATATAAACAATACACACAAGCCTTGTATATTATATATTAAAGATTTCCCTAGAAAGGTATTTGAAGGAATCCTTATAATTAATATATGTTTAGGGTTAGGCCATAACTAGTATACATAATATATTATAATAATGCTTTGCTTTATTGGCAAGTATAGCGACAAGGTGCGGGTTATCAAATCTGGAATTACCATACTGGAAATGATTTTTTTTCTATATTCTGTGCATCTGACAAATAGATAAATGATGTTAAACAAAAAAGTATACTAATTTAATTTAAATGCATAAATAATATTCAACTAATATAAACCACAGGCTGTTTCTTTGCGTAAATTCTTCATTGAAGTAGATTGAGTGGTTTTTTAAATGAATTATTTTATATAAGTATTAATGTTGTTTTTTTGTGTAAATTAATTAATTCGTATACGTAAAATATAAAACGGCAGACGAGTGTATTACGGATGCATTGATTTAACAAACAAAATAACGCTAAACTGTAACGACCTGTTGCGATCGTTCCAATGTTCTGGGTTTGCAATCCCTGAATTCAAAACATTCAATAACGCTTAATTTTATTGCGTTATTCGTCGAACGATAATTTCAAGTTTTTAGCGCGGTTTACATTTCCCCTAATTAACGGGTTCGGCAAATAATATAAATTTGCGAAATTTCTAGAAAACCCGGTTGTCTATTTTTGCATTTCAAGTTAAAATGAATCAAGTTAAAATCAAGTTAAAATATAACCAACATATATGTGTAAAATTAGTAATAAATAAATTAAAATGTGTTTAATAATAATTATAATAATAATTATTTTCGTTGTTGTTAAATTGTTTTCTTTAATATCTTAATAATTAAATTGTGGACTTTTCTGAAAATATAATTGTAAAAAAAAAAAAATAAGTTTGTATAAGTTCCGTCAAGGACAAGAAAATGATTCGGTCCTAGTGAATAACTGGAAAATAAAATAAACCACATTTACCTCTAAAAACTATTGATATTACCTAATAATAATAATAATAATAAAATAATATTATAATAAACTATCTAGAGTGTCATAGTAAACCTAAATAATAATAATCGCTTAGACACATCGTCGTCCGAGTATTATAGGGTTCTATGTAACATGAGAGTAGTTTTGAGATATTCGTGATTGAAAGTTTTGGGGTTGTTCATTTCTCACTCAAGCGTTTTTAAATCCGAAATATTTGTTTTTGTGAACCTGGTAATCATATTTATAACAAAAATTATTAACTTTATAGCATAAATTAATTTTTTCATTCAAGAATTGAGGTTTTAATTTTTCAATAAGTGCTGTAAGAACTTTGTAATGTTAAATCTAATATAAGGAGAATCTGTGGTTTTTAAAAATTGGTCGTTAATAAATTTTTTTTAAATCAATATTTCTTGCGAAAATATAATATAATATATAATTAAAACAGTTTTAGAAAATTGTATTACTTTTGATTCTAATACAGTAGTCATAATACAGTATTAATTGATAATTACACACAATAATTGACTTTTAGAAAATAATTTCACAAGAATATCAATCAGTGTTCTCCATTTTATTTAATATTAAAACAAATTTCGATTTGGTAATTCAGGTTTATGTATTTAAATATTGTGTAAATAAAAATAACTAATAATTATATAAATTCGTTTAAATAAAATAATCTACTATTTCAGTCTTTCATATTAATTCAATAACACAGTATGTACTTCTTTAATTTTTCTAGTTCGATTTTTTTTTTATTAAATTTTTAAAAAACATCTTTGTCGATGGCTGGCATAAATCTTAGCATAGCAGTAAACGATGTTAGTTTCTGTTGTGGGAGCTCACTTTTCAATTTAATTATTTTTGGCTCCGGGAGTTCCCGAAATTCCAGTTGTTGTCCTATCTTCTTACCACGAATAGGGAGTTGAATATTCTTTAAATTTACAGTGAATAACTCAGCAGTTGGATGATGTGATACTTTATATTTAACAGAAGTGAGGTATTGACAAAATTCCAATTCAACTAATTTTGAATATGGAATTTGTTTGAAATTTAGATATGGTGTACAATCTCTAAAATTCTTTATATCTTCTGGACGCATCTGCAAAATTTTACAGAGTCTCCCTTTGTACTTAGCTTTGGTCATTATTCTCATATAACTAACTGGCGAAAAAGACTCTCGGTTTCGAAATAATTTTTCGAAACAACTATGCGCATTGTCTATTTCCTGAATGCAGGAATGGCCTGGAGTGGAGAATCGCATTGTTATTTTTGATATAGAGGGATGATTTTTCAAGAAAACTATTATTGCGAAGGATATAATTGATTATTTCTGTAAATGTAGGGTTATCCAGTAATAAAGCTTCCAAAATTTTAATAAAAGCACTTGCTATATCATTGCCGGCTCTTCCGCTTTGACTTTCATTCCATATGCTGCAATACACCGTTCTGTTGGTAGAAAGGTGGACAGTTAAGTTGTAAATATTTAATTTACTCAAGTAGTAAAGCAGCTGATCTCGGCTTTTGGACAACTAACTACATTTTGTAGGTCAAAACAGACCACAGGTGTTGCATTTTGTCTATCATTTTCTCGTTTCAACCTGGCATAGGTTTTTTCTGCGTTGTGATTTTGGTATTTCATCTGCATATTTGGTGGCACACAATTAGAGGTTTTCAGGATTTTGAATTCTTCACACAGGTCGCAACTGTCTTTTTTTGGTACGTGAAATCCTAGGTTGAATTCATTGTTAAATATTCCCCTATAGATGTGTAGTTTGCCTGGGATTAATCCATCGGTATTTATTTTCTCAATGGTACAGCTCATACATTAAATTAACGGAAAGGTGCGGCTCTAGATACTCTTTTGTACTCGATTTTCGGTACTAATAGGAATCTATAACCGGAAACGATGCGATGTACCACCCCCGTCTAACCTGTCTCACCTGATAGGTAACCACTTTTTTCTTATGTTTACCTTGGTTGGATTTACGCACCATTCCGGAAACCAAATTTTTTCTTTGGTGAGCATTGTAGACTGTTTTTTGACTAATTGCAAGAGTTCCCAAAAAGTAATTTTTCCATACCTTAATTCTGCTTTCTCGAACTATAAAAAAATACTGGAATGTATATTTTTTTCTATTGGAGTTCTGAGTTTTGCGTGCTGGCTCATTTCGAACAGTGGACATCAAAATGAAGTTCGTTTTCCCTTAGCATCAGTGTTATAAAAATCATGAAAAATTTTACAACGTTCATCTTCACTAATCAGCTTGCAGCTACCTTTGCATTTCACCAAACAGTTATCAACACTTCTCATAGTTTTAGCGGGAATAATCTTGTTTCTGACAGAAACATATTGTTTTCCAGACTGCTGTAGTGATTTTCGCTTGTTACATTTCCACTCTTCCATCTGCTTCCGCCTTTTTTTTACGTTTGTAGGTATATCCACGTCTTGCTCTTCATCAAGATATTCAACGCTTTGATATTCTTCAGATTTTTCAGAACACGCAAAATCGGATAAAACAAATTCGTCCAGATGATCTACATCCATATTGTATTCGTTCTTACTTTCCACTTCACATAGTTCATTATTAATCACTAAATATGTTGTAACTGTCTCCTCATGTTCACAACTGTTTATTAACGGTACTTGATTTTCCTCGTATTCTACATTAATATCCATAGTTAAATATGAATCGTTTCTTTCGTGTATTTACCTACAATTAAACTGATATATTATTATAACACATATTTCGCACAAATTTATGTTTATTTATATATTAAAACAATAAATTACCTGTGTAACAAAAATGATCCACCCTGATTTACAGATTCAGTTAGAATGAAAAATCTCACCTGATAATTAAATCATAAAACTGCAAAGTTCTATTTATCCAGTAAGAGTGAGTTAGAGAGAATAATCAAAGCCATCTTAATAAATCAAGCCTCCATGTTCAAAACGAACTTTTATTAGTGAGTCTAAAATGACAAAAATAATCGCTCTCTTCATACATTTTATATGGAGAGACATGAGTTTCGTTTATAAAAATATTTGAATGAAAAGTAACTCAAAATTATAATTTTTTGAAATCAATTGAAACTATAAACATTGGTTTTCACTTGACTTGAAGGATTTTTCCGTGGGGTTTTCCATTTTATTGTATTAATTAAAGGAAAATAAGATACTTTATTCTCTAATAAAGCTCAAATAGAAATAGAATAAACATTTGTAAGAAAGGGACATTGTGTACATAACCAACAAAATAATTTATTCCCATCAAAAAAATGCACCAAAAGAAGATAAAATCAATGTTTTTTTTTTAAATGCAACAAACATAATGATCATAAAACAACGCAAAAACCGAGAAAAAATATATGAACACAATTTTTTATTTCATAGCAACAACAAAAAGTAATCGCATAAAAAATAATATTGAGAGCGTGATCAAATTGTCCCTCTCCTAATCCTAATTGACATATTGTATATAAATTATGTAACCTTTTGTAACCTTCAAAACAAAACACAACATTTTATCATTTATTTGATCGATACGATCAATATTTTTATTTTGGTTTAATGAGAAATTTCCCAGCGTTTATCCGATTAATCTCATACATTTTAATTTATCGTAGTTATCATAATTTTTATACATATTTTTCGATGTTTAGATTTTGAATCGAACTACATATTTTATTTCTGTGTTGGAGTGAATGCAGTATATTGAAAGAGAGTATTAGAATATATCAGATATATATTTGTATATACAAATTTAAAAGCGCAAATAAATTAAATTAATGACAATTTTATAATCATAAAAATTATGTTTAATTAATATAATTTCGAAAAATAACCCTGGCCATCACCTAATTCAAGTCTTTATCTATTACTTTATGTAATAAAATATTAAAAGCTCTCACTATTAATAGTTGAACAATTCAAAATAAGTTTGTATGTTTTGCCATGGGATTGCATAGACTTCGTTGTAAATTACACATTTTTTGGTTAAATAAAAAAAAGCTCGTTTGAAAATATCGCTCAACATGGAGGCTTTATATATTAAGATGACTTTGGAATAATAAAGCAAAATAGAATTACAAAGTTCTAACTAGCATAATATAGAACTAAATAATACTGTATGAAAAAAAATCAATTGCAGTGTATTTTATACTCAATTTGGGAGTACTGTTGATGGTTCCATAATCACATAGAACGTTTTATCATAAATTTATGTGAAAAATGCAAATGAGGGTTTATAATTTTGTTAATATCTTCGTTTTGGTTTACTCTGGCGTTCAAATATCATTACAGTATACGCGTGTTGCTTAATAGAACCTTATGACATCAATAACTCATTTTTTCCAAAAATGCCGTTTAGAACCGTATAATTCTTGGACGACGACATGTCGAATTTAGTTGTAAAGCAATGCTTTAATTTTTTTTAATTCGAATAAAAATAACATTAATATGTGTATAGTTGCTCTGACGATTTTGGTTTTCGTACAGTTGCTAAATAAAAGAAGTGCGTAAATATCCATGAGTGAAAATTAAACGGGTAACATAGAAAATTACTACAAAATTAAAATATTACGCTAATCGAGAACTGAAACTAACTTAATGAAAACTAAACTTAACTATTGTGTTTGAATAATAATTATATAAATATGTAAATATTAAACTAATGGACTAAACTATATACAAAATAAATTAGTGAACAAAATAAATTATCTAGTGGATATATAAATTAACAAAACAATCGCGACCAGATTATTAAGATAAGATTATTTTGTTTTTTTTTAAATTATATAAAATATTTCACTATAGGCTTAATTTTTCTGTAAAATAATAATTCTTATAATTTAGTTTCGAAATTTTGATTTCTTTTAAAATTATACTTAGTTCACATTTTGTTGTGGTGTAGGTTTAGTTAGATAAGACTAACTTCAACTAATCCTTGTTTTTTTTTATATCTTAAAATTATTTATATTAGTAGAATGGTTAATGTACTGGCAGTATTTCTTATTAGATTTGTTTTTCTAAATAAATTAGTTTACCAGTAATCTTGATTCAAATGTTCGTTTTAATTTTTATATTTTTCGCTGAGGAAAAATTGTGTTGTTGTATTCGCTTTCGCAAACCTAGTTTCGTAATGGAACAAATTAATCGTCGGAGTGAAATGTAGGTAAGTTAGAAAAGCTACGATAGGTGAGGACCCCGGTCTGTTCCCACTACCGCTATTCCCATATTTCCCTATGTGGTTAAACCAGGATTCATTCATCTTTGGAAACCCCACCCCAATCCCTGAGCCTTAGCCGGCAATATAAACACCACACCGAAGCTCTGAATGGATGAATTAATTTTTGTTCGGTGACGAAAGGCATTACTAAGGAAGCAAAAGTGATTGCAACCCATTCATGGCCTCGCAATTTCGTTACAAAACGATCCACGTAACGATCTGTCCATTGAAATACAACAAAATATTTTTTATATAGGTAATTATCGTTTTCGGTCAATTCGGGAAATTTTAAATTTGTAGTCCATACATTATTATGTTTTTAAGTAAGTGTAAGTACTGATGTACATACATTACATACTTCAAACATAAGTAGGTATATTCTATATATTATATGCACCGCTACTTTTAATGGTTCAATTATTATATGATGATGGCAATTGGTGTAATTGATCTTCGGATCATTCGTTTGGTGGGTTAAAAATCTAATCGAGACATTATTGTTATAATGTACATCAATTATTTTGCTGTATGTGAATATAGGGCAATTTTTTATTCCATTATTGAGGTTGCGTTTCAGCTAAGGCATAAGGTGTAGCGAATGTCACAAAGTGGACATTGTATTGATGGATATGATATTAGAAGTCTTATATTAGTTTTATTTATAACATATGGCATATTGAATCAGATAGAGAATTTTTTCAATTGACTATAAAATAATAAATGGTCGCATTTATCAAATTTAAATTCAGCCGCATTTATCAAAAAGGTTGAAACAAATTTTAAGCAAAATATCAGTAAACAGTAACATAATTTGGCAATTATCGTTCATGGGAATTATATAATAAATTATTCAAGATTTGTAACCTGAATGATTAATTATATTGTGCAATTCTACCAATGCCTAAAAATGCTCGATTTTTTATAACGTTAGAGCAAGAAATAATGAGTGTGACAGAGACAGTATAAGAAGTGATCCAGTTGATGCCAGTATTATGAGTCACTCTACCACACTGCATCTCAAGCATTATTTTGCATTATAAAATTTCAAACAACTTTACTTTTAATTAGGTTTTCAAAAATATTTTCCAAATTAAAAACTTTAAAACATGTAGAATACTTAATAATAATAATAAACAGTATTTAAAGGCCATTACCTGCCCCTTACCGAGTCACCAATTTGGCTCGAACGGTTTCGATCTTGGGCTTGGTCTTCATACTGTCCTAGGCAACCTGATGAAGTCATTCTCTACATCGTGTAGCCATCGCCGCGTGCAACGACCTCTGCGCCTACCATGTGGTGGCTCTCCTTTCAGAGATCACTGTACAATTCGTTCCGGATCAGCACGCAGAACGTGACCGAGACAGGTACTCGCTGAGATCTTATTTCATGCACAATATCGGGAATCTCCATCAGATCTCTGATCTCGAAATTGTACAGAGCTCGGTATGTGCTTATTTCGCGTTTTGGGCCGTAAATCACATGCATGACTCTTCTCTCAAATGTAAAGAGCAATCTCTCGCACTGATCCGTCAGCGCCCAACTTTTACATCCAAACATAACAACGGGCCTGAAAAACGTTTTGTAAAGTTTTATCTTCACGGCACTTGATAGGTTAGATTTTAGTAGTGGCCTTAGAGGATACAAAGTACGGCTACGGCTGCCAGCCGCACCTTTATACCCTCACCCACACTGTTATCGTGAATGATAAGAGAACCCAAATATTTGAACCTCCTCACTCCTTCAAACGTGTAGTGGCCGCTACTAAAATCCACTATAACCTGAAATCATGTATTTCGTTTTGGGCTCATTGGATCGGATCAAGTATTTCCTTCACTCCGTTGCTATTCAGCCCAATCACCCATATGTCATCTGCATATGCAAGCACCTGATTGGACTATGATATAAGATGTTGCGCTGATTAGTTTCAGTTTTACGAAAGATGTACTCCAACATAAGATTGAAGAGTATCGGGAACAGAGCATCTCCCTGCCGAACACCCGAGCTAACTGCAAAAATTCTTAAAAGCCTGTTCTCAACTTTAATACAGCATTATGAGACTGTGTCACTGTCATTCTACACAATTCTACCATTTTTGTTGGCATACCTAGATATTCCAGCGCAAACCACAGACTTTTTCGATTGATCGAGTCCTGATGCACAGAAATGAAAGTTTCATAATATTTAGATAGCAGCCATATAATCATCCGCAGCGAAATTACTGATCGATTCGGACGAAATCCTCCTTGATAGTCACCAACCAGGCCCTCCGCTAGAGGGGTGATTCTATCCAATATAATATAGGACAGTAACTTATAGCCTGTATGCTAGAGGAGTAATTCTATGCAATACAATGTATGACAATAACTTGTATGCTGTGCAAAGGAGAGCTATACCGCGATAATTCTCACACTTCAAGCGATTTCCGTTCTTGTAGATGGGGCATATCGCGGCCACTTTCCATTCGTCAGGCATTTCTTCGGTTCGCCATACTAATCGAATAAGGTCGAAAAGACAGTTATACTTAATATCCACCAAAAATAATTCGTTAATATCGAAAAATAAAATTTTCGCATAGGGCACTAATGCGCGACGTGTTATGAGATATTTCAAAATATATGGAACTTCGGATTCTGGATGAGGTGGGAGTGGGACATATAACATTAATGGAAGTTATATAACTAAAAAACATTTAAAAGCTGTATTATCAGCAAATGTTGATACTACTACTTTGTTGGTAATGGGTAAATCGGCTGTATACAACGCCTGTGCTAATAAGGTTTAATAATGTCTTTAATGTAGATAGTTTTCGAGTACCGCATGAAAACTATTCGGCAGTAGTATTTTAGTCTTGTAATTTAGTACATTGTGCCAAACATTATCAAAGGCTTGTGCAATATCCAAGAAGAGAGCACACCAATTACTTAACAGTCGTTCTAAACGGATGTGTTTTCTTAATTCTAACTTAATTTCGCAATTCTTGCAAATATTAATTAATTATTTTTTTTAAATTTTAATTTGAGACATAGTTAATTTTAACACGAGAATTGTGTTCATTTTCATTTTTTTTTCTGACAATGTTTTTGATTAATTAAGTGAAAAGTTAAATATGTAATGCGGAAGGCGTAATTGACAATTTTTTCATATGTATAAGAGAATTGTGTGAAACAGTATGGAACATTATTCCTATGCTGGCATTAAAGGCAAATTCGTTGGAACATTTAAAAACGCCATAGCAAATTGTTAGGGTGGCCTTCCCAGATTGTGACACTTAAAAGATTTGATAGTGAAAATTGCTGTTTTACCTAATAAAATATCGAATGCCACTCCAAGTCCCCCTACAGAAAAAGAAGTACCTGATCAATCCGCTGAACAACGTTTAACTAAGCTTCAATATAAAAAGTTACACCAAAATTTTGTACCTAGATAAACAACAGACACCGCACCCCAAACAATTAAAATACCAAATAACGATGGGCCGTTAACAATGGAACCTTGCTTGCTGCTTTATTGCTATAAATAATGGAAAAGTTAATCTGAATATATCGGATGATCAAGAACTGGATACCATTGTTGTGGTAAAACCAAGGCGATGGCTCAATGAATTCATCAAAAACAAATTCCATCTAACGGATGTAAATGCTTTTAGAATGATTCCAAAGGCCAGGAATGGAGGCCACTACAACTATGTATCATATCGCCTCAGTATAGATGATGAATTGTTTTCAACCGGGAATTTTCACGGTGACCAGGATTTTCAACAATCAAGGAGTTTAATTTTACACTAACTTAACTAAATTAAACAGAAATACCGAATAATCTGCATTTATTAATCGTAAAACCGTTGATGTAGTCGATGGCTTAAATGGTGACTTGATGTACTGAAAATCTCACCAAAATACCGAGAATGATTGTTATTCAAATACTTCAATAGTTCCAAGTATTGACTGCTGATGAAGTTAGATATGTACCTCCAAAGGTAACAGCTAACTTTTATGGAGTTAATATAAACAATAACAAAATTCGTGATGCAGTTTGTGACACAAATGGAGCCTTGCTACATTTTTCTTGTTCCGAAAACTACAACAAGACGCCTAGGCTGTCAAATATATTTGAATTTCAACGTAGTGAAACGCAGACTGTGGATGATATTAGATCAACTCCAACCAAAACTAAATCAATCATCTCATCTTTAAAATGTAATTAGTAAAATAGTGGTTTTGGCGGTGATTTTTCTGAAGACTACTTAAACTCGGGTATGACTTTTAAAAGCTTATTCCGATTCAACAGATTAAGTATGCTGAACCTCAGATCTCAACCTGGATAAATGGCAAATATCTACATAAATCTTCAATCATATATAATTTGTGTGGCTATGCTGAATAAATTAGATAAATTCATTATAAAAGAATTTCCTTCGATATAGGGAGCAAAACTAAGCAATTTCTACATGGAATCTATAAACACTATCACCAAAGTTTGTAAAATTGAGGATAAGTTTGTAATGGTGATTACAAATCAAGCCAAAACTGATTGTAGTGATCTAAATTAGGCGTTTAACACCTTAACGTCTTGCTTACAACATCGGAAAGAAGAATCTTTTACCATCACTTTGGATAGTAACTGTCCAGTAAACTAATTAAAAGTGGGTTTAGATTATATCACAAACTGTGCATGTCGTAACATCAAATGGATCTTAAATATTCCATTCAATATGCACCGACAGTAGCATCTCCGAAATTCTATAAGGATTCATTTGCCGAACTACTACTACAAAAACTCAATAATCGAAATAATGTTTTATTTGAAGCATTCAAGCAAACTATAAGAAAAAATTATAACAAATTATAAGCAAACTTATAAATACCCACCTGCATAAATATTACAACAAGCATATCCACCAATTGCCTTATGCAGCTTCTTCCATACCAAACATTATATAAAAGAGCCAAAAGAAAAATCAATTTAGCTTTGAAGGTGAAAATCTGATGAAATTGTGTGAGGACTCCAATAACTTTTTAATATCACACAGATACATATTCTGTTCATCGGGCACGGAAATCATGTTGTATCTCCTGACGTACAACCATTTAAACATTATGTACAAAAAGGAAAACATCACGATACCAACTATTACAAATGTTCAAGGAGTTCCTGGTTGTGGTAAATCTACGTGGATGATAAACAACCATAAACTAGGTAGTGATCTTGTTCTATGTGCCACTAAAGAAGGACTAGCTGATCTTAAATTAAAAGTTGCTTCTCGTTGTGTTAAAGAAAATATGGCTTTCAACAAAGTTGAAGGTAACAACAAAGCGATTGCTTCTTACATGATAAATGGTTGCCTCAATTATAAAACGGTATTCATTGATGAGTACATGTTGGTGCTTGCTGGTTATATATATTTTTATTTACCGTACATTGACAGATTATTACACCATGTCAATATGCAGTTTTCCGATGCAAATTTTTCCTAATATCAGCACTAAAAATTCCGTGGAAACCTCGATCGAATTTCTTAATTTGCCATCAACATACTACCTGTCTTAGATAATACATATTATCAAACTTTCACCAAGGCGAATAAACAATTAGTTTCTCAACTCACTATACCTTCAACTAGTAAAGTAATGACGTACCATGAAGCGCAAGGTTCAACATTGCCAAATATGATCTGTGTAAGAACAAATCCTAAACCTCATGAATTATTTGACAGTTAATTTGCCAAATGTCATCTGGAAATACGACCACGAAGTTAATTACATACTCCGATATAACATTACATCAGATACGGAATCGATATTGGTCGATACTATATGCTTAGTGCCAATTTACAGCAAATCAATAACATACCCAATGAACGTGAACATTCTTTAAATATTTTCTTCACCTAGGAACGATATATTCAAGGTTGTAGAATCATCAAAGCCATTTGTCGTTGACATTTAATGACATTTATCACAAGTCGATGGAAATATTATTTGCTTCTAAAAATTGAGCATAACCAACTAACCACTTTCAACTTTAATAAAGCTGACCACTTGGGTTTGCATTAATACTTGGAAGCAATTAAATGGGACGATATTTTAAATACTAACTATGTTAAAGATAACATGAACCAATTTCATAAGATTCTGCAACGAAGTTTTGAAAATCATATTCCATTGTGCATCAAAAGAACCAGTAGCCATCCTCCGTGATTTGACGATCGACTCATAAATTTAAAAAACCGAAAATCTAAAGGGTATGCTAGAATGATAAAAAAAAAGTGGGCTGAAATAAACTGATCTTATACAATACAATGATGAGTTCGGTGTTTACTTTAAGTTAAAATACACTTCTTATCTAGCTGATGTTCAAGATAATATTAAAACCAATCCTAAACAATTTTGGAAATACTTAAGAACTAACCAGAAGCTGAGGGGTACTCAACCAATATGTCTTACAATAACATCAACAGCTCTGACGTCAATGAAATAGCTGATATGGCTGCTTCCTTTTTTCAATTTGTATTCAAACCAACAGTCAATAACGTGGATATAGCACAAACATTGAATAACAACAATAATATATCGATCCTTCTAGTATTACTGATGAAATTGGTATTATGTCTGCACGCTGGCTTTGGCGACGGATGTGGGGATAATATACCATCATCTGCATTAAAGAAGCATGCCATTTTTTTGGTGCATCCATTGCGGAATCTCTCTCGAAAATAACAAAAATCATACCAATCTTTAAATCGTGTATAAAGATGACTTTTCACGTTACAGAGGGATTTCAACGACATCATACATTCCGAATGTCTTATCCACCATTATTGGGAATGTCGTATCGATATAGATATGAAGTTAATTAACTATGCCATCTAACTTGTCGTTTGATATGTTAATTTTCTGGCATTTTAGTCCACGATGGTAATATGAGAGGTAATATTACGTACAAATTCTTCTGAAATCGATGGAAACTTCTTGCTGGAAATTTAAACTGTTTAAGGTCACCGACATGAGACGCTCATAACATATATTAAAATATTGTTAAACACAAAATATGTTTCATAATTTTTGTTTTTAATTATAATAAACAAATTGCAAAAATAAAATTAAACTTTGGCAGAATCCAGCGAAATAAATTTTAATATTTAAATAAATAATAAACCCGAAAGTATAATTAAATTTGCTTATCACTAAAATAAAATAAAAATACATTTTTTTAAACACGAAATACAAATGATACGAAACCATGAAACAGCAAGTTCATTAAAAGTTTGCAAACTATTCGTATAATTAAAAATTGTACGTACTTGATGTACGCATATTATTTTATTTACAAACTTTACTTGGTTTTTATTCAATAAAAATAATTAGAAATTTAATACGAACATAATTAAATTATATTTGCATGTTATTTAAAGACAATGAAATCACATAAACACTCTTATCAATTTGACTGAAAATTCTTGTAAAATAAAATTCGCAAATGCCACTACAGCACAAACATTTACAACAATACGGCTTTATTTTAGTTCAATATGGCATAACATATATGGCTTTCGATTTCCTTACACAATGTGAAATGAAAATCCACACGACAAGGCAAAGTCGCGTGAATATAGTCGATCGTCACGACAATCACAATTAGGGTGAATATTTATCACTAGACGTAAATTTATTTGGCTTGAATGCTAGTTTCGCAGATATTACTCGATTTAATTAAAAATTCTTTTTATTGAAATCTTGTGAATTTTTTGAGGGAGTTTAAAAAAAAAATGTTAGCAAAAATAGCAAATAACCCCTTAAAAGGACTCCTAAGGTATATTTGTACCTACTTACATACTTGAACTTTATGGCCGGTTACTCTGATGTATAACGATTGCATATAGGAAAAAAATTAACAAAAAGCAAGTAAAATACAATTTATCTAGTTGAAATATTTATTGAATTCTACTTTATAAACATTGATTACATTTAGTAATGGTTTCTGCATGCTCATTACAAATTAGTCGTTTGCAGCAACATTTTCGTGTCTTGCGCTGGAAAGACAATACTGACCGACAAACGGAGGAGCTTCCCTCTTGTGAGCATGCATTACTGGAATTTGATGGAGCCGACAGTAATGTAGCAACAGATGGACGTCCTAACATGCACACTATTCCAAATTTTAAAGAAAAATTAGCAAGCACTTTTGGATCTTCTATTACTAGCATTGCTAAATCTTTGCCAAAATTTTGCAGGAATATACGTCGACTGTGTGTTTTCTTGGAAGTAACATCATAATTTAAAAAAAATATTATGTAGGCAGCAAGAGCGGCGATATCAAAAATATTATAAAATATGGTCTGTGGCCACCGGAGTTTCATACGTTTTGTTGCATAATGGGGCAGCATTTTGTCCATTTTATCTACACCGCCCCTAGTAGCATTATAATAAAGAATGATTTTTGGTTTATTTACATTTTACAGCAATATTGGTCTTATTACGTGCATGCATTGTCGCCAATAACGTGACAATGCCATTTTTGTTGGCACATAAGAGCGAATGGTGGCTTTGCTATCCTCACTGAATCCGAATAATGACCAGTCAAGGCCTTACTCGCGCATCATTTGAAAACGGTAGCGGCCTCTTTTTTCTGTATAAACCTGTGAGGGGATAACCCGTTGTTGCATCGTAAACCCAGAATATTTTAAGGCCATATTTCGGTGGAATGTATCGGGTCCGACGGTTCCACATTCCGAAGCGTCGTAATATGTTGATAAATTAGTATTTAGCATTATCCATATGTCGCAAAAGGCAGCAACTCTGTCTGTCGTCTGTATTTAGCCGTTTAGCTCAAGTGGAACCGTTGTCAAAACAATTGAATAGACTTAAACTGCGAAATCTATTGACCGAGATGGTGGCTCTATAAAGTGAGTTTGAAACATGATGGATCCCCGTTGTAATTTAAAAAATATTTTGATGTCAAGCGGGCCCAGCTCTTGGCACGTTTTTCGGTGTTTTCTGCATTCTTTTTTACACATATTTATTGTATTTAAAGGTTTTTTCGATATAATACGGTTATAGACTTTATCGGTTAGCTGGAGCCGTATAATTAGGGTTCCAATGCTTATCACTATCTTTTCAAGAATATAATTTTCAATACTGCCCTTTAAAACCATTGATTCGTGTTGTACAATTTGCAATTATATTTTCCATTCCTCAATTTTGTTTGCTTACGATTTTGATTTTACAAGGTTTATAATTGGATTCTTTTCTAGCGGTATTCTAAGATTTTGTGGTATTTGATGCGTTCTGTTTTTTAATTTTTTTAGTTCCTTCGCTTCGTGACATCCTTTGTAATTTGCAGGACATTGTCCTTTACAGTTGATTTTGGAGGGATATTTTTACTTATAGGGCATGGTTTCACAGTATGTTTCACTGCACATTTTATGAATCTATCAGGCCAGTAGTTTTTCTCAATGGCTCTATTTTAACTCATCTTAAGGATAGCCTTTATATTGAAGATATTTTCCAAGTTTTCTTTATTATTAAAGGTTCGCATAAAAAATGGCAGACTCCTTTTATTTTTTACGACCCCTTTGTTTAATTTCAGGCTTCTTTTATTTTTTTGGCCCCTTATTAATACAAGAATAAAACTGTTTGTAAAATTCGGAGCAATCTTGGCCCGTTACTTTAATGCAAATGTAAGATTTTTTTTTTGTAGGCACACTTTGGCAATCTTTTTGATTTATATCTAAAACCAATTGATTCACTTGTAATCGATGTCTAGTTCTAGTTAGGTGACATAACTATAATATTATATTCTTAACTGACGAATTTTGCTTTTGTGCATTTCCAGTCTGATTTTACGTGGCCACTTTCTCGGATGGTCAGTGTTTTTCAAACTGAACTTATCGCGATAATGGAAGTCATGGACTGGTTGAAGTATAATGTAATATCTACGAGAAATATTCGTTTTTTTACGGACAGCCTGGCTGCTATTAAAATGCTACAATCATACTCCCTGACGTCGAAGGTAGCCCTGTAGGTAGAACTGTCAGGCATCTTTAAATGAGATGGCTGATCAGTTCCAACATCCGTTTGATGTGGGTGCCAGGGCACTTCAATATCGCAGGGAATGAAAAGGCAGATGAGCTGGCGGGCAAGGGTACAGCACGCCTAATAACCTAAAGCAGGCGGGATATAAAGACACCGCTTGCTTCATGTAAACTGCATCTTCAGGAAAAAGCCATAAAAGAAACGAACGTCAGGTGGTCTAACGCCAGTTCGTGTGTAATAACCAGGCAGATCTGGTCTGGACTTGGCCGGTCCAGATCAGGCCAACTAATATCGCTTCGACGGCACCATATTGGTATGGTCGTAGGAGCTATAACGGGACATTGTCTCATTGGGATACATGCGAACAGACTTGATTTCTGCCGCAGCTGCGGTGATGAGAAAGAGGAGGAAAGTGTTATCCATCTGCTCTGCACCTGTCCTAGTCTAGCGTACAGCAGAACAACAGTTATGGGAACTTCCCCTTTGAACGACCTCACGGATCTTAGTAATATCGAGATTCGGGACTTTTAACGCTTCTTGGTAAGCTCAGGATGATTTAACGAGTGAGAGGAGGCAGCTCGAATGTGGTATAGCTACGGACCAATTTTGTGTCTATGCTAGTCCTTAAAACGCTCGAATGTGGTATAGCTACGGACCAATTTTGTGTCTATGCTAGTCCTTTAAAACGGCCACCTTTACCTAACCTTCTCGGATGGTCAAAGATTTCTTTAATTTGTTCCTTATCCATTGTGCTGTGGTTACTTGCGTCATTAAATAAAATATCAGAAACCACAAAATATTATATTAAATGGAAATGTCAACTAAAATTCAATAAAAAAAATCATACTTCTCAATAAAACACTCTAACTCGTGGTCTAACAGGTTTGATACAATTGTTATTTTTGTAATGCTTTTACTTAAGGAAATGTTACAGTTTGTTTCAAAATTTGATTGTATGGAAAGTGTTCTATTTTGATGCAACGAATCATTGGAAAAGATCCTGTTTTGAACCAATCGCTGTTTTTCGATTATAGATTTATATTGGAAATATTGTTTGATTTGGTGCAAATATATTTTTGAATACGTAAAATTGTAGATTTTTTAGACTTATGGCCGGCCGATTTACATTCAACGAAATTTTGCAGATTACGTCATCTTGAAGCAAGATGGCACGAATAAAAATTACTATGAACAAGTGAGACCAGAATAAATGTCTTCACTATTGTATGGAATATTGTAGTAAAAATGTATGTCAACATATTTGATATTAGGTGAAGTTCATGAATTTAAAACGAAGATAAACATACTTTGCAGCAGTTTGAGCAAATTTACTTTTACAAAATCTAAGTAATAAAAATTAAATACGTAGCTATTTAAAAATTTTAAAAACTATCAAAAAACTTTTTTTCAATTCAAAACAAACTTAGAAATGTCAAAAAGTGGTACAATATTGAATAATTTTGAAAGTACATAACTTTTAATTTTAATCAAAACTAAACTTGTCAAAAATGATGCATATTAAACAGTTGCGAACGTACGTTTTTTCATTTTTGGAAACATAAAAGACGTCATCTTTCACTAGAAAAAGATAATCTTTTTTCTGATTTTTCAATATTATTTCTCATCTTTTTACAACATCTTTCCATGGAAATAAATTAGCCATTTTACAATAACTTGCCATAATTAGTTCAAAATGAGAAAAAATGGAAAAGTGTCGGCTTTGATATTACTGCTCATATCCAAGTTTTCTAATATTTTATGTTCCAGTTCCGGCATTGGTGACCTCTTATACCTTCATGTGCCGATTTTTGTAGTTGTTTTATAGTTCAACTCCAGTGAACTCGTCTGCGCTTCTTTGAGATAAGAAGTATTTAGGACAGACAGTGAAATCTTAAATTTTATTTTATCGATCGATTGCTACTAACCATGCCTATTGTCGTTCCTCAGTAAGTTTTAAGTACTGTTTACGATTCGACTGCTTCATATAACAATTAATAACAAAACATGTAAATGATTATTAATATAATTATAATTATTTTATTATTTTTCTTTATTAAAAAATACATAACAAAAATTTACTACCCCTTTGGGCTACGGATATTTTACGCAAACATAACCACACTGTTTTTGACAGATAAAGAAAATTGCCTTTTACATCTATAGTTACAATTGAATAAAATTTTAATTAATAATAAATTAATTGTATTATAAAATAATCATTTTGTCTGTATGTCTGTATAATACTATTTTTATCTATGTACATATACTGTATATGTTAATATGTTTTTTAAATTCATAAACAAATGAAAAAACTAATTTAAATTGTGGTAATGAAACGTAAGTATATACATAATTATTATATTTTATTTAAACTCATACAACTATCAGCATTCATACTAAGCACCTACATAACATGTATCTTGCTTTATTTTAATTTTATTTTGGTCTTACTGTGCGCTTCCGTTGCATTCTCTTTCTTTGCAAATCTTGGTATGTGTACACAAGGAAATGAGTAAACTATGCTAAATTCTGTTGTACTGAAAATATTTTTTAAAAGATTGACAAGAAAACATACTCATCTATAGGAGAGGAACGTACTTTAAATTCATAGAACTTCCTCGTTTATAGAATTTTTTTGTGCTGTCTCTGAATCATTTTTTTTTATTGTAGTTCAATTCAAATTCATATTTTGTTCATAAAATCGAATGAAATCAGCAAAAAAAAATTGTATTGTTTTTACATATTTATGGTATGGATTGTTGTTTTTCATTGTTATGTTAAGAGAGAAAATTCAATTGAATATATGTATGGATGTATTATATGTACAAACAAAAATAAAAAAAAATGTTTATTTTATTTTTGTTTATATAGAATAAAAATATTAAAAATAAAATTTTTATTTTATTTAGAATTGAAAATTGTAAAAAATAAATAAATTGACAGAATTATTTGTTGTTGTTTCCGAATAGATTTTTCAGATTTTGTGTCGTGTGCGAGAAAATTGAATTTGAAAGATGCAAGATTAGAAGTAATTTATGATGTTGAATTGATTGCAGTTTTTCGTTTCAGTTCCATTCATTCTATCGTTACGAATCGTTTTTGGTACAACAACACCAATATTTTGCATTGTTTGATTTAAAATTGATTAAAAATAATAATTAGTTATGAGTTACAGATATCTGTTGTTCTATATTAGATTGACGTGATTGGCTGAAATTTTGTCGTTTATACATATAGAAAATTCCTGTGCTGCAATATCTCAATTTATTTTAGTAGAGCACATAACGTTTTATGGGTAAAAATATTTACTGGACATTTTTTAGGGTTTTTGCACAATGAACCAAATCAATTCGTATGCGAATCAAGACTGAATCTTATTTTATATACATATCTTCTCAAGCAGTTTTGGTACGTTCTTCATAGTATATGTCCATATACATAAATAAAAAATGAAATAACGAAATAATGAACTTAAAATTCGGAATATCGTAAAAAATGACATAGTACATGACATCATTCAATTATTAACGGAATTTTAACTTTTACAGTTTACTGATTTTATTTTTATTATTCTTGTATATGCCTTCTCGTGTACATCTTTTACTGTAGCTAAAATTTCGAAAATTTATTTTCTTAAAATTCCATACAAATATATTTTATTCACATTCCAGTGAGATATACGTCATTTTAATGGGACAATAAAACCAAATAACTGAAATGGATATTACGCAGAGCAAAAAAAAAATTGGTATAAACGAGTATATGTAGAGAGGAAGGAAAACTACAGCCAACGTAACGTTTTTCTTTTTGCTTTTCATAATATATAAAATAAAATGGTTGCTTTTCCCTATATACTGTTTCCATTTCATTTCATTTTTTTGACATTTTTTTCCTTAATTTTCACATATATCATCTGTTCCATAGTAAATTTATTTCCCAGTGGATTGAGTTATACCAAAAAAAAAAAACACAAGCAACGACGACACAAAAAAAAATTATTAGGATATCTTAAAAAATTTACTCTAATTTCCTACAGAAATGACTTTTTTCTTTTTATCCTCCTGCGTGCTTCAGCAAAGAAAAAGACTACAACAGAAGAAAACACAACAAATAAAACTTTGAATTTTAAATAAATTAATATATACTTTCCTTGTTTTTCGTGAATTTTCATTATAAACGGAAAGCAAATATAAAAATTCAAAATAAAAATAAAATAATTTATTAAAATTTTAATCTAAGACGAAAATGAAAATAAAATGGAAATGGAAAATTTTCTCAATTTTTCCCAAGCATATACATAATTTTGCTTTGTGGTATTGTTTTGCGGTATTATTTTTTTGCACGTGCCTAAATTTAGTTTGTTATAACTAGTAATACTTCACTAGAACACTACATCCATATATTCACAAATTGTTGTGACTTATCAGGTCTACTGTCTACATAATATGTACGTAAAGTAGTATAAAATTTCCTTCATTTCGTATGATACCTTGAAGCTTATTTCCTGAATTTATACTGCGGTAACCCGGGAATTATGCACTTGTTAGCCACGAAATGATATTTTTGTTTTTAGATGCTGTTTATTTAAGAATTCGTGTACAATTAATTTTTATTACATTCTTATTTACAAAGAAAATGTTTGATTTTAAAATGCTACGTTAACAAATTTATGAACATCAATTGATTTTTATTTCATGATTACGGAATTAGGTGACTGAATTGTAATGTGAGCAAAATATGATAATTTAATATAATAACGAAATGATTGAAAGGACATCTGTATTGTCTGTAGTTTATTGTTGTTTAGGCGTCGTTGTACGATACCGTAACTCGCGGACTAACTTTAGTGTTGTAGTGTAGATTGAACATTTTTGTGTTGCCTTTAATTTGTAGCATAGTTTTTAATATTTTTTTCTCAAATATTTAAATATTTGTTGTGTCTTTTATTAACACGGATTCTGTTTAATTTTATAACAGTTTTGATTATGCCTTCATATTTTAATATTTCCTTCTTGTGTCGAATTTTACATTTTTGACCGTGTTTTTTTTAAATTAAAAAATGTTGACAAAAAATTAAAATATTTATTTCGTTGTTTACCAGAAATGTTTAAATAAATATATTTTTTTTTTTATACAGTTTTAAAGGCCATTACTGGCCCGTTATTGAATCAACAATTTGGCTCCAGCGGTTTCGATCCCGAGCATGGTCTTCATACTGGCCAAGTCGTTCTCTACACCGTGGAGCCATCGTCGCCTGCAACGACCTCTGCGCCTACCATATGGTGCCTCTCCTTTCAGAGATCGGTGCACAATTCGTTCCGGGTCAGCACGCAGAACGTGCCCGAGCCAGCGTACCCACTGGCACACGCATGACTCTTCTCTCAAATGTTAGGAGTCATCTCTCGCACTCCCCGTCAGCGCCCAACTTTCACATCCAAACATAACAGCTGCCCTGATCAACGCTTTGTAAAGCTTCAGCTTCACGGCACTTGATAAGTGTTTAGATTTTAGCAGTGGCCTTAGAGGATACAAAGAACGACTGCCAGCTGCCAGCCGCACTTTAGTATCCTCACCCACACTGTTATCGTGAGTGATAAGAGAACCCAAATATTTGAACCTCCTCACTCCCTCAAACGTGTGGTGGCCACTACTAAAATCTGGTGTGCCATTGTCCCTAAAACCAGAGATCAGGTATTTCGTTTTGGACTCATTGATCTGAAGTCCAAATGAATCTGAAAACTCCACAAGCGGATCAAGTATTTCTTTCACTCCGTTGTTATTCAGTCCAATCACACATATGTCATCTGCATATGCAAGCACCTGATTGGGCTGGCGATATAAGATGTTGCGCTGAGGTGTTTCAGCTTTACGAAAGATTTAGTCCAACATTAGATTAAATAGTATCGGAGGCAGAGCATCTCCCTGCCGAACACCAGAGTTAACTGCAAAAATCGTCGATAGCCTGTTCACAACTTTAATTGTTGTTGGCATTCCTAGGTATTCCAAGGCAGACCACAAACTCTCTCGATTGATCGAGTCATAGGCCTGCCGGAAATCCAGGAACACCTGATGTACGGGGAAGGATGTCTCATAATATTTAGATAGAATCATCCGCAGCGAAAAGACCTGATCGGTGACTGATCGATTCGGACGAAATCCTCCTTGATAGTCACCAACCAAGCCCTCCGCTAAAGGAGTGATTCTATCCAATACAATGTATGACAGTAACTTGTATGCTGTGCAAAGGAGAGCTATACCGCGATAATTCTCACACTTCAAGCGGTCTCCCTTCTTGAAGATGGGGCATATCGCGGCCACTTTCCATTCGTCAAGCATAACTTCGGTTCGCCATACTAATCGAATAAGGTCGAAAAGACAGTTTCACAAAGTATCCTCTCCGAATATCAAGAGATCCGAATTAATGCAGTGCACTCTGTAGCTTATATAGGGTAATTAATTTAGTAGGTATGTTAGCTAAATCAAAGCCATTTTAATCAATCAAGCATCCATGTTCAAAACAAACTTTTATTATAGAACCTTAAATGACAAAAATTACCGCTCTCTTCATACATTCTGTATGGAGACACATGATTTTAGTTTATAGAAATATTTGAATGAAAACTCGAAATTATTAATTTTTGAACTCAATTGAAACTAAAAACATTGATTTTCACCTGACTTGAGAGATTTTTTCGTGAGATTTTCCATTTTATTGTATTAATTAAAAGAAAATAAGATACTTTATTATCTAATAAACCTCAAATAGAAATAGAATTAAAAATTGTTAGAAAGAGATGTCTCTGTGTGTGTACTTAACCAATAAAACCAAAAAAAGAAAACATAATGATCATAAAACATAGCATAAAATGACAAAAAATATATGAACACAATTTTTATTTTCATTAAATAATATTAATCAGTTTTTAAAGGCCATTACTGGCCCCTTACTGAGTCAACTAATTGTCTCCAACGGTTTCGATCCTGTGCTTGGCCTTACTACTGTCTAAGACAATCTGAAGAGGTCAAGCCGTTCTCTACATCGTAAAGCCATCGTCTCCTGCAACGATTGTACCATTTGCTTCTGGTTTTTGACCGTATATCACACGCATGACACTCGCAAATAACCATTTAATTTATATTTTTTTATGTTATGATTTTAATCTGCCATGATATCCTCTACAAATCCTTAAGCAATAATGTTTTACTTGTATCGTAACACTTTTAAGAAAATATTTAATTTTTTAGTAACTCAGACGATATAAAAAATTGACTCAACCATACCATTTAAAATTTGCTCCTAGTGATTAGTGCCAATGAAATTCAAGTCATGTTGTTGAGAATACAACGTAAAGAAATAAAGCGGCCAAGAAGTTTTTAGTAATAAAATCATAATTTTATATGTGTTGGCCTTGGCATTGATACGTTTACGACAAACAATTATGTAAATGTTTATGTTTATAAACACAAAAAAAATGATTTTACCACATTTAATCTGAATTCAACTTAATAATATCACAGCTGAAAATTAAAATCAAAGTTACAAACTCAATATCATCATGCAATTTATTTGTTCGATTTTGAATGGTACAGATGAAATCAATGAAAATTTGTATTACCAAAATTTATTTCCACCCATATTGAGCAATAATAAGTTTGTTTGTTTACCAATTTCGAAATTATATTATTTGTTGCAAAATAATAGCAGTTTTGTTTTGTTTGAACATAAAATATAATGTACAGGAAGTCAGATTGTGCTGTTAGTACAATATTTGCTGACTGGCAAAAAAAAAAAAATATTGACAAATCATTATCTATTTCCTTGACATAAAATTGGTTCGCATGTAGCTATAAAATTGCAGTCATTATTACTAAATTTCTTCCGTTGATACATACATGTTTGTATACATTGTTATTATATGCGGACACAAGGACAATTGACCTTTTATAGTTTATTTCCAATTCAATATATGTACCTGCGCAAATAGTTTCCATATCTGGAATGGTGCAACACCATGGTACATCGACTTGCCCATTCATCATAAAATTTTACTCAATAATAAAAATCGATTGATTTTCAATTTAAAGACTAGACAATTTTAGTAGCACATTCAAATTTAAATGGAAAAAAGGCAAGCCAATCGTTTAGAACATGTTTAGAAACATATGTATTGTCAGCGTTTTAAAAATGTCATATTTGCTTTTGTCGAAAATCCATTTTTTGTAGTTTTCTTTTATCAGTCACAACTGTTAAAGTTAAACAAAGTTTTATGTCGTCGACAATTACAGTTTTTTCCAACGTTTGCAATGTTGCTGGCTCGTAATGGTTTACATAATTTTTACGCTGTAAACAATTTTCACTGTACAGAAAGATACACATTCATAACATATTATCAGCAGGATCAGTTACCACATCCAAAGCATTGATTTCTGTTTATAACTGGGATGTATGGGTCATAGTTGCTTATCGAATGTTATTCTCTAACGGCGGTAAAAATTTACCACGTGTCTATTTCTAGTAGATTTAGTATAGTTCTATACTAACTTTCAAGCCTTAGCTGTCATATTTAAAACATTTACTACAAAAATTGATATCTTGCAGTAATTTACCACATCTTTTTGGATAGATATTTTTTCAAATTCAATTTTTTTCAAACTTTCAAAAAAAATGGAATACATTTTGGATGTAATATTGTTACTCAAATGTGTCTTTTACTTCTTTTGTTACATCACTGGCTTCAAGGTAATTTTAAAATTTTTAGAACAAAAATCTATTGATACCATAAAAAGTGTAAGGACCAATGTATAAAATGGGATGAATGGTAAGAAATATCTCTGTCGATTTGTAACGTTAAATTGAATTCGGAGTTTATCAAGAAAATAAAAATATAAATTAATAATTATGATCCGTATCGGCCGTTTTAATTTAGCTCTGTTACACTTTATTAAGCTACTGTATGCTATTTTTATGTATTAAATTAATTTTAAGTAAGGATATAAGTATTGTTGTACATGGTGTCATAAAATAAAATACGTTTATATATTATGGATTGTATATAGGTTGTACAGGTTATTTTTACGGTGGTATTTGAAATCGACAACAAGAATAAAAATTGGATGATCGGGAGTATCTTTTAAACTGTGAAATCGTAGAGAGGTACCAAATTAGCATCTATACGATATTAAAAATTATAATACGAATATATAAAAATTAAAATTGTTTAAAATCATAAGTGTTTAAAATTAAAAGTAAAAGCTATTTGGACAATATAAAATAAAATATTTAAGAACTAATATTATATATATATATATATATATATATATATATATATATATATATATATATATACACATATATATATATATATATATATATATATATATATATATATATATATATATATATATATAATTGAACTAAATAAAAATAAAATATTTAAAATAAAGTGTTCTAATCTATTACTATTTATATTAAAATTAAAATTAAAAAGCCAAATATTGCTGTTCTTATACATTTTAATTTTAATATAAATAGTAATAGATTGGAACACTTTATTTTAAATATTTTATTTTTATTTAGTTCAAATATATATAGGCTTATATATTTGTGGCTTATGCCTATAAATTAATATAGTGGTATAATTAACTGAGTGTATAAAAATAAAATCAAGCTAGAAGCTTATAGACAGTGTTTATCATCGAAGTGAAATTACAACTATAATAATAAATAAATTAAATAATATTTATATACATTAACTAATATCTATTTGTGTATATATCAACATAAAATGAAACTTTAAATTAAAATAATATATCACAGTAATTTGAAGATATCACAGCAATTTAAAAGATATCACAGTTACAAGACAACAGGTTGTTTTTGTGGAAACAATCTAAAGTGGCGCCAAGGACGTACATATGTTATCGGATCCACAACGCTTCGCAAGATAAAAAAATAGACAATCCAAAATCGCTAGTTATTATTTAAGTTTTTTTATATACATATATATTTATATTATTATTATATTTTTGAAGTCTAAACTATATATTTTAATTTACAATTATGTATGATTCATTTTCGCTATATATTATTTAAAGTCCTAAAAGTTACACTATATTCTTTTCATGCTTTTATTATTTATTAATTAATTTTTCTTATTGCCATAATTTTTTTTAGAATTAAGTTTATTGGGTTTTATGTAAAGCTAAATTAAGCAAATTATTTTTGGACCTATATGTTCATATTATCATATCGGTTGTGCTGTTCTTTATTGTTAATAATCTTTTCAAATGTTGAATAAACGATCGAATCATTAAAAATTTATTAAATTATGATAACTCAATTTTTTATTTATTAATGGAAATATGATGTTCGCGTCTAATTTTCCTCTGGTGATGTGATTGAATTTTCCTAAGCCTACAGTATGAAACCTCTGAAACGTCATTATATTTAACATAATGCAGCAATATCTAGCTCGACCTTAGTCCGCAAAAAAAAAACCCAATGCCACTGAAAGCTAGCCGGTTGAAATATGCTGCGAGGATCAACCAAGGAAGGTTTGCAACAGTTATTAACATGTGGATTTGAACAATGTAAAAACTAACTGTTACAGATTAAGCATGGGGAGGAATTTGTTCAAGGAAAGATATTCACGCATAAAATAGACCTTTCCGAAAAGAAGCTATTCCGCTATTCAAATGGTGATTATTATTCCAATGATTACTGGATATTCCATCAATACTTCGAATCAACAAGCTCTAATAATTAATACCTTTAAATTCCTGGTGATTAATTTTTGTGATTTTTTTGAAAATCACAGCTAACCAAATTTACTATTAAATATTAAAACCATTGGCTAATTAAAACATCACGGAAGTAATGGTAATATTTACTCATAGCGTCATCGGTTCTTTACATATACTTCTTAGCAATAATTCCAAGCATTTTAATATATTTCTTGCGTATCAGAGATCAACATGCATTGTACCATGCATGGTACCCACTACCCATTCCAATATTATCAATTTTGGGACGATTATCATATTTTATTTAGATTGATTGGCCATCATGTTAATTTCCTAATGTTAATATGTGTTTGCTGTAAATGAAACTGGAAGCATCTATGTAATTACCGAAACAAAATTCAAAAACTATTACATGAAAAGATAAATAATGTTTGGGCTATTCCCAGGCTCATTATTATTTTCGTAGACATTTATATATGTACGAATATTTATATAATTCGGACAAACATTGTTCTTTGAGTTCTAATTTATAATAAATTAATTTATTTTGTCTTCTAGATAATGTAAATAACTTTTACTTCCAAAATTAACAATCTAAATATACATACAAGATGAAAGTATAAATTAAAACCAAAAAAATTTTTGTTTCTTAATTTATTTAATTCGTCTTTTATTGTTTGAATTGCGTCCTCTTTGTTCTCCAAGCAACAATATCATTATCATCATCATCATCTTCTTCTCAACCAAAGAAGAAAAAACTTTGGTTATGCTTTTAATTACTTTGTTTGATTTGTATTTTTGTGCTCCTCATCTTAAAGTTTTGTTTAAGTAATATGTTGTTTAGAAAAGAGTTTTTATGTTATAATTAATTTTTGCAATATTGTCAAAACATTTTTTTTTACAGTTTCTTAATGAGTTCTGTTATGGTTGAGATGATAAAATAAAGAATATAGAAATCTATCATGGCTGGATGGTATATTTATTTTTTTAACTGCTGGTGAATTCCTTTTTGGATAGCAACTGAATCTATTTCTATCTAAAAACCAGATATAATAGATTCGTTATTTACACTAACTAAAAGTATGTGCTAATCGTGTATACAAATTTATAATTTATACAATACCTATTGTTCAACAAATTTATTGATTATTATTGAAAAAATTTCATGTTTTACACTTAAAATAATTAAAACATAAATAAAAATATACGAACATTAATTTTTAGCTGCTAAATTCAGTTTTGTCGTAAATCGTCTAGTGTATAAGTTTTAATTACTATAATAATTTTTAATTAAGCTACACTGCTTAAATTGGGTGGTGCCAAATTATAAAACTATATTGTTCGTTCAGTGCATTCCCCCATAAATTTCATGGCATTTTCAGTAGAGATTGCATTCCGACTAATCAGTTAATTGATAGTTTTCCAATGTTTACTTAATCTCGATTAATCGTATAAATTTTCCCGATTATCTGTTTACCGAAATTTGCAGAATGTTTTAAAAAAAATAAAAATCTATATGTATTTTACTAAATACTAAATATATACTGTTTGTATTTTTGCCATGTACATGTATAAGTATTTAAAGTACTCGATATTCTAAAAGGTAGAACGACTGAACGAGAATACCAAAAACGAGCTTTTGTTTTAACTGCTAAACCTATATATACAGAGCGGTAAGGATCAGCCATGTTTTTTGTCGAGCTTTTTCTAGAGGAACTACTTTTTACATTATCCCATAAGAATCAATGTAAAAATGACCATTTTCGAATTACTTTTCATCAATGAAAAGTTAAATCTTTCATTTCGATGAACACTTTGTGAAATTTATGCTATATTGAAGCAGCACATCCACATATCTGAAAGTCAGAACCTTAAATCTTTTATTAATTTAATAAACATTAAATGAAAATTAAATATGAATTTATCATATTTATGTAAACATGAATTTATTTGAATGTGTAGGTAAAATAAATAAACAAAACATATTATATTGTCATCCATTCGATCGATGATTTTGTCTCTTTATTATGAATTAAATCTCACGGTTTTTCTTTTTTTCAGTTCGCTTTTTCTATTGCGATCGCAGCATGCTCGATTATTCAATTTCCTTTTAAGCTTGATTTACACTTGACGACTTTCGACGTCTACAAAAAACCTGAGATACAATGATTAAAATTTATCAAAGCGAGAACGAGAAAAATATCGTCTGCAAAAAAAAATCATACCAAAACGATCCCAGTAAACCAAAAAAAAGCAGATGCAAACGAAAAAAAGATGTCGAGCTTCATCTGGTACTATAAACAGACGTCAATTCATGTACTTAAAATGTATAATATACTAAATTTTGTACACACATTGAAAATAATTTAAAATATTATAGTTATTTTAGTTATTATAGTTATTATTAGTTATTATTAGTTATTTTTGACGTTTCTTGCAGATCTGCTTAATCGTTCAATGTAAAGCAAGCTTTATACATTTGAAAATGTATCACCATATATTTCTATTTCGTTACCTATGTAGCGAAATCGGGAAGGGATAGAGTACAAAATTATTCTAATAAGCTGAAATCGCAATAGAAAAAAATTCAAATTGGATTCAAGAAATAGCGTAAAATTTAAAAAGAGAACATAAACATCGATCGATAGAAAAAAAATTGTGATGTTGGCAACTTACAACATGTCATAGGGAGTTCAAATAACAGCTGCACAATTTGTTTAGTTAAAATAAAATAGAACCGTGCTAGAAGAACAGTGATCGTCATGGCGTTCCATTTATAATCTAAAATCCAAAATTTACGTTGAAATTGAGGTGCAATTAGTTTCAGATTTTCAAACAAAAACATGCAGCTTTTATTGAAATACCCTTTAAGAATTTTATTTTATTCACAAAAATATAATTCAAAAGGAAACACAACCACATTTTTACTGTTTCTCTTTTCGTCTTGCAGTTTAATTTTATTGCGTTGGTATTTGTGTGGATTTATATCAATTTAATGAAGAAATGCTTTTTTTTCTATAACTTTTATTAATAAATATAACAAAAATTAAACAACTTCTTTGATCAGATTTTTAATCAGTTATAAAATGATAATTGTAGATTCTATTTCAATGTTGAAACACTTAATCCATCGACATTTTCATTGAAAAATATCGCACTGAAAAAAATTTAATTTTTCATGGAAAAAATGCTTTTGTATGGAAAAAAGGTTTTTTTTAGTCAATTGTAGTTCCTCTAGAAAAAGCACAATTTTTAACCTTAGGGCTCTGTATATATAGGTGGCTCTGGTAGAAGATCTAAATTTATTTGTGATATAACAAAAATATTAATTATCGTATGACGTATCGTCGATTACGTTTACGTATCGTATACTGATTTTTAGGATTTGTTTTTTTTGTTTAGAGAGTTACGTTTTTACTTTATATTTAATTCGGGGAATTCCGAAAAAACTAATTGAGTTGAGAAAAATATAACGCGAAGTTTAAATTGTAGTATAATTTGTGACGACTGACGAGTGAGAATAAAAAAATTTATAGAATCTTGAAAATCTTGATAAAATAAAATAATTCGTGTGTAAAAAGCGCAAAAAAAAATTTTTTAGTTCCTGTAAAAACTGAATTACATACGTACGGAAAAATACTTTTTATTCAGTTTTTCTAAACATTTTTGGTAAAATGATGTATCACAAACACAAAATCATATTCAATTATTAAAATATATTCCTTTCACACGGCAAATTAAGATCAGAATGACAAGTAAAAAATCTGAAGTATGGAAATATTTCATACTTGTGTTCAAAACAGAAGCTAAGTGTTTAGTAAACAGTTGTGGGAATATAATCCAATCAAGTGGCGGGATAACAACTGCAATCAATTTTAAATCATTTAAAAGTTCATCAAATTAATATTCAAAAAAGAAAATGTGGTGAATCTTTCATTGCCCAGGATCAAGCAGGCCCATCTTAATTATCTTTACGGAAAAAAATTGACGGAATATTAAATTTTATTCTAAGAGAAAGTGTAAACGAATTAATTACAAAATGTGCTGCAAATGACGGGTTTTCTTTCTTGTCCATTTTAAAATCTGATGCGATCAAAAGTTTTGTAAAAAATCGAAATTTAAATTTTCCTAAAAGTATAGCAACGTTGAAAAAATGTGTAATGCGGCCCATACACGATACAACCTGGTTGTATAGGGTGGTTAAATTTTAAGTGCCGATGTTGAATGTGAACTACACCTAAAAGTCAAGTTTTTTTCTGCATTTCTTTTGACATTTTTCAATTTCAGACTAACTCAATTTGAACCATGGAAAGATACACAATCGAGCAACCCGTAAAGTTATTCAGGCTTATTATGAAAATGGGCGTTCAAACCAAAATGCATATCGAAGAAAATCATCTTCAGTGATGAGGCACATTTTCAGCTCAGTGGATTCGTCAATAAGCAGAATTGCCGGATTTAGGCGCATCATAATCCAAGAGTGATTGTCGAAAAATCAATGCACCCACAAAGAGTGACTGTTTGGTGCGGTTTATGGGCTGGCGGCATCATCGGACAGTATTTTTTCCAAAATGAGGCCGGTTAGGCAGTTACTATGAATGGTGTTCGCTATCGTGAGATGATAACGAACTTTTTATGACCCGAATTGGAAGATATGGGTGTGGACTAAAAATAAAAGAAAAAAATAATTAAAATAAAATATATTTATCCAAAATTGGTAGTTGTAGTAAAATTTAATTGGATTAATTAAATAACTTAGCATAGTAGTTATCAAACATATTAGTTATAAATTATTAGCCGTGATATTATAGTGTAATTGTGATAAGTCAAGTGACGCCATGCAGAGTGCTACCTAAATTACCAGCCAAATTTGATATGTTCCGCGCCATCTTGTGCTAAGGGTATAACGCAAAAGCAATCTGTTGTTGCATGCGGTTTTTGTCAAAAGATGTACCACCCACCATGCAAAGGTGTAATTGGAGGAGCTAAAATTAAAAAAGCGATGGAAAGAAATTGGGTTTGCTCACCTGATTGTGGTATAGCAGCTAGCTCAAACACTGTGCCTTCACCCTCACAGTCATCAGTAACGGGGCGTACAACTGATAATTTAACTGCAATAAACAGCCTGATGTCACGCATGGATGCTCAATTCGCTGAAGTTAAATCGATGATTTTTGATATCCAGAAATCCCAAGAGTTTATCTGCAAAGAATTTGATAAAATAATAATCGAAACCAAGAAAATTGCTTTAGATAATTTAGCTCTATCAAAGCAATATGAAGCATTAAAACAAAGCTACCTGAAACAAGATGATCGTATTAACACCATGGAGGCATTACTGGATATTCCACTCCAGAAGGAAATTTCGAGGAACATTGTAATTTGTGGTGTACCAGCTGACGTACAGGACTCATCGAACTTCATTGCGGAAACAATTATTAGCGTGAATGGAGAAGCTATCATAACTGAAATTAAAAAAATGTATCAACATCCGAAATCATCATTAAAAAATAGCTTCATTGTCACCTTAAATTCTGTAGAGATGAAAAATGATGTTTTGGCCAAATTAAAAAAGCATCATCGGAAGTCGTCCCCATCTGCAAACCCAGCTGGATGCTATTTCATGCATCATTTTACAAAATTCCAGTCAAGGCTGTACAATGAAGCTAAGATTCAACTTTTGTACGTTTGAGTCGATTTTAAATGAATTAAAGAATTTCTTTGATACTGATAGAGCCAATCATAAGATCCTGCTTGGAGATATAAACTTGGATTTGCTGAAGGAATCGCAGGCAAAGGATGATTATCTGGTTGTATGCTCATCGGCCGGTTTGGAATCCCGTTTGAATTGTGTAACTAGACCATCCTCTAGTTCCTGTATTGACCATATTTTCTCTGAAACCGCTTCTCAGAATTTCAATATTGAGATCCAAATTTTGCAGCTATTTGTTACTGATCATAATACCATCCACTTATGTATTAAAATTAGAAGAGATTCAAAACAAGGGAGTAAATACGAACCAGTGTATCTGACTAAATTTAATTTCTCGGATCTATCAGAGGCACTCAGTTTATGTAGTTAGAGTGAAGTATTTTATTCGGATAATTCTAATTTAGCCTATACAAGTTTTATTAATAAACTAAGTAGAATTATTCGTAAACATAAATCTATTGTCAAGGTTAAACGACGTAATTTTAGGCTAAAGCCCTGGATGTCCGACTCCCTACTTAAATTGATAAATCGCAGAAACAGTTTTTTGAAAAAACTATCTAAAGATCCCAATAATAATGTTTTTAAAAAGAGTCTTAACATGCTGAATTCTCAAATTAAAATTCTGATACCGGTTACAAAAGAGCAGTATTTTAAAATCAAGCTAAGTGAAGCTATTGATTTGAAATCGAGGTGGAAAATTGTAAATATAGTTTTGAATAATAGTTGCACCCCAAATAATGTTTCTTCGATTGTTATTGGTGACAATTTGGTTAGTTCTGACTCGTTTGAAATTGCAAATGCGTTTAATGACAATTTCTGTTGAATACCTCACGCTATCATTACTGAGAATTATGAAAATGTGATTTTGGACGATACTGTTAGATGTGATTTGGTACTGTCGAGGTATTCTAGTTCAAATTTATTCTTCTTCCCAGTTAGTGAAGCGGAAATAATGGCTGCTGTTAATGCCTTAAAATCTAGCAACTCCTGTGGTATTGATTGGTTAAACTTATTATTTCTAATAATTGCCATATTCTGGTATTTATTTTTAATATGTGTTTTTCAGAGGGGGTTTTCCCTGATAAATTAAAATTCGGCATTGTTAAGCCTCTCTTTACGAAAGATTCACGAAATGACCCGAATAATTATCGTCCGATCACATTACTAAACACATTTTCGAAGATCTTTGAGAAAATAATCAAATATAGATTGTTTAATTACCTTGATAAATTACATTTCCTGGACAAGAGGCAGTTTGGCTTTGTAGAAAATTCGTCAACTGAGAAAGCCCTAACATCTTTTTTAACACCGCTGCTGCAAGGCCTAAATAATAACTGCAAAGTTTCTGCTGTTTTCATTGACTTCACTAAAGCTTTTGATACAGTAAATCATGAGGTATTATTGGCTAAGTTATCGTATGTCGGTGTCAGAGGTGTTGCACTTTCTCTTTTTAGATCATATCTTCAAAATCGGGTACAAAGTGTAATTATTAATAATACATATAGTGATGAAAAAATTGTGAACGTCGGGGTTCCACAAGGATCTGTTTTGGGCCAGCTGTTGTTTATTATCTACTGTAACTCGATTTTTGATCTTAGAGTAAATGGTGATATCATCGCGTTTGCGGATGATATGGCGTTTCTGTACACTACGAATAATGATGTGGCTACGTTGGAAGAGAAAATTAATGAGGATATGTGCTTGCTGAAAAAATGGTGTTATGTGCATGAGATGATTCTTAGCGCTAAGTCCAAATTGATGTCTTTCAGTGTTGGAGGTACTATGCGAGATTCTCAACCATTGGTTTATCATTCTCTGGTTTGTAATCGGTCTGGGTGTAATGATCTTTGTGCGTATTGAAACTGTGGAGTCCTTTAAATACCTAGGGGTGATGCTTGATGCACAACTAAATTTTAAACAACATGTGAGCATTTTAAAAAAGAAACTGTGCCAGGTATTAAGATCCTTTTATTTTTTGCGTAAAATATGTAGCCGGGATTTTTTGAAATGTCTTTATTTTGCAATATTTCATTCCCACCTTCAATATGGTTTAATATGTTGGGGTGGAATTTTTTTGACCAATATCAAACCTTTGATGATCATCCAAAAAGCTGTTTTGAGGTCCATAAATTATTTACCCAGGACCTCACCATCGTTTCCCATTTTTGTAAATAATAAGATACTGTCTCTGCGTCATCTGTATGTTTACAAAGTACTTAAAATGCATTATATTAGGAGCGGAAATCGTTTTCGTGGTGTGGATATTAGTGGACCATATATGTTACGGAACAAATCTAGGGTCTGGGTGCCTCGTCCCAACAAAGAACATTTCAAAAGAAATTTTTTGTACATCACACCGAAGCTAGTTAGTCAATTACCAATAGGCATTTTAAACGCAGTTACGCTGACTGAATTTTGTAGGCTATTAAAAGAATGGCTCTTTACAGTCATTGATGTTGAGAGTCTGTTTAAAACGATTATGTAGCTTTGTCAAAAAATTTGTCAGAAAATATCGTTTTGGTTGTACAATATCCCCATAAACAGTAGCGCAGTGGTTAAAGCTGCGACGTTTGGATTGGGAGGTACCGGGTTCGAATCCCAAGAAACACGGAATTTGTGAAAAGGGATTTTTCATCTCATGCCGATTACGGGGAGATGATTAATTTAACTGAACATCTACCACAGTTGAAATTTAGAACTCATGGGCACCATGTCACTATACAGGGTGACATGGAGCTATGCATTGCGCAGGTGGTACACTATAATTGTGTGAATGAGGGGGAATGAGTTGAATGAATGTGTGTGTGATTAAATGTGGTATCACAAAGGACCATAGCTGGTCTAAGTGTGCGAGAAGCGACCACTACAATAAAAATATAAAAAACACTAACGCGGACGCACTATCTAGAGCAGTACTTGATGACACAATAGAAATCAATCTTACCGATTCAAGCTGTAATTCTTCCGACCAAGATATTCCAACATACCCAGTCAAAGTTACTAAAAATATTATCCCTACTACTGAAACTATCCTCAACGAATTTAAAAGACAAATTATCTTCGATATAAATGAAAACGAAAAAGAACCATATTTCGTTGACATTAAATTATTTTTCGAAACAAAAAAACGATATACAATCAAAAGTAAAAATTATAACGACATAGTTTTAACAGTCATTTGAAAAGACTACGTTCAACCAGATATTAGAACTGGAATCATTTGTAATCAAAATACATTCACTATCTTAAATAAATTAGTAAAAACTATATTCAAAAATGACAGAATTCATTTAATTCGTTGTAAATATTTAGACAAAGACTTACAGAACAGACTAATATTAGAAGAACACACAGACAGTAACCATCGAGGAATTGCGAAAAATACACAAATAATTAAGAGAAAATATTATTTCCCTAAACTTAAACATTTAATTAACGCCTTGATTAATAGATGCGATATTTGTCAAACTCTAAAATACAATAGAAACAAGAAATCAATACAATTACAGATTACTGAGACACCGACTATGGATATTTTTCATATCGACAACCAAAGGTTTTTAACAATACTATTTATAAAGGTTTATAATATTAATTTTCCAAATTTGAACCTGCCCAAATCATAAAACTAGGATTTAATACACAAATTTTTTTTCACATCTTTAGAAAATTTAAATCCGTGCCAAATTAGTAGTAGACAACGGAAATGAATTTCGAAATGAAAATTTTAAACAATTATGTGCCCTACATAAAGTAAAGATCCATTTTATTTCACCAAGGAATTCTACCGGAAATTCACCTGTAGAACGATTCCATTCGACTTTAATAGAAATATACCGTGTACTCAAATCAAAGAATCCCAAGGAAATATCAGAAAATTTAATAACCAGTTCCATCATCACATACAATATAATAATTCCATTCACTCAGTAACTCATATGACACCATTCGAATTAAAAAACGAACACTATTTCAAAGAAAAGAAGAATAAATTAGCATTCAATCAAATAGTAGACAAACATAGACAGGATTACGAACAAATATGCAGACTTATACATCACAAAAATTTCGAAACAAAGAAAAAGTTAATAGTAAAACGAAATAAACCTAGGACCAAACCACGTAGTTTCAAAATAGGTCACACTGTTTTAAAAAAAAACAAACAGGCGCAACAAAATAGCCCCAAAATTTAAGAAAATCCAAGTACTAAAAAATAATAAGGTTACAATTAACAATAAACGAGGTAAAGTACATAAATCTAAAATAAAAATGCCATTACAGATTAATCCTAACAATAATTAATTTCGAAGATATTATTGAATCAATAACTTTTGCAAAATTACAAATAATTTCGAGACATACATTAAATAGAAAAAAAATATAAATCATTTAAGAAGCATTGTTTGAACAAGGAATTCGTTTGGGTTCAGAAGAAGACCTTTATAACCTCAGTTGGCTACAAGCATTATCTAATGGTACCCAAATTATATTTTCCATACAAATACCAACATTTAAACCCCACAATGTGGTCTGGTGTGAAGCTGTCTTGAGAGAATCAAGTTGGTACTTGTTGCCAGCTCCGTATGTTGTAGCTTCCACAAGTGTGCGTGTTACCTCTCCGTGATGACCACCGGGCACCTAATACACCATGTGGTGTACTATGCGAAAACACGGCGCTAAACAACTGGGCCGGGTTAAGGTGTCAACCGTACCGTGCTCATAACCGGTAAGGCTGGGGGCCCAGTCTAAAAACTAGCCCAGCCTCTAACGGTGTATCCGGCTACTTGGCGCACTCCGGATCATGTAGCCTTACCTGTGTATTGCGGATCTCTACACAGGAGGACCTTCTTTCTCCGCTACTCGTGGGACCTATTATGGCCGATCCAAATAACAAAAAAGAGACCGGCGCTCTTAAAAAAAAGGAAACCAGTGCTGTGGAAACATCGGCTTTTAGGCCCGGTCTCCAAAGTGCAAAAAGCGGCATAAGACCAAATGAGGCTGGCTCCTCGAAACCAAAGGGCAAAGCCACGAATGCTGGCCCTCCAGCGTCAGTGAACTACCAGACCAGGAAGAGAGCCTGGCGCATGATCTCCAAGATCAGCAACATTCCGTTGGGAGCATTACGGCCCTTAACTGGAGGAAGGTGGAGAAGGCCTTAGCCGCCATTTTCCTAAACATTATGAGGGAGAACCCAGGACCTGCTCCGTCCTTGCCGAGACGGAGGGTGGCACCGAGGTCACGTCAAACTGACTGCCTGTGCCGATGAAAGGTCGGTGACCGCCTATAAAAAGGCAATCTGGCCGGGGACCAAATTAGAAGTGGTGATGGGGGAACAAATTCCCTGCAGGCAAAGGGCGCGAGCCTAGATATCTGCGGAGCCTAGTGATCCAAGGGAGATCTTGGGAATGTTGAAAATAAGCAATCCAGATCTGCCAAAGGCCACCTGGAAGATTGCCAGGTTAGAAGAGGTAAAGGCGGAAGCAGATCACAGATCGACCGTCATTATCATCGACAGAGAATCCGTGGGTGCTTGGCAAAATCTGGAGGCCTGATCAGCTATGGATTTGGAGCGATTACGCTTAAAATCTATAAGCGCGATGAGGCTGACAGAGCTGGGGCACCTGCAGCAGGGGGGAAACCACTTGTGGTGTCCCGCCTGGTGTTAGTAACCCAGAAGTCCGCAGCATCCCGGAGGACGCTCTGGAGACACTATCCCTGGACTCGGAGATCATTGGGACGAAGCTGTCCTCCTGACGGACGAATCAACGTCAGAGGAGTCTGACTCAACAGTGGTGGAGGGAAGCAATATCTAATGCTTAAGATCCTTCAGATCAACCTCCATCACTGTAAAGCCGCCTCGGCGGCAATTCTGCTAAAAATGGAATCTGAGTCCATTGATGTGGTTCTGGTCCAGGAACCTTGGGTCAATGGTGACCGGGTGCTGGGCCTCAGAACTCACAAATATAAAATACTACATGGGAAAAATGACGGTAATATACAATCCTGCATTCTCGCTAGAAATAATTTGAATATTTTTATAATACTAAATTACAGCAACGCTGATGTAGTGGTGGCTTGCATCGAGATGGAAGATCAACATCTCTGGCTAATATCGGCCTACCTACCACCATACGAGGAGGAAAATATACCACCAGGTGGTTGGGCAGTGCAATAATGGTGACTCGAAAACGAAAGGTAGGGGTCATCATGGGTAGCAATGCTAATGCCCATCACTCAATGTGGGGAAGTACAGATATAAACAGGCGAGGTGAGTTACTCCTTGATTTTATTTTAAGTACTTACCTAAATATATGTAATATCGGGTGTAAGCCAACCTTTATTACTAAAAATAGACAGGAAGTGTTGGACATCACACTTGTCTCGGATTTTATTAAGGAGAAGAAGGCATTGAACTGGAAAGTGCCCGAAGACCATTCCTTTTCTGACCATTGTTATGTCCAGTACGAAGTGGATACAAAACCCATTAGCAAGCCACTCTTCAGAAATAGGAGGAAAACTGATTGGGATTGTTTCAGAACCATTCTGGGTAACTTATCACCGGTATCGGTTCCAAACCCTCCTTCATCTACACAGGAGCTTGATGCTCTAGTAACCAAGCTATCTGATGCTTTTAGCAAGGCGTGTTATGTGCATGTCCTATCAGTAGGCCCTTGGGTAAATCTCGGCCACCCTGATGGTCGAGAGAACTACAAGATACTCGTATGAAATGCAGGAGACTATTCAAGAAGCCGAGGAACACAAATGCTGCAGCAGATTGGGTCTGTTAGAAGGAAGTCCTCAAAACCTATAGGTACGAGCTGAGAGCAGCCAAAACGAGGACCTAGAAGCTCTACTGTGGCAATATACAGGAATCCTCGGAGGCGGCCAGGCTACGCAAAGTACTATGTTCTAGTCCTTCCATCCCGGGTTATTTACAACGACCGGATGGTTCATGGACTACATGTAGTGGGGAATCCCTGGAGCTATTACTAGAAAGTACGTATGATAAATAGGGGTATAGATTCCGTAAGTCAAATAGTAAAAAGGCGGAATATCCTATGGGCAATAAACAGCTTTAAGCCATACAAGTCGGCAGGACCTGATGGCATTATCCCTGCGGATATTCAGCGAACTATTGACTTAACCCTACCCTGGCTTGAAGTTATCTTCAAAGGCAGCCTAAAACTCTGTCACATTCCTAGAAAATGGGCTGAAGTAAAAGTAATATTTATACCTAAAAAGCGGGTAAAAGCTCTCACTGTTATCCCAAAGACTTTAGGCCTATAAGCTTATCTTCTTTTCTGTTGAAAACACTGGAAAGACTAATAGAGGCTCACATTAGAGGCTCAATCAGCCGGGCGAGCTGTCGGGATTTCTACACGCATACTGTAAGAGACGATCGGTGGAAACAGCTCTCCACTCCCTTATAGGCCTGATTGAGAAATAATTAGAATATAAGGAATATTCCATGGTAACCTTCTTGGATATAGAGGGGGCCTTTAGCAACGTCAGTCCGGGGGCAATCACTCGGGCCCTTGCGTATCTGGGGTAGACGGGTCATTCAGAGGCTGGATAGATCATATGCTTAGAGGCAGGATCGTGACAGCTTATCTGGGTGGGACGTCTGCCGGCAGATACGTGGTCAGAGGGACACCTCAAGGTGTGGTTCTGTCCCCCTTTCTTTGGAACTTGGTCAAAAATGACCTGTTACTAAACCTGGAAGGGCAAGGCTTCAAGGCAGTTGCTTACGCGGATGACGTTGCTATTGCGGTCTTCGGCTTCTGGTCCTCTTTACCAGCAGGCACAAACTTCCTCAGTGTGATCCGCCAACATTAAATGGTACTCGTTTGATCTTTACGGATAGAGCAAAATAGTTGAGATGAAATTCCAAACTGAGTTTCCCACCAGAGAGGACTGGGTGAACGAAACGGTATGGACAATGAGGCGCTAAGCTTCTTCACGGATGGCTCAGAAAGGGATAGAGGGGTTGGCTACGGAGTATTCTGTGAGGCACTAGGGGTTAACCTCTCTTTTCGTCTTCCCTATTTTTGCAGCGTTTTTCAAGCTGAATTGATCGCGATAATGGAAGTCAAGGACTGATTGAAGTATAATGTAATATCTACGAGGGATATTCGCATTTTTACGGACAGCCTGGCTGCTATTAAAACGCTACAATCACACTCATACTAAAGTGCAGTCCCTTATCTTATATAGGGAGCATAATTCGCGCAGGAAATACTGGTCGAGGAGTCGCCAACTATTTTAGGTTAGGTTAGGATTACAATGTACAAATTTAATTTTTATTTGTATTCCCATTATTTACTAAATTAAATTTCACATTTTGTTTTATTTTAATATAATTTTTTAAACAGTAAAATTATCAATCTACCGAAGTTTTTTCGTTAGTTCTACCAATTGCTCATTCTCATGAAGTTTATTCGATCTTCGGCATAGTTCTGCAATTCAACTGATTACAATCGCAAAATCATGATTAGTATTCAGTTCAATTAGCTATTTCTGGGCAATTTTTCACCATTTCTGTCATAATACATTTTATTTTTTAATTTAACTAAGCCATACACTTTTTTTTTAATTTAGGAAATTTTTTAAAAAAATATTCAGTCTGGGACCCTACAATGAAATTAGCCAAGTATTTTCGACGTCTATAATTTTATTTTTGAAGAAAAAGGAAACCACTATTAAAAATTTACTATTGTCTACCTCTTTGTCTATTATAGCAAAACGAAAGCCGTCGAAAATAGTAGGCGAATTGCATAGTATGGCTCCAGGACTTAAATGTTCTTTTGAACAAAATGCAAGACTGCACACACGAATCCGTGCGTTTGGCTTTACGGATAATATATAACGAGTGCCATTAACTTCTATAACAGTTCGATAAATCAGTGTTTTTTTTTAAATTTAGATCTAGAACGCGCAGTAGTGGACATAATTTTAAGTCGCTTTATTTCTAAGGATCGAAAAGTTTTTAAGAAATCCGCTTGACATGTTTGACCGTTTTCGATATATGACGTACATATGTATGTATAACGAATTTGCTTAATAAACATATTTTATTTTTATCACTTTTCAAATGATGGTGTTTTGCTAATAGATGAAACCCAAATATCCCCCAATTATCATGAAATAAAATTATAAAATAATAAGAATTAATTAATTAATTGTAGTCAGTGGCGAGAATTGAAATTTGGGACAAGCTTTACATATTAAACAGACAACATATATAAAACTGTTTGCTCTAAAACCCAAACGACACATTCTAGACACAACTAAATAAAAAACATTTATGTATGAAAATAATACATTCAACGAGTAGCATCGTCATTTATAGCATTAACGACAGAACAACTATAAAATAACAGCAAAAATATTATATAATTTTATTTTATGTACAAAAACATATAACAGTTTATAATATTAAAACCGAGCATAAACGGAAAATAGAGACATATCCAATTCAGTTCAGGAATTTTAATTTTTCCCAACATAAACGAAAAATTATGTCATTTCCATTCCACAGCCCATTTATCTTTCTCAGAGCTTTTTCGTTTTTTTTTATATGGTTTTCCACATGGTAAATAAAAATAAATTAAAAAATAATGTATTTGCATAATAATATAAACAAAAAAGTTAAATTAAAAAAGAAAATAGTGTTTGGCTTATTTTCTCTGTATTTGTTAAAATAATATGTATAAACGTATAAGCATTCGGGAGGGGCTTGCTTGTAAAGCTGTAACTTATGTTTAAATGTTTTTATTATAAACAGTTCTATTTTACAAGTTTTGAACTCGATAAAATTTACCAAAAAATAAAACTCAAAAAATATTTACATGTTAAAAATACATTATGGTTTATTCTCCACACCTGAACAAACTTTGCTAAACTAAAATTGCATTGAAATTTTTAATATTGTTGATGGTAATAGTTTTTTTTTTTTGGTATAATTTTTACGTTTTTTATGATAAGTTCGTGTGGCGTCCGAATTAATAATTTTCACCATATCAATTTGTCAAGCTAAAAAGATGAAATTAATGGTGGAATTTGGTCCGAATGTACATACTCGTAATAGTACTATTAATTTTATATAATTTTTAGATTCGAAGCAGATCATGATTAATATTGCTTTCATTTGTGTAGAAGTGATCCAGCACAAAGTTTAATATGGAATTAACACAATAAGTTTACCATTTTTGAGTTTCTCGAAATTTTGATCCGAGTAGAATTTTTGATCAAAAAACAATAAAATTGCAGCATTTTTGTGTTAATTGGACCGGATTAAATAAATAAATACTGTGCACTAATATAATTGAATGTTTCATACTTAAATTTTGAAACGGAGCATAAACCTCTAATGGAAGACGGCAACACATCCCTCTTCTTAAACAAGTTAAACAGAACGGAATCGTTAAGAACATTGTACTTTTTGAAGAGGGTGTATCAATTTATTTGTTCGGCGTGATTTAGAAAACTGTAATTTGGCGTATAAGTAACTAGGTTCTCGAAAACAAATGAGCTTAAATATAAATAGTACTGCTCGATAACAAAATAGGGCCCCTACTATTGTTTTCGATCGTCGTCGTTTTGTGATCGTTTTTATAAAATTGTACTATTGCTTTCGACACCGTGTGAACGCGGTCGATTATTAAATTTTGTCACTATTAATTTTCGTGGATAAATGGAAAAAAGCAAGGTACTTTTTCAGATTTTTGTATGTACAATCTATTTTAAATCTTTACAAACTTTCAGGTTTGGAGGGATTGGAAATATAAAATTAGAAGTAAAATAGCTGGGAATAAACTGGTTCGGACAAGAACAGGTGGAGGGCCTAGCGACGAGTATTATTTTACAGATTTAGAAGAGAGGGTCATATATCTTCTAAATGTAAGGGAAACGATAAACGGAGTCGGTAGAAGAGTTGGAGCTCCAATGTCAAGTGTAACCCAGCCAAACGACACAGAAGATACATCAAATGAAAATGGAACTTCTACTGATACCCATCTACCAGCAGAAGCTACACCATCAGAAAATCTTACACATGCTGTGTCACCTACCAGAGAAGTGGGTAACAGTCAACCACAACCAACGTCAGTAAATCGGAAAAGGGCACTCATACTTTTAAGAAAGATGTATAATTTAAAATTATTAAAATTTAAATACCAAAAGGAACGTGACGCTAGAAATAGCAATCAACATATTACTTAAATAAAAAAGACTGAATTAATTAGTTTGTGATCTACATCTAGATATAAAATAAACTGTTTGCGTTATTAAATGAAACATTATGAATTAGCTGTTTATATTTAAAATTGTTACCCTTTTGTATTATAGTTTTATGGGAAAAGAAATATGAAATAAATTGAAATAAAAAAATTGAAGTTTCATTTATTTATAAATCAAATTTTATTCATATATCAAAAGGAATAAATTATACAAATGGAATAGTAATTTGGTTTCGGATTCTGCGAGCCTCACTTTGATGTGTGTTATTAAAACTTGTTGCAGTTTGATCTGTGGAATCATTTGAATCCGGTACATCTTCTTCAACTTCATCAAAATCCACACAAAAATGAATTAACACATTATGAAGCATGCTGCAAACATTTATAATTTGTGAAACCTTCTTTGGGGTATAATGCAGCTCCCGTGCTGCTAAGAGGCATCGAAATCTCGCCTTGACCACACCAATGCACCGTTCTACGACATTCCGAGTTTGTGAGTGCGCTGTGTTGAATCGGGATTCTGCACTATTTTCAGTTGCAGCTCGATATGGTGTCATAAGCCAAGGCTCCAATGGATAACCAGAGTCGCCTGAAATTTAAAGTTCATATATACATATATATATATATATATATATTGTAGTTTATGATCTACAATATGATTTTCATGGCGTATACCTACCTAATAACCAAGAATTTTTGTCACTGTTCCATTGTTCCAACAAATAAGCTCTCTCCGCTGATAAATCCCAGATTAGGGAGTCGTGACAACAAGAACCACCATGGGTAGCATCTACCGCCCTGATAGGTAGCCTATCATCACATATCTGTAAAAACAATAAATAAGACAAACATACAGTGATTTGTATATCTCCAATTCGATTTCACTTATACAATATACTATATATGTACTTACAAACATTGCGTTGATAGCATGGTATCCTTTCCGACAATAATAAATATGTTCCAATTGTGCGGGTCTTATTATTTTAATTTGAGATCCATCCACACAGCCGATGATTCCTGGAATTCCACTTTTTTTGTAGAACTCCCGGTTTATTTCGGGTTGCGTCATTTTCATTGTTATTCATTTCTCACAGAGGTTGTCTTCCATTATATACTCAGAGTTTCTGCTATGGCGTTGCTAGTACTTTGTTACGACAATCCCTAATGAAAATCCTTGCCTACACTTTTTTGTTAGCTACCCTGTGCCAAAAAGCGTAGAGTTGCAGCTAATTTTATATGTGCCGGTATGCCGGCTGAGTTTGTTGTTTTAAATTTGCCTTCGATTTGGTGAAATACGTAATTGAATGCCTCTTTGTTTAGATGTAACAATTGTTTAAACCTAAAATAAACAGTAGTATTCCGTTTTATTCTTAATGTGTTATACATTTTTGTAATAATACATACTCTGTTTCATTTAATAAAAATATATTAGATTTTGCTCTAATATTCCTTCGTTGAAAATTCAAATCGCTCTAATCATCACTACTATCACTGTTAAATAAATAATGGCCTATTGAATCCATAGCACAGAAAAAAATCAAAAATATACGTTATTTCAATAATTTATTTATTTCAATAATATTTGATTACAATAATTTTAAAAAAACACTTGAACTTTAATACCACGAACCGGGATAATATTAAAATGTTTGACATTTCTACACAAGAATAGTACTAAAACAATATATTTTGTGCTGGTAACACTTGTTATAAACAGAACTAAATTTTTGTTGCTGATCGAGACCAATAGTACGAAAATTTGAGGCTGTCGTTTAGATAGAGACGATAATTAACGACGACGATAGAGTAGATGTCGAAAGCAATAGTAAGGCCCCAGGTTAGCTAACGACATGACGAAAACATTATTCAAAAATTGAGATTCATGCTCATATTTACGAGGAGTTGTTATCACAATTCGAATAGATGACGTCGCGATACAATATATGAGGACCAATTAAAGCCTCAACTAAATAATATATCAAACTCTGGGAACAAATTCGATGTGCTAGTCTCAGTTTATAGAAACATACTGGCTCCATGTGAAATGAATATTAATTATGAGTCCAAGGTCGATTACTTTGTAGACGGAATTCAGTTCTGCTGCATTTATGTATAGTTTTAGTAGAACACATGGACACGAAGCCTTAGCAATTAATACTGAATTATGTTTACCTTCATTAACGAGAAATGCATTAGAAGTAGACCAACAGCCCAAATTAGTCCAAGTTTACCAGATCTAAAACGTTTTGAATTTGATCAAGCAAATCACTTACGTAGATAAAGCTGAATACCATCAGCGTAAATCTGAAACCTTCAAGAATACGGAAAACAACAATGGCCCAAGAACAGATCCTTGAGGAACCCCATCAAATACATTAGCGTGATCAGAGTATTGTCTGTTATAAGATACACATTGCATCCGTTCACTTAACAGCTTTAATGTGGTATTAAGAGATATTAACAGGTTTAATGCGGTGTTGTCGAACTTATAAATCAACATTAATTTTTGTCAAACGCCTTAGAGAGAGAAGTCTATCAAGATTATAAGGACAAATGAAACAGATTTTTTCAAAACCCAACTTATGTCATCAGTTATTTTAAGTAGGGCTGTTTGAATGCTATAGTGTTATCTAAAAAAGAATTCTTGAAAAATGTAAAATAGGTGTGATGTACGGTAAAAAAAACAAGTTAGTATAGCACAATAAGTAATTATTTTTAAGGGTACGCTTCTATTTCTTTTATGTATTTTGCCTCATATTCATAAGGCGCAATAAACGTCATGTAAATCAAGGTTGCATTTGGACACAATTTTTTTAAGTGGTACACATGCGAAAAATAGATAATGATGATAATTGTTAAAAATATTGATTTTCTCATTGATATCAGCAAAACACAAAATCTGATCGAAATTTAATTATCTACTTTGGTAAAATCATTAATATATGTAGTGTATTAATTGCCACGTTAAGATGTTTGACCTTTAGGTCAGTGCGACCGTGGCAATTGCAATGAAATCTGAGGATGTTATATCCAGATGATATGTGAACTTGCGTATCAGAGATGTTGTCATCCAAGCGAGTTGTAGCCATGCATAGAACATCTGATTTAAGTTCTTTAAGTAAGGCTCATACTTGGTCGTCATGACTTAGTTTTAATGAATGAATGAATATACAGTTTTTTGATGTAGTGCAAGTCTTTTTGATAAAATGCTTTTTTAGCATTCCATGCGGGCGGAAATTTGCTGTGAAAACCATGTTATGGATGCTACGTGGGATATCAATTTTTAAAGATCTAAACATATAATGCAGTTGTTGAGTTTCCTTGAAGGTGAAACGTAAATACATCCAATATTATAAATTATGTCAGTGTTTGGTTTATTAAATTTCATCACATCATCAACTTTAGTTAGTGGATTTAGGCGCGATACGAGAAGGCTATGTGTTCAGGAATAGATGATAACACTTTTATAGTTGGATCGTTCCCAGTTGTCACCATCGCCGCTTAGGCAATCGGTTATAATTCCACGTCTCAACACATTCGAATTGTTCGTGTCGTCAGAATTATCATTAGAAACGGGAAATTCATAGCGGATAATATTTGCATGAACAATATCTTTAATTTTCGCAAATTTCAATTAATGTAATATAAGGGCAGCATATTTTACATCACAATTTTCAATTTTCGTTCGATGTATATGCCTTTTTTATAAAAGAATAAATTTGCATTTCGTTTAGATAGTAACTACACGTTTGAGGTAGCGAGCTGAATCAAAAATATTAGGGCCTCTTATCACTCATGATAACATTGTACGTGAACATTAAAGAGCGGCTAGCAACAGACAGTATGCTTTGAACCCTCTAAGGTCACTAAACTCTAAAACCTAACAACTGCCGTGAACCTTTACAAAGATTTGATCAGGTGCGTTGTTGACATTCTGCGAGCGGATCATTTACATAATATAATAATAAATTTAACATTTTTAGAAGGAACGTGTATGGTTCTATGGAAGAGTTGTAACCTCATGGCTTTGGGTCGGTAAAACGCTACATGGCACACTATGTATTTGGGATAGCAAATCAGTGGTTAGGGCCGGTTCCGTATTTAAAATGTAGCGCCTACTGCCATGGTACAAAAAAAACAAATCTTCTAAACAAAAGTGTGCAAATAAGGTAACATAAATTCAAGGACAACTACACCCCATAGTGTGACCACTCGATCATCCCATTATTGTTTCTACTTAGTAATAACCGTTCATTATGTTTGAAAGGCGAATTTAAATATGGTTAACCATCGACCAAGATGGACATGGTGTCATTATAAAATTCCCGAATGATAGCAAAAATAAAAAAAAATAAATGCCAATAAAGCAAACTACTAATATTATTATAATAATACACACACACCAGGGCACCCAATTACACCACTAACTAATTAAGCGAACTTAAGTAAATAAATAAATAAATAAAAATAAATAAATAAACAAAGTTATTTCACCAACATATTTCGATTTATTTTTCCTCTGGCGAAGTTGGTTGACCCCTGTTGAACCCGGTTTTTGCTCGATCACCGTCAGCAATACTGATTATCAACAATATGTCCACTCCTTGGGTACCATATCCATTATCATCGTATATGTGTATAACACCAATTGATTTAAATAGACACCCACTGCCACCAGCACTAGCAATAGGCGAACCACTATAACACCTCGACCAAGAATTTCTTCTTTTTTTTCTTTTGGTTTTTGGCGGGAAAGATTTGTTAACCAAAAAAACAATTGCACAAAAAAATGACGTATTTTATATACACCCGCATCCACATTTTCTTTTTATAATTGATATTTATAATAATAAATATGATTTTATAACAGTTTTTTTCTTTTGTTGCTTTTCAGTTATTTATAATTAAACTAATTTGAATTTTATAACATACAATTTTATTAATTTTTAATTTGTTTATCATTCACAAATAAATTTTATTTATAATTCGCACAAATCTTAACACATACTTATTCATTTAAACATTTATGTAAAAAATATGTTTTTATTTTATTACAGTTTTGTTTTGTTTTTGACTTTGTTACAGTTTTTTTATTTTTTATTACAGCTTTTATTTTTTTAGCTTTGTTGCTTTTTAATTATTTTTAACAAAAACTATACTTTATGTTTATTAATTTATACAAAAAAATCTATACTTTTTATTAATTTATAAATAAACATATTTTCTTTTCATTGTTGCTATTATTTGATTCACGTCCACGCGAAACACAAGTTATTCTCCTAGAGCCCATCTTGATCTTGGGTTATATACTAGTTTGTCCGCCCTTCTCCTATATTTTTGTTTACCAATTTATCGTTATCGTTTTCGTTCGTAATTTTATTTTCCAAACCGGTTGCATTCTAAAACTGGACGAAACAAATTTGTAGTACTAAAATTATTGAGCCGTAAAGGGTTGTTTACACTACATTTAAATATCAGTGTGCGATCGTTACAGAGTGTTCGCGATAAATATTCGAGAGAGGTGATAGCAAACCACAACCATCTGGAAGTGGCTATATATTTAAGAAATATTGGCAATTTGTATGTATTGATGGGTATAGCAGGGTTTTTTCATCTTCAAGGAACATTATCTAGACAACACCAAATTAATAAACAACACAATGTACCTGACTGAATAAATGTACCTGAAGCAAAAACTACAGACAATACAGCGTTCGTAAGGAAGGTTGGTCGATGGGATGCAGGCAGCTTCTAAACAGCAAACTGTACGTTCCAAGCATTATTAATTATTTGTGCAAAATGAAAATACAAGATTTACAACATAGTGCACCTGGAGTACTATTATGTCATGTAATTTAGATGTGTATAATTGATGAAGCAAGTTTATAATTTTATATTTTTTTTTATGAATAATATGTTAATATGTTTGTATATTGATCTACATTAAAAAATTTCTTATTTTATTTTGCAATCTAATTATGCCCGCTTTCTTAAAATTATTCATTAATTCGTACCGCATTTGAAAACATTTTCTGTTGTGTGGAGCCAAACTAAATTTTGACTCGAGAAAACTGTTCTACCTAGAGTCAACCTGATTTTGCCATTGTTCTAGAACGCCGTTACCCGCGTTGGACAGTGAGTCTTCAGTATCTACAAATAATTTTGCGCAATCATCTCCATCCGCTATTTTTATATCATGTCCAGGCCGTCTTCTGGGTAGAATAAAAGCTGTATCTAGAATTGTACTGAGAATTTTTAAAATATTAAAAGATTTAATAAAAGTTTCATATTCTAATTTTGATCAACTTATCTGAAACCTTGCTTTAGTAATACGAAAATGTGATTAACACGTAATTACATCGTATTCGTGAACAATCTCTACTTATGTAATTATTAATTTTAACGATTCTCTGTTTAATGGACACATATCGTTTGCCAATTAAATTTAATGGCAGTTTTCTTTAGAATATTTTTTAGATTTACATAAGCTTTCAATTACAAAGTTGTGTGTTATTTAGTTCATTTTGATTTAAATAAAAATTAACAAAGTTTTTGTTAATGTCAATTTTATTTGAATTTTTCGTATACAGGCTGCTTGTTAACATTTTTCCGCACAGTTATTAATCGGTAGGTACCACTAGGATTTAATTAAAAGCGTTTAATTAAACCAGGCTTGCTTATTTACAACTATTACGGTGACACACCGAGTTTAGCTTGACTTAAAATACCAGAATAGCGTATTTATTGTAGAACATTGATAAGAAAGTAAACATCAAAAACGTCTTTTACATAAAATTTAACCACAAACTTATATTTTATTAAACACATAAATATTTATTTTCTGAATGCCAATGATGTTATAACTCTCTCCGCATAATAGCGCTACTACATTCTAATCAAACTCGTTATTACGAGATAAATTGCAAATAATAAGATATTAGTTCACTAAACACGTTGATTACTCCATTAAACCGAAAATAAAGCAAGATTAATTAATTCCTAACTTGATACACTACAGTTAATCACGAGCAAATCCCTAGTACGTCAATGGTATAAAGCTTATTATATTTTACTAATCAAGCCAACTTCTTGGAAAACGAAACAATCAGTATATAGCGAAGGTACCAGGAACATTTCCACAAAATGATCTGACCTTAATGATAGAACTATAAAATAAACAAAAATTATTTTTATTTGTGACTTCGTTAATATTCAGTTTAATTAATTTTCTAGTATCGTTAGACATAATAATCTAAGCTGGAAATAGAAAAAAAAATTAATTGAAAGTTCATGTTGATTAAAAATTAATTAATTCCTGAAAAATGCGATGCAACAATAACATTATTAAGATTAAGATTTTCTTGGAAAATGACTGAATAGAAAAATGTTAGAACATACAGCTGGTCTACAAACATAATAATTATATTATCCTGCAATAATATTATGAATATGTGCATATTTTACACAGCACACATTTATTTTTCTGCCTGTATATTGAAACGTGTTTATGTATGTACCAACATGTTTATTTAATAATTTTTCACCAAGTTCCAAAAATCGTTATCATAATTATATCTAAGCTACAAGTGGTTCGGTGCGATGAAAGAAATGTCTGATCTAAATCGAAATCAGTGGTAAATTCGAGAAATTAGAAAGCAACTGGTGCGCTAAGATTGATTATATGAAGGAGTTAGCAATTAAGAAGGTATTTACCTTCTTAATTGCTAACTTTGAACGGAATCGCTGTCCAGATGATAAATAACTGAGGGTACTGTTTAAGCAAAAATGGCTATTTAACATAATTGGAAATATTATTGTAAGCTTAAGTAACTGAGCAAATAAAACTAAATTATACCCTCTTGTGGTTTTCTGTCTCAATGAAACGAAACAATAGGTAGCAGAGTAGCGCATGAGGGTAGCAAATGGCGCCATCTTCAAACATTTTTTGGTCCTGCAATCAAAGCCATCATCCAAACCCAATAGATAATTAAATCCATTGAATCGAGCGTCTTCACTCTTTTCAACAAGTTCTCGTATTAATTCACTCGAAATATACTATTGCAGAGATTTTATTATTTGGTTAATAGTTATGAACGATGAAATGCTGAACTTCTTTGCAAGTGGTTCAAGATGGAATGAGAGGGTTGGGTGTGTAGTGTTCTGTAAGGCACTGAAGGTGAACTTCTCTTTTGCAGTGTCTTTTAAGCTGAACTTATCACGAAAGTAGAAGCATAAAGTAATATGTAGTATCTATAAGGAATGGTCGTCAAGGCACATCCGGCTCTAATCAGCAATTAATGCTTCTGGAGAAGGTTATGAGAGCAACTAACAACAGATGGTGTAGTACCAACTCGTGCGTAATAACGAAATATACGGATCAGATGATCACTTCGGCTCTATAATATTAGTATATAGTGGTGGTAGTTATCACAGATCACCGTCTCATAGGTAAACAGGCGGACAGACTGGGATTTTTCTCATTCGATTATTGTAGTTTTTACAAAGATGAGGAAGAGGAAGAAACAGTAGTCCATCTGCCTTGCACCTATCCCCGTCTACCTCAAAATTAGAGATTTCAAATTCATCGATTTTAGAATAATCGGTTAGTCGATTACTTTTTTACTAACTTATCGGTTAATCGGTTTTAATCGGTTATTTGAAACATTCAAAAATTTACAAATGTTCTATTTAAAAAAGTGAAATTCTCAAGAAGAGGAAGCAATAAAACAATAGAATAATTGTATACCAAGATTCAAATTTAATCTTTTTTGAAGTAGAATTTAAAAAAAACAAGAGCATTTAAAGTATCCGTATTCAAATGGTTTCTAATTTTGGTAATAAAATTTCCAGAAATAGAAAAGGTTCGTTCACTATTTGTTGATGTCGGTTGAATATTCAATAAGGCTTGATAAAGATTTTCCAATTGTTTGCTTCTTTGACATCCTTCTACAATTTTAATATCTTTTTTGAGGTTGTACGACGTATTTGGGCCAAATTGTGTATTAGGATCTGTTTCAATTAGTTCCGTGATAAAAGTTGGGTTTTCCAGAAATCATCCATACAACTACTCCTGAAAACCGTAAATTCGATATTTTCTGGATACTCTATGGCCGATTCTAGCCAATGTGGAATATGCACAAACGCGACCCTAGGCCAAATTGTGCATTAGGATCTGTTTCAATTAGTTCCGTGATAAAAGTTGGGTTTTTCAGAAATCATCGCCATACAACTACTCCAGAAAACGTAAATATGATATTTACTGGATACTTCTATGGCCGATTTTAGCCAATGTAGAGTATGCACAAACGCGAATCTGAGCCAAAATGTGTATTATAGCCTGTTACAATTAGTTCCGTGATAAAAGTTGGGTTTTCCAGAAATCATTCATACAACTACTCCAGAGAACCGTAAATTTGATATTTTCTGGATACTCTATGACCGATTCTACCCAATGTAGAGTATGCACAAACGCAATACTGGGCCAAATTGTAAATAAGATCTGTTTCAATTAGTTCCGTGATAAAAGTTGGGTTTTCCAGAAATCATCATTACAACTACTCCAGAAAACGGTAAATTTGATATTTTCTGAATACTCTATGGCCGATTCTAGCCAAGTGGAGTATGCACAAACGCGATACTGAGCCAAAATGTGGACTATAGTTTGTTTTAGTTAGTTCAATGTTAAAATTGGGTTTTTAGAAATATTGTTTGTGACTTGATCATAAAACATTTATATTGAGATATATTGCGTATACAGTTGGCCGATTTTGACCTATCCTAGTCATTGTATAGTGTGTGGCAAATTTATTTAGTGATGCACAATGTGGCACAACCGAAATATATTAAGAAATGTAAGTAATATATTAAAGGAATAATATGGGTTTTCTGGTGTGATAATCACGTCAGAAAACCCTTCGTATTTCCTAAAGTATACTATGCACAAATTTTTTAGCGAGAGGCACAAATTGGCACAATCAAATCCAAGTATAAAACATAAAATATTTGGGTTTTGTTAAATGGGATTTCTGGCATGATGCTCGTCGTTTTAACATTAATTATTATTATTCACCAGTGGAATTATACAGATTTTAGTTGCTTTTAAAGTTTAAGACAACTGTACACATTTCACTATACATATATGCTGTCTTCGTTTTATTACACGTGACAAAAAAAAAAGACTTAAATAAAATTATATTATACTAAATTTAGCCATAATGTCAATCTTATTCTATCGAACATTATTTTATATTTACTTAGTAATTACTTATTATTTATATATTTAAGTGTTAGTTTTTTTTTTTTTTTTTTTTTTTTTAAAAGGTATTAGCATAGACACTCTTTTGGTCCATAGCCTTACCTTACATTCACACAACATTCACTCAAACCATTCATTCATCTCATTCACACAAGTACAGTATACCATCTGCGCATTGCATAGCTCCATGTCACCCTGTACAGTGACATGAAAGATGGGTCGGCCCAAGAGTTCTACATTCCAACAGAGGGTCATAGATGTTTTCAATTTAATCACCGATCGTAATCGGGAGATGAAAAATCCCTTTTGCATCCCGCCTCTGTTGGGATTCGAACCCGGTACCTAACGATCCAAACGTCGCAGCTTTAACCACTGCGCTATTTGCTCGGTAAGTGTTAGTTTCCTTTTTATTTTTATTTTTGGAAACAAAGAAATTTAGTAATTCATGTACAACAAACATATATTGTTTTTTTCCAAAATTTGCTGTACATAATTTACTAAATTATGTACACCAAATTTTTATTACAACCGACTTAATCACTGGTTTCTACCCGAATCCTCTTAGATTTTTTTAATTTACCCAAATTTTCAACAGTTGGTACCGTTCCAACTGTACCAATTTTTTTTTTCTTTAATTCGTCGAGGGCCCCAACCTTCTGTTGGCGCTGTCACAAACAAAAGGTCAAAAATTAGAAGACAACTATTATCTCAACAACCATTGAAAAATTAAAAACTAATGGAAATCTTGTAAAAAGATTGAAAACAAAAATTATCTGAATTAATTAATTATTGAAGTGAATAATAATATAAAGTACAAATCTTAATTAATTATTTATTAAAAACACACATCACAAAACAAAACTGTGCTTTTATTGAAAGCAAAGTGTGTCAAAAACTGAGGATTCTTAAACTTTACAGAAGTGCAGATATAAGTCCCGCACAATATAAGTGAATCTATAAGCGTACAACATTATGGGTTTAGTATGAAAAAATGTTGCTATGCAAAACTAATATTTAAATATTTAGTTATAAGTTAAGTTTTTAAGTATGTAAATGTAATTACTACTGTTTCCGGAACTTTCCTGATTTAACTATGGTGTTTGTTGGGAAAAAACTTTAATAAACCTTCCTTAAGTCATATTTTTATGACAGACTTTTTGTTTAGTTTGATTTTGTTTGGTATGCCCAAACCTAAATTAGAAATAAATCAGTGGTGTAGTGTTGGTTTGAAAGAGCCAAGAAATTTTACGCGTTTGGGTTGATTGAAATAAATATTTGGTATAAAGCAAATTGTGTAAATTGCTTGGTTTCTTTCATGTTTTATTCCTTTTCTTTCTTTCAGAACTACTGTCTGCGATTAACCAAAGTTAAGGCGGATTGGGGTAAAACCCCATGGCCAGCTCATGGAACTGGGCAACCATTGCTTTATTAACATAAAGCCTATTTTCATCTCAAAATTATTAAATTTAAATAAAGATCATACGAAAATAAGTAAATCTTCCAACCCAGTCAGTTAAAAAAACAAAAAACTACGAGGTGAGTATAAACTATTGACTATAAAAACATATAAATAACAAAGTACTCAATTAACAACCACACCAACTTTATTAATTAGTACTCAAAGTACTCAATTAACAACCACACCAACTTAAAATATTTGCACTTTAAATTAAATAATTTTTAATAACAAATAAAATTAAACTTAAGAATATTTAGTACAATTAACAATTGGTTTTATTTTTCTTATCTCTCGTACATTTCTCGAATATTTCCAGTTTGCAGATGATGAAAAATTATTTTTACATGCTTCCTCTACTATAATTTGACTTTTACCTTTCGAAACAAACATTACAGCTTTCACTGTTATGACAATGTTTTTTTTCCCCATTTGAATTAATTTTAAACCAAATTTTGACAAAAATTTAAAGAAACCTTATTTATGAAGAGATCCTACAATTAAGAACATTCAAAATAAAACAAACGGTGATTTCTTTTTTAAGCGTGATTATCACAAGTCGTACATTATGTATGTATTCATCATAAACCTATATTTAAAATCAACGATCTCAAATCTCATTATGTCAGCTTAAAGTATGGAAAACATAATTTGATTTTCAATTGAGAATACAAAAAAAAAAAATACTGTTATGTTATGATTATAATAATCATTATGCTGATGATGATGAAAAATGATGTATGTTTTCTGATTTTCCTTTTTCTTCTTCCTATTATTTTTAATATTTATGTTGTTATGATTTTTAATTTTTCCTCGTATTTTCATTCAATTTTTATGTTTTGGTTAAACAACAATAATCGTTTTTATTTTATGTATAGTACATATAAATATAATATGTGGTATATTATATATTTAAAGTAAAAATAGATATGTTATGCTTGGTTTTTGTTATCATTTATCTCTCCCTCTTTCATTATGTGAATCCTTCATACCGAAGAATGTATTAATAATAACGGGGGGGAAGAAATTTTTTTACGCCTTGATGCTCACTGCTTTTTAGTGTTACTATTCCAACATATCATTTTTATGTTTTTTATGTTGAATGAATATATAAAAACATACACATGTATGTTAAGGAAAAATAATACTGAATATTATATTAGGTTGGGGTATTTGCTTTTTATGATGGAAGCAATGTGTACTTTCGGCTTGAGAGGTGGCATTATAACTTCCAGATCAACCAAAATATTAATAATAGTAATATAATAAATAACATTAAATTAAAATATTTATTTTTTTTTTATATGGATGTTATGCTTATATTTATTGTTTGTTTATCCGCAATTTAACAAAATAATAATTTGGATATAAAAAATAACAACCAAACCAATAAATAGTAGTATACTATGTAGTAATAGCACAGTAATGTTTTGCAATAAATTGTTTGTTTCTCCAATATTACTATTTTTAAAGGATAAAATTATGTGTAATAAATAAACATTATTTTTGTTATTATTAAATATTTACTTATAAACTATTATATTGTGACGATGATAACAACTACATAAAATAAAGCAGCTTCGCCACCGTCAGTATTTATGTAGTTTAATTCATTTTTATTTATTTATTAAATCATATGGATTTCGAGAAATCTTCAATTGAAGTTTTATTTATCTCGGGAAGAAATCCGTGTTCGTCAATAACCTTGATATTTACGTAAGGTATCATTAGTATTAAACATATAACAATTTCCTACATCGATGGGTCCAATAGTGGCAATAAATCAAGTAGATCACGCTTCTTGGCCTCCGATATTTTTAGTGGAGAGGTGTGCTTAGATTATTAAATCCTCGACGTGTTATATTAAGCACTTTAAACGGTTCGTCTATATTATGACTATATTTATAGTACAAGTTTCCTCGTTCTTTAAAACTTTACGTTTTGCCATACAAATTTTTCTCCATCCTCGTTAACTCGTTAACTTTTCGCCACATTACTTTTGTTTCGGAAAGAGTTGAAAAATCATAAATTTGACATTGGTCAATAAACGAATTTGATACCGACCGAACAAATTGATACCAGTTTCTAGGTTCATGAATTTTTACACTAGTTTTCTTCTTCTTTCGCTCAATTGCAGTATGGTCACTGTCGGATTCCATATGGGTGTGCCCGGGAGCTAAAAATGTATGGTCAATGATTTGATCATTCGTTTGTTGATGTTGTTGCAAATATGTGTAGAACATTGTACCAACAAAATTATTTTTGTTTTGCCCCGAGCAGCAGTCACTGTAAAAAATTCTTTGGAATAGTTTTTAAATGTGCGAATACACATGATGCGATTTTATTTTCACATCTTTTCACATGCGCCCGTGCCACATCATTCACAGTCAAATTGTAAGTCCAAAGCAATCGCTTATAAAAGAACATTGATGACATTACAATTCGGGTGGGATTACACTGTCGCAAGTCGAAAGTAAATGTTTTTATGTCTGGATTAGTCGCTGTTAGTAGCTTATCATTTTGCTTCGATTTGTTAGCCTCATCCGCTAGCGCGTGATGTATTCGCTGTTCTTCTATGAGAGCCTGATTTTAATCCTCGTTATCCGAAACCCGTAGTTTGACTGCCAGAATATCACATTTGCGACATGAAGTTTAGGTGATTTAAATTTGATATCCATTGTGTGAAAAATATTTGTAAATTTAGTGAATGAGATGGCGTTTTCTACCTTTTCGTAATTGTTATATCGCTGTGGAAACATCTAAATAAATATAATAATAATATTTAGATAGTTAAAAGTAATTAACACAGAAAAATTACCTTTTGGAACTATCTCTTCCTATATTGGCTGTCATATGAAGGGAATGAATTTATGTGACTCTTTGTCTCAGAAATTTTTTCGTCCGAAGTAAGTTTTGATGCTGTTCTCTTTCCACGTTTATCGCTTGCAATAGTTGAACCATGAGACTGAATTTTTTTGTTGGAAACTGTTCTTGTAATTCCGTCTGTCTCCCCAAATATGTCTTGAAACAATTTGTAGACACATTATTTTTTTCAGCTTTAGTATCAATAAATTAGTAACACGAGAAATTTCGAACTTTTGCTCCGAACTTCTATTAATCCCGATAAAAACGCACTGCGTAGGTTATAATTATTTAAACTCCAATATTGTTGAAATATTTTTTGTTGTTGCTCGAAAGATACTTTCGATTGACATTGTTTTCGACATTTTTCTAACGGCTTACATTCTCGAAGATTTTACTGATTTTCCACTTGTTGAAATATCCTACTGTCCAATATTTCGTTTCAATTGAACTTCTTTGATAGTTGATTTACTAGTTAATTTGTTTAATTATTTTTGCCTAAATTGTATTCAATAGTTTGGGCCATAACTTCAATTTCCTCATAATATTGGTCATCATCATCTGATTGATAAGGAAACGGCGCGTATTTGGGGTCAGCAGCAGAGTGGCCTTCATTCTCAAGAGGGTTATTTTCCTCATCCATATCTGAATGTATTATATCTGATGGTACATCGATATTGTCAAGATTAGCTTCATTTGATTCTTTTGACTTCAAAGCCATTTCAATAAGTTATATATCGAATTTTAATATTTACATGAAAAAACTTTATAATAACTATTTAAAACCACTTAAGCAATGCATTCGGTATATTATTTCATAATGTTCTGCCGAAATAAGTGAATTAGTCGACTTAAAACAAAATATTTGTTAAAATAAATTTCGTAAAAACCGCTTAAGTTAGTTACGATTTTAATAATATATAATACTAACTTGTCAATATTTAATTGGAAAAAAATCATTAACTCAACTGTTTCACCTTTTTACTTTATTAAAATTCGACTTTTGGTTTTTGTTAAACCAAAGAGCGTTATCAACGGATTTTGTCGTTTTTTAAAAACTTTTGACAGAATTTTTTTTTGAATTATTTTGTTAATTGTTATTTTTTCACAGGCACATATATGTTTAATTGAAGGTCAATGAAAATATAATAGTATAGAATATGATATCCGCCTCTATTAACCTACCAATGGCAAGCTCTTTAAATGGCATTTTTCATAACATTTTCACGCATGTCAGCCGATACTTTATTTAGTTCTTCTCAAAAATTGTGTTTAATTTTTTCTTTGTTTGTGATTTATTAGCATATACCTTGCTCTTCAGATAGCCCCCGGGTAAAATTTTTTATATCCACAAATTTATTTTAAATTGAAAGAGGGGGAAATGGAAGAATAATTTTGATATTATTTAGTGATTTTATTCGTTTAGAGCTCGGATGTAGTAAATAGGTAGGATAAATATCCTTCCTCGTGATTCAAGTTTAGTGATACTAGTTCTCGAAATTTAGTTTTATTTGGAAAGAATAGTAGCTCTATTTTGTATACGGCTCCAGGTCTTTATTTTAATTCGCCATCCCGTCTCTGTTGGGATTCGAAATGGACCTCCTGATCCAAACGTCGCAGTTTTAGCCATTGTGCTATCCGCTCTAGGGCTTCCAAAATTACCGTTTTTGGCATTACCGGTAATACAGAAATTATTTTCTCACATGGTATTATCGGTAATCCTGGTATTACAGAAAAAAGGGACTTATTAGTATTTTTATTGGGAAACTATTTGGAAGACTTTTTTGAATTGAATATTTAGCCGCACAGCTAATTCTATTATTAATTTTGTGATAATTTTTTTTGATGTGATATTGAAAATATTATAGTCATATACATATATTTCCATCATCATGGTAATTTATTTCAGGAGTGAAAGAAATTGCAGTACAGCAGAATAGCTGGTTCGCCTTTCTTTAATTCGTTTAATTAGTTTTTCTTTAGAACCATTTTTCGTAGGAGATCTACGAAATAGTTGAACAACTTTTCGAATCTTATCGGTTAGTGTATTGAAATTGGGATCAAACAAATTGTAGTTCTGAAATGGAACATCACCGATAATTTCGATACCATCTTCATCAATGTTTCCAATTAGTTCAGCATCACTTGATACATTCTCTTTATCAGACTGATCGGTATATAGTATCGTTTCTTTTCGATAAAGAATTTTCAATACTCCCAATTGCTTTCCATGAGCTTGACATAGCTGATGAATAACCGGCAAATAGGTACCGAATTTTCCCATAACTGATGCGCCATCGGTTACATAAGTCAAACGTCGTTAGTTTAGTCTGTAAGATCTCTAAACATTTTTCGGATGGCATCTTTCTTAAGCTCTAGCGAGACTAAGGTACCAAAATTTCGTGTTTCCATGAACGTTAATATTCATGTACCGGCGGTTTCTTTTTGAATGATGGAATTGTCATTTGAATGCTTTCTATGTCTATCTCTTTTCAATTCGGTTGCACAATACTAAATAAGAATATAATAGTCAGAGACAGTAGCACACCGCACACGTTGAACGAGAAATTTTCTGTTGAATTTTTTATTATTTTCTTTCCGGTGATACCGGTAGAACTTTAGTTTAATACCGGTAATACCGAAATGAGATTTCACTGCCATTACCGGTAACACCGGTAATATCGTTACCTGTATTGGAATCTCTAATTCGCTCTACATAGTTGATGCAGCCAATAAAAAACCTACATATTAGGCACCCGATTCAGGTGTACAAATTTGTTCAATGATATTATGTCCCGGATTCGTTCTCCACTACCAATGACTCATTTTCATCTTCGAAAATTAAGATCCAATGACTGCTTCTAGCCAAATTTGCAAGTACATATGAATTTGCAAATTCATTGTGCTGCAATTACAGTGTTTAATAAATTCTCCTCGATGTAATATTTGCTACATATACTCTTTTAATTTATTAAATTATTTTGAAACAAAATCATAATTTGTTTTTTTATAGCTTCAACTATTTTTTATGAAGAAAATTCACTATTGGTTGGTGATCTGTTGGAAAATCAAAATATTCACAATTTACTAACATTAAAATTAATCACAATTAAATTATAACTGAATCCCGAACAATATTTTTCGTAAACAAAATTAAAACTGTTTTTTGGATATAAACAATCAATAAACTTACATTTTATGCAAAATGTAATAACATTGTTACAAATTGATCTAAAATAAAAACTATTTTCAATAACCGGATTTGTATCGGTTAACTGAATACACCATTCAGAAAAACATCGAGTATATGAGTACATTGACACGGAAGAACTTGTAAGAAATTGATGTTTTTTTATCTCTGGCTTAGTAAAGAGTAAAAGAGAGGTAAATACTGATAAACGTCTTCCGTCGATTGTTTATGTTTATATTTATGAAACGATATATGTTCGGAACACGTGTTGGTGTTAGTTAAAACTCCAGAAAAAAATTAAATTTTCAAAAAAACTTTAATAATTTTGATATAAATCAGTTTCTTTGATACAACATGAATTTTATAAACACGTATTTAAAGAGGCTTGTTTTTTCTCAGGTGTTGTTATGTTCATTTCTCAGGTGAGGTATTCGTTCGAGAATGATCATCGCTAATAATTTTATTGTGCTGTTGAGGAAGAATATGCCTCGCCAGTTTTTGCATTCTCTTAGGTCGCCTTTGTAGTCAAACCTTCTTTCGGTAATATGATTAATTATTAGCTTCAAATAGATATTGTTACATTCCAACTTAACATTTAACTTAACTAAATATTATAAAGGGTGGTTAAATTTTAAGGGCCGATATTGAATGTGAACCACACCTAGACGTCAAGTTTTTTTCTGCATTTCATTTGACATTTCTCAATTTCAGACTAACTCAATTTGAACCATGGAAAGATACACAATGAAGCAACGCGTTAAAGTTATTCATGCTTATTATGAAAATAGGCGTTCAAATCAAAATGCATATCGTGCACTTCGTGATTTTTTCGGTCAATTTAATCGTCCAAATGTACGTACAATCGGAAAAATCGTGCAAAAATTTGAGCAAATCGGGTCTGTAGGAGATTTTAAAACACATTTTCACCTCAGTGGATTCGTCAATAAGCAGAATTGCCGGATTTGGGCGAATCATAATCCAAAAGTGATTGTCGAAAAACCAATGCACCCACAAAGAGTGACTGTTTGGTGCGGTTTATGGGCATCATCGGGCCGTATTTTTTCCAAAATGAGGCCGGTCAGGCAGTTACTGTGAATGGTGTTCGCTATCGTAAGATGATAACGAACTTTTTGTACCATTTGCCACACAGCTAACGAAACAATGGCTCTTTTGCGCGACAAACTCAATGGCCGTGTTATCTCACGTGGTGGCGATGTCAATTGGCCGCCAAGATCATGTGATTTGACACCGTTAGACTTCTTTCTTTGGGGTTATTTGAAAGAAAAGGTGTAAGTCCATAACCCAACAACAATTCAAGAGCTAAAGGAAGAGATAATTCGGCACATTAACGGCATAGAACCTCCATTATGCTTAAGCGTCAAATAATTATTACTAAACATAATTTGATTTTTTTTTTTTTTATACAGTTTTAAAGGCCATTACTGGCCCCGTACTGAATCAACAGTAAGATCCAGCGTACTCGCTGAGATCTTACTTCATGTACAATATCGGGGATCTTCATCAGATCTCTGATCTCGATATTGTACAGAGCTCGGTAGGTACCATCTATTTCACGTTTTGGGCCGTAGATCACACGAATGACTCTTCTCTCAAATGTAAGGAGCCATCCCTCGAACTCATCCATTAGCGCCAACTTTCACATCCAAACATAACAACGGGCCTGATCAACGCTTTGTAAAGCTTCAGCTTCACGGCAATTGATAAGTGTTTAGATTTTAGCAGTGGTCTTAGAGGATACAAAGAACGACTGCCAGCTGTCAGCCGCACTTTAATATCCTCACCCACACTGTTATCGTGAGTGATAAGAGAATCCAAATATTTGAACTTCTTCACTCCCTCAAACGTGTAGTGGCCACTACTAAAATCTGGTGTGCCATTGTCCCTAAAACCAGAGATCAGGTTTTCGTTTTGGACTCATTGATTTGAAGTCCAACTGAAGCTGAAAACTCTACAAGCGGATCAAGTATTTCTTTCACTCCGTTGCTATTCAGTCCAATCACTCATATGTGATCTGCATATGCAAGCACCTGATTGGACTGGCGATATAAGATGTTGCGCTGCGGTGTTTCAGTTTTACGAAAGATGTACTCCAAAATGAGATTAAAGAGTATCGGGGACAGAGCATCTCCCTGCCGAACACCCGAGTTAACTACAAAAATTGCCGATAGCCTGTTCTCAACTTTAACACAGCATTGAGACTGCGTCACTGTCATCCTACATAGTCGTACCAGTTTTGTTGGCATTCCTAGGCATTACCCTGGAATGACCACAAACTCTCTCGATTGTTCGAGATCTCAACACGCGTACTATAAGGGACCATCGGTGAAAACAGCTCTCCACTCCCTTATAGACCCGATTGAGAAATCACTTGAATATAAGGAATAACCAATCGTAACCATCTTGGGTATAGAGGGGGCATTTAGCAACGTCAGACCGGGGGCAATCACACGGGCCCTTGCGTGTCTGGTGGTAGACGGATCACTCAGAGGCTGGATAGATCAAATGCTTAGAGGCAGGATCGTTACAGCTTATCTGGGTGGGACGTCTGCAGGCAGATACGTGAGCAGAGGGACACCTCAAGGTGTGGTTCTATCCCCCCTTTTTCGGAACTTGGTCATAAATGACTTGTTACTAAACCTGGAAGGGCAAGGCTTCAAGGTGGTTGCTTACGCAGATGACGTTGCTATTGCAGTCTTCGGTAAATATCCTAGTACGCTGAGTGAGCGCATGCAGTGCGCGCTTGGCTACCTCTCTGAGTGTGCACGCTTCTGCGGACTGAACGCAAACCCACAGAAAACAGAGCTGGTCGGATTTGGACAGCAAGCTAAGCTAACCAAACATCGTAGAGAGAGTAGAGAAAGCTACTATAGCGCTCTACTCCTGCAAAAATTCTATTGGAAAGAGATGGGGTATGGAGCCCGACATAGTACAGTGTCTCTAAAGTTCAAAGAACGGCCTGCTTGTGTATAAGTGGGGCTCTCAGGAGCACACCTACTGAAGCTCTGGAGATTCTCTTTCATCTTACTTCTTTGGATATTGCGGCCGAGCAGCTTGCATCTTGCACAGCCATTCGGCTCATATCCATATATATGTGGACCTGTAACAATGCAGAGCACTCATCTATCCTATACAAAAGGAGTATAACCCGACTACGCTATTCCTTTGCCATCCGTTGAGATGAGATTCCAAACTGAGTTTCCCACAAGAGAGGACTGGGTGAACGAAACGGTTATGGACAATGAGGCGCTAAGCTTCGTCACGGATGGCTCAAAAAGGGATAGAGGGGTTGGCTGCGGGGTATTCTGTGAGGCACTAGGGGTTAACCTTTCTTTTCGTCTGCCCTATTTTTGCAGCGTTTTTCAAGCTGAACTAATCGCGATAATGGAAGTCATGGACTGGTTGAAGTATAATGTAGTATCTACGAGGAATATTCTGGACCAATATAAAACAATTTTACAAATAATCAATACTTACGCCTTATCACATCGTCTCTGAACGCCCCGTTAAGACACTTTGCAATCAAATCCTCCAGTTCTTTGAAAGTCCTAATTGGAAATATTAATGCTACCTTTTTGCTGACTACCGTACTCTTCGAGAGTTCTGGTGGGTTAGACGTCTCGACATATCTTTAATCAAATATATCAGTGGATCCACCTTGTTATTCAATTTTTTCAATTCTAACAATCTTGGCTTGATGTTCCATGGTGTTTTTATTGTGGTGAATGGTTCTTTGGGCACAATAATCTTTTTTTGCTTTAAAGGCACAATTGTCTGGTTTAACCCTATTAAATTTAATGGAGGCAGCGGTGTTCGCTTTTGCGTCATAGACCATGAATGATGTTTTTTTTTTGGTAAGGCTCGATCTGTAACGGTACTATTGTTTGAAGTAGGTAACAAATTTGATATATTCGTTAAATTATATTACTTGCATTAAAGTTCAAATTTTCATCAGAAGTTTCTGTTCTTCTTGCTGATGCTGTCTAGTCGGGTCTACCAAATTTGGTATAACTCATACTCATATGTTAAATAAAAATCCTAGAAAGCTAATACAATAATGACGTTTATATGGTGTTAGCTTCCTAGGATGTTCCAAAGAAGATTTGTAAAATCATAATATAATATGTATTCGAAATAATTATATTAGGTCATACCAAGCTTGGTTGTCCTAAACACCCCTAATCCCTTACTTTTTCCAAAGGAAATATTTATCGAATAGCTGAAACCCAAACACATTTTGTTATATACGTCATTATGGTGCTAGCTTCCTAAGGTTTTCCCAAACAAATTCGGAAAATCATAACTGTATTCGACATAATTATATGAGGTTGTACCAAATTTTTTTGTCCCAATGTTAAAATTCGTTATATCGATACATTAAGCTTTGCACATACTAACACATAATTGCGGGAATTGTTTTTGTTGATTTTAAGGGCAGATTTAGAACAGAAGTATTTTCAACTGTGATGTCAGAGGTTTCCTTTAAACATTTGCTACAATTTCACTCAAACCAACCACATTGAGCTGCTGAGGTGATAATAAATTTGCTCTTGTCAGTATTTTATAGTTAATCATTTCAACCGAATACCTAGTTCAAATTCTGAAAATATTGTTGGGTGCCTATATTAGTGAACTTGCGTTTATCTTATGTATATTCCATTGGCCTTGTAAACCGTAATGGGAGCACAATACGCCTTAGTTATCGGCATTGGCTTGATCATATTAGATGAAATAGGATACAAAAAATATTCCACTCTTATATACTTCCATCGCTGGCATATCGATCATAATTGTTGAGTGTTCCAATCAATAGTAATCTTGTGATGTCTTTGTCAGTATTCCGCTTTGAAAATAAGATAATTTGGGATTGGCTGTTGTTTTGATAAATATATCTTAATAATATTTTGACATACGATGACGTCTGTCGAAATGAAGAAACTGTGATTTTCAAAAATAAAGATACAAGAGAATCGTTAAAAACATAGGTATGATTTGATAATGAAAATTCCGACATGACGACAGTAAATAAGTTCCGTTTATCGAACTCAAAGTATCCACCTGTACAATAAAACACTATAGATTTTTTAAGCTGATGAAAAATTACCATGGTGTCATTCTAACAAATTAAGAAGACATTTTCAAAGGAAATAACTTTATCGAATATGAAACTGTCTAAGTTTACTATTACAATGCAAATTGAACGTGATATATCAACAACAAAAAAAAAATCGCAATTCACCATTAATTTAAAAATCTAAAAACTATAAATAATTTCATCTCGAAGGTGACCAATTTATAAATGATTGTTCGATCCATTTAAATCAATTTTTTTTTGTTTCTTCTATATTGCACGAGGATAAATGCCTAATGCAATAAAACCAATATGTTCCATTCACACTATTTTATATTATATCCATTCTAATAAAAATTATTTTTCTGTTTTTGATTAATGATGGCAAAAAACAGAGTGAAACCGAATAAAATACACTGAGCACAACAAGAATAATAAAAATGGAGCACAACTTGAAAATCGGAAGGAAAAACTAAAATTCCCCAGTGGAGGAAACTACAAAAATGATAGGTGAAATATATTGAAAATAAATGGTTAAAACAAAAGTTCCCTCCGCACACTGTTATTCCCAAACACTATAGTATGGATATGTACTCTTCTTATTTACAGAGCGCGAAGCACACAAAAAATAAATAAAAAGAAAAGCTTTGGAAATATAATGAAAAATTACAATAGTTTTATGCTTTATTATGATTAAACTTTTATTCTTTATTTCGATATTATTTTCTTTTATGTTTATGATAAATTGAATATGAGTTTTCAGAGTTAATTGTTTGAAGATTTATCTACGAAAGAAATATAACAAAAAAAAAACGAAAAAGTTTTTTTTATTTATATTGTTCAACGACATGATTGTATAAAAGATAACGATATTGATAATCGAGGCTAAACATTTTTTTATGTATATATATGTCAACTGTACCGATATAAGCCCAACAGTTTACTCCATAAATTGGTATAAAGCAGTTTTACGGTTTCAATCAATTTGAATTTGGCACATAGTACCATGTACAATTTTTTTTTATCACGCACTTTTATAAAAAAAAAACTACACTACTCAACTATATTAAAAGCTTGTTTTCATATTTGTAAAAAAGTTAATTGTTCTGAAACGAGATTTAATGATAGTTTAAGTTGTTAGGGTATGTTATTTGGACAAGAAGGCAGAAGAACACAAGCAAATTCAAAAATAAAACTTTCCAGCAAAATGTTAGATTGCACTGTGTGTCTAGACTTGGTTAAATATTACCCTAACCTTTCAATCAATCGATGATGATGGTGAAAAATGTAATCAATCTTTATTACTTTCCTTTTTTGTGTTATTATTAAATGGATAGTTTTATTATTTCTATATACTATATATTATATTATATATCAGATCAATGAACTAAGATGTAGAAAATATTAGAAGGATAATTAAATTTAATCCTGTATAAACAACATATGTTATTGTTCTATATAGCTTCGGGGATATATCGTTTTTTAAATGATTCTGTATTTTTATTCTTCAGACACAACATTTTATTTTTTATTATCGAGTGTACCTGTTTTGACATTGACAAATAATGGGTTATATTTTAGTGGTACATGTTACAGTACATTAATTCATTTGAATGGAAATGAACAGAGTACAAATCCAGCGAAACGCCAAAAACGAAAGATTTACAAGAAAAATGTGAAATTTGTTATAAAAAAAACTACAAAAAATTCAGTTGATCTCAAATACTAATTTTCAATCACTGGGAAATTGAATGAGACATAAAATCGTCATTAAAGCGAATGTAACTTCAATGAACAATGACGTGAGTCATTGGTTCGATTCCCGCTGGTAACCAAAAATAACGGTTGGATGCTTTTAGTGTATAAGTATGTGTGTTTGTCCGTGTATTGCACCCTGGGCCCGTTTGTGACATTGATTGCTGGAGTGATCCGCACAACGTGTTTTTTTTAAGCCGTCTTCTACTATTATAGACCAGTCAGTTTATAATCATCCATTGTAAATTTAAATAAGTCTGCTCATTTAGTTAGAAAATAAGCATAATATATGTACACACAGTTTTACTGCGAAACGAAAGCTAATTTTAGTTATACTTCAAGTCTAGAGGTAGGCGCGAACACTAATTTTATGCAACTGGACATTAGTGAGTTTTAATATGTAAATTTTGACATCGATTGCTTGGTTTTCATTTTTCAATCCATTTCATGAAATATCGAGAATGAATATTCGTTGAATTTATTTCCTACTTGTTCTGTAGCCCAAGGCTCCCTCGAATCTTTCCCAGCGCTTTTTCTTTGCTACTGACTTACGCTAAAGCGAGGACACACGGATATAGGTGCGATTTAATTGGTGCATTAGTTATTTCCATACTGGTTGTACTTGAATTCTGCACAATTCGAGTGATAGCCGAAATTCTATAAATTAAATTTATTTTCGATTGAAAATATAAAATTTGAATAATCGGCCAAAATTCCTAGTTAAGTTTGCCTAAATTTGTGAAATTCGAATATTCAAAAACAATATTCTTCCGATTTTTTCCAATTTTCTAATTAAAACATATCCAAAATAAATTTTATCTTCAGAATTGTGTACGTGTAATTCAGTTTTAAATTTTAATCTCGAGAATTTATAATTTTTTAAAAAATGGTTAAAATTCAGAATTGTAAACGTTACATTTTATTTTCTAATTTGATTTCGAAATTTCAGAAATTGGAAATTAAATTTACAAAAATACCAAATTTTTTTTTAGCTGGCGATCCACAAATCTGTCTGAATCTTAAGCATAGGTACGGTGCATCTTGGATCAATTAAATCATTAATAATAAAACAATTCATTTATTCGAAATCAATTTTGTAAATTCTGTATTTTATATAATTTTTTTCGAAATTAAATTTTTTTTTTAAATTGCCTAGATTTTGTTTTGTATAAATTTTTGTATTTCATACTCCAGTTATGACAAATTGAATTAAAACTACAATTTTCGAATTTAAAATTGCAAATTTTGTTAAAGCTTACAACAAAATTTAAAAATTATAATTATTGTTATTCGAAATTTTGCAATTAAGACAAATATTTTACCAATGTACTTTTGAACTGTATTCAAACTGAAACTGTTGTGTGTTGTAACCCCTATGATTTTTCTAAGTTTTTACTAAAAGTGTATTCAGTTTTTTTATAGTTATTAATTAATAAATTACAAATAATAAATATTTTATATTAAACTGAACTTTAAATGAGACAAAATAATTAAAATTTGGTATCCATATCACTTATCAATCATCGTGATATTCCATGATAAACAATACAAATTACCCCTACCTAATAAGTACGTATTTTGCATGAAGTGGGTAAATTATGGAGTAATTTTTAATGAATTGTCCATAACCACACATGGGGTGGATTTTTTTTACGTTATTGTGTTCATCATTTTCTGGCGTGACCCCACATATGGTGATATATTTTTGATAGGCCATTGTGTTTTCCATGGCCGCACAACAGATTTTTTATTTAAAAGGTAAAAATAATTTGTTTTTAAACACATATTAATAAATTTATATGAAAGTCTTAACGTTTAAATATATTTTTAGATCCCAAAATGGATAAATCGGAAGTTTGGGATTACTTCGAAGAAACATCCGCTAAAAAGGTACGATGTAAAATTTGCAACAATAATTTATAGTCCAAGGGATCAAGTGGAAGCGGCCTTATTACCCATTTTATATCAATATACAATATTTTCGGAAAACGACCACGTCCTGAAGATGAAGACCAACAAAAAAATTGCATGACAATGAGGAGCGTCAGATAAAACAAATGAAATTAAGTAGCTTTAATTTTAAAAGTGAACCTAAAGTAAAATTAACCGAAATCTACCAAAAAATAATAACGAAATAATGAAATTGTTATAGATTGAGGTTCTTAAAAGATTGAAAGTGGTAAACATTTTTCGATTATTATTGTGGACAAGTTTACGCTACCGGCGGTATGTAAATTTGAGCGATAGGTCAACGGAACGCTTGATAAATTTGGGTTTGGGATTTATCAGTGGAGAACCTATGTGATGCGAAAACTATTTTGAATATGGTTGAAAATAAAATAAATGAATTCGGATTTGAATTTGTAGCGTGCCAAAATTAAATAAAAAACATAGCTAACTTTAATAACCCAAATTGGGTATAAATCTAAATACAATATTTATTTGAAAAAATAAAAAATAATTTAATTTAAAATTTCAAAAATTATAATAATTAAATAACTATACTAATTATAACTAATATTTATAAAAAAAAATTTGTTAAATTTAAAATTATCATTGAAATTTTTTTGAATACCGAAAATTCGGTATTCGAGTTAGAGTGATGGACGTTGGTTTTGTAGACCCAAGTTCAAGTCTCTGTCGATCCAAATATTTTTAATTTTCTACTTTTCAAAACAAATATAAGAGTGGTTTTTTAAAAAGTTTTTTTTAATATATTTTTTAATGCTATCACTTTAACATTAACTAAAATATTTGTTGAAAGCATAACTCGTTTTACACCTTTCCAATAAGGGTGCATTATAGCTAGAACCAACCAATGGTTGTAGCATTATTGTCAATGATAATGAGAATGTGCGGAATAAGATATTAAATGGCAGCTCTAAGGCCTATTCAACAGCATTAATCACTGATGGATGATGAAAATGGCTACCTCTAAAATAGTCTTTGAAATCACAAAATCAACTAAAATTATAAAACAAATTAAAAATTCAACTATAATTGATTCAATTTTAAATCATATATGAGATAAATTATAAAAGTTTTATAAAAATTCTGTAATTTCGAAAGTTCTGTAATTATGATAAATATTGTAAAATATTCAAATTCAGCGTACCATACATTTATTAAACTGATAAATTTTTACAGATTTTTAAGGATTCGAGACGTTTTACAATATATAAAATGCAAGTTGGGAAAATGTTTGCATAATAAATGTTGACGAATTTTCTTGAAAACTTATCGAAATTAATTTTTTTTAAATTAGTGGTGACTTTAAAAAATTCATGAAAAATAGCAAGTTTTGAAAAAACAACAAATAAAATTTGGTTTTAATTTTTTATAATACGAGCAAATGCTCATCTCCAATTTATGGTGGAAATTTTTAGAAATTACCAGCTATATATTTTTATTTAAATATTCAAATTTTCAATATTCAACAATCGGTTCCAATCGTTGCGGGGTTTGGAAGTGAAATCGATAAAGTAAGCGATAAAATAAAAACATAATAGTCGAAAAGTGCAGTGATAGTAGTTTCTTTTTAATTATTTTATATATACACTCCCGACCAAAATTATTGGGTCGATGAGATTTTTTTTTTAATTAAGGTGGTACACCAATATCATCATTGGTAAATCCACGCTCTATGGAGACTGGCTTCTATCTCTTCTGAGGAGGGCCATCTGGTGAATAACCACGGAACATCAAAACCGTTCCAAAGAAGACCAAATATAAGAAGATCACCAGAAAAAAGTAGCAACTCGTTAGTTCTACGAGATATTAATATGACTTTGTCTTCACCAACAACTAATGTTGAAATCGAAAAAAGCACACTTCATAACCAATTAAAAAGCTTAGAAGAGGTGGTCTCAAAGCTGAGTAATGAAATTACCCTATTAAAGAGAGAAAATGAAAACCAGAAAAGGATCATCGAATCAGGTAAAGAAAAAATACAAGTCTCTAATGAATATTACACAGACGAAGAAGAACTCGGAGAAGAAATAGGAACCAATTCCCAGTGGATACTAGGATCAAGAAACACAAGAAAAACCGCCACATTCAACATGGCAGTTTCCGATGAAGAGGAAGTGGCAAGAAAATCTGATTGGATCGTGAAAAAAAAATTTTTTTGTGAGGTACCGGGTTCGAATCCCAACAGAGGCGGGATGCAAAAGGGATTTTTCATCTCCCGATTACGATCGGTGATTAAATTGAAAACATCTATGACCCTCTGTTGGAATGTAGAACTCATGGGCCGACCCATCTTTCATGTCACTGTACAGGGTGACATGGAGTTATGCAATGCGCAGATGGTATACTGTAATTGTGTGAATGGGATGAATGAATGGTTTGAATGAATGTTGTGTGAATGTAAGGTAAGGCTATGGACCAAAAGAGTGTCTATGCCAATACCTTTAAAAAAAAAAAAAAAAAAAAAAAAAAAAAAAGCTCAGAAAGAAACAAAGCAGAATCATCGCCAGAATATGTTGAGCAGGGAAAGCAAACATCAACATCAACTAAACCAACTACTCAGTGCAACGGTGAAATTCCTAACACAGTGAAAAAAAACAGCCTCCACCAATAAACATAATTGGTTTTAAACACCATCCGGCTGTCAAGGCTCTGATGACCTCAATTACGGACAAGGATTTCAAGCTAGTTGCACTAAATGATGATGTTTGGAAGGTAAATGTTCCAGACTCAGATACTTATCGAAATCTCTCTATGAAGCTTAATGCTGAGAAAGTTCAGTGGAATACATATATATAGAGGACAAGCCTGAAAGACCAATTAAGCTTATGGCTAGAGGACTACATCAAATATGCCCGAGTGAAATTATAATTGCAGAGTAAAGGGTTCGACATTAAGGATGCTGCAAACATCATTAAAAAAGAGAGAAAGGAAGATGATAAAGGCAACAGTGTCGTCACAAAACATGGGCTACAACTATTCATGCTAACGTTTGGCAAGGAGGAAAATATTCAAAAAATTCATGATATTCGAGCAATTCAAAATATGAAAGTCAGAATAGAACCAGTGAAGAAAAAGTCCCTGCTGTTAGTCCAATGCAAAAAATCGGGGTTTCAATCACTCTCAGAGATACTGTGGACGTATGGCAGGATGCGTTAAATCTACTGGTAACCACCTTACGATCACGTGTACATTAGATAGGATCTCAGCTGCAAATCCATTAATTGCAAGGGCCAACATCCAGTTAATTACCGTGGCTCTGAAGTAGGTAAAAAATTACAAAATATAAGAAATCGCGCTAGAAACTCTGATGTAAACCGTAGAAATCCTGCTAGTGAAACCCCAACCAATCGGCAGACAAATCGGTAATTATATAAATTAAGAGGAAAAGAATCATATGCACAGGTGACCCAAGGTCAAGAAGCAAAAGCAAAAGATAGCAACGACGGTCAAATTTTGATAGATATCGTGAAACTCATAGATGCTCTAAATAAAAAATTTGATAAGCAGCTGACACCAATAAACTCAGATTTTAACAGTTGAGAAACTTGTCATCATCGTTAACCAACGCGATTAGAAAATAAAATTAAATTTACAAACGCTCAGAATAGTACTTTGGAATGCGAATGAGCTGATCCAACAAATCACCGAGCTGGAAATATTGATATTTAAACAAAAAATTGATATTTGTATAATCTCTGACACCCATTTTACTAACTCCTCATATGCCAGAATACGTGGGTACAGATTTTACCATGCTATCCATCCATCAGAGAGAGCAAGAGGCGGATCTGCCATTCTTATTAAAGAAAATATAAAACAACGAAGAATTAAAAATTAAAAGTGAATCTATGCAAGTTACAACTATCAAAGCTCGCACAAAATACAAAGAAATAAATATATCAGCAATATACTGTCCACCACGACATAAGTTGAAAAGAGACGATTATGAAGAACTTTTTAACACCATGGGAGGTTGTTTTATCATTGGTGGCGACTTTAATGAAAAAAACACATACAACGGGAGAGAATTGTTTGAAGCAGGAAAAAAAAAATCAAAATTTGACTTTCAATCCGGTGGCTCACCAACTTACTGGCCAAGAGATTTAAACAAAACATCGGATCTTATAGACTTTTATGTGGCAAAAGGTATATCAGATCACTATATTCGTTTGGAAAATAATGAAGAGCTTACATCGGACCACTCTCCTGTTATTATGACGGTCAGTGAAACAATAATTGAAAAAGAAATCACAGCGAGACTGTCCAATAAGAATAACAATTGGAAAAAATTTCGAGAATTATTAGAACAAAACATCAATCTTCAAGCACCAATAAGGAACATTATACAAGTCGAAGAGAAAGTAGAAAGGTTAAATATTAATTAATAAGTACATATTTGTCGTCACTTACTAGCCAAAAAGATACCGAATATTCCTTATGGAAAGCAACGAAAGTACTTAAGAGACTTTCGAGAGCTGAGCTCGAAGCGCTAAACAAACAGCTGACTTGTTTGCGAGACACCTAGAAGAAACTTTTCAACCATTACCCAGGCAAACTGCGGAAGACAATATTAACCTACTGAAACGATCTTATGAGCTTGAAATACAAAGTGTATCTCTACAAGAGCTAAAAGAGGAAATTCAAAATTTAAACATGAAAAAATTGCCTGGGTGCAACCTGATAAAGCGACCAAATAAAGCGATACGTAAACTTCTCCATATAACCAATGCTGTGTTTAAACTAAGATACGTTCCAAGGTAATGGAAGGTGGCAGAGGTGATCATGATCTTAAAACCTAACAAACAATGTAATGATAAAAAGTGCTTCTCGGCAAGCATTTGACCGAGTTTGGCACAGAGGATTGGAGTTTAAGCTCAAGCGAGACCTTCCCAAACAATACTATGAAACTCTGAAATCATACATAACCGATAGACATTTCCGTGTAAAATATGAAGACGAATAATGAATACTCGGAGCTAAAGAAAATTTCAACTGGAGTACCAGAAGGTAGCATATTCGGCCCTGTCTTGTACCTCCAGTATACTCGGGATACGCCACCAATGGAAGAAGCAAGTATAGCAACTTATGTTGATACAAATACAAATACTGCGGTTTTGGCTGTTGGTAACAATGTAGAAGAAGCTACTAACAAATTGCAATAATCGACAAATTCAGTCAACCCAGAATCCCAATCATAAACTCTAAACAAGTTGCCTATGCAGATATGGCGAAATATCTAAGTATGACGCTGGATGCCAAGTTGAGGTGGAAAGAACATAAAGAAAAATGAAGGGCTGAACATGAAGTATAGAAAGATGTATTGGCTCTTAGGTAGACATTCGATAAACAATAAATTGCTTTTATACCGGCAAATACTGAAACCTATGGTATAGAGCTTGGCTGAACATGAAGTATAGAAAGATGGTATGGACCTATGGTATAGAGCTTTGGGATTGTACCAAGAAAACGAACATCACGATGATACAGACGTTCCAAAACAAAGTACATGGAATACATCAATGAAGTTATTACGTATCATCCGACAGCACGAAAACATCGAGATATGCAATATGCGAAACAGACTGTTCGCAGTAAGACGTCTCCAAAGGACCAAGCTAATTGATCTAGTAAATGGAACATAAAATTGCTATTATAGGAAATATTTATATAAATAAATAATTTGAATTTCTTGAACTAGCCGTTGGGCTATATCCCAACAACTGTTAATACATATAATTATGATAGAAAAGTTACTAGATGACTTAGAATAAAGTCAGTTGTAATATTATATAAATAAAAAATAAAAATAAAAAAAATCAACAATTTTAATTTTAAATTTCATCAGAATCCGATTTAATTTCATCAGAGCGATTTAACTAAAAAATTTTGGTTTTTCAAAACCGAGTCAAAATTTAAAATTATTAAAGTTAAATATCCATCTCGTAGACGTCAAAATTTACAAAAACATTGTTTTTTGTTTTATAAATTACTTGTGGCCGCCACGTCTGAATCATAAGTTTATGATAAGTTATGTTAACGTATCACTAGTTTCGTATGAAAATATTTAAAACTGGATAGATAATTCGATTTTTATTCCAAAAGAAAACTTATCGCATTCATTTTGGGTAAATAATTTTTCATCAATTTGCATATTAAATCTGGAGGTCGGGTCTCTTTGGGACATACTGCGATCCAGCCTTGGCATTGACGATAGATTGATAGGATCAAGCTACTGTCCTTAATGTTACACTGCACTTATCTCTTAAAATATAAAATTGAAATTAAGCCAAAATGTCCCATTCGTTCAATAATTCTCGTCATATTTATGATCTTTTTTTGAAAAGAAAAAGTAATCGAAACTGTTCGTAATAAGTAAGAAATTTCTTACTTTTATGAATTTGATGTAAACTTTGAATAACGTGTGTTTTTGATATAAAATAAATGAAAGCGAGCTTGTCCAATTTATTTGTTATTCATATTTCGTAGCAACAAGGAGAGCACTGGACGCGACAGTTAATTTATTATACATTACAAATAGATTTCGATTAAAACTTGGTATACATTTTCTTTATGATTTCTTTTGTTTTTATTTTTTGAAAAAGTTAAAATAAGAAGAGCGCAGCATCACAAACAAAAAAACATTTTATTAAAATTGTAACAAATTGATATTAATTTGTTTTATATGATTTATGATTTTTCCTCTGAATACGAAAAAATGGAAAAATGTTGTCTTATTTTAATATTTCTCGGAAAATCATAATAAATTTTCTTAATTTTTCTTCTTGCTCGTTTTGTTGCTCCTCTTCGTACGTACGTTTATATTATATTTTTTGTCGTTCACCAAAAAAATAAATATACGACTGACTATATATGGTACGTTTAATACAAAAAGAAAAATGAAAAATTCTATTTATTTCTTATAAATATTTTGATTAATTAAAATTATTATTTTATTTTATTTTTTGTTTGGAAAAGTTATTTTATTCTGGGAAATTTTTTAAACGATTATATGGTAATCACGTAGTAAACGTTTAAATTGATATATTAAAGTTTATTTCAGTTTTACTATGGCATAATGGAAGTATTATGGAAATAATTAAATTGTATAATGTAATTTGTTACATTTGATTTATTTGCTTAATATTTGCATTAAGAAACATAACAAATAATTGACCGCACGCATTAAGCGAGAGAGGATTTATTTGACTCGCCGTTTAGACGGGCGCACCAGTTAAATAAATAAATCACGATAGGTTAGGTGAGATTCATTTTATGTTAACGAAAAGAATTAGCTTGTAGATACTTTTGATGAAACAGTTTTACAAAAAAAGAAATGATGAATTTTGGTTTGCTTTGAATTTAAATATGTTTGTAGAGTGACTCTCAGGGAAAATGTTCAACCATTAATAAAATGGTAAATGGCAAAATTTGCCTTACGCTCTCAATAAGTGATTTGTATTAATTCGATAAAAATAACAACAACAAATAAACGATAGAGAAAAAATGTATATCAAGCTTAGTACTTCGAGGGAAATCTTCAAATGGGTACAAATGTATGTTATAACATTGCATCAGATTTGTCGCGCATAAAGTTTCAATTAGTTTCACGCGAAAAGAATGTTTTAAACATTCATTCTGCGTCGAATTTTGACATTTATCATTTTCATAGTTGCTGCCGCCATTGTGAATATAATTGATAGATTGAATAAATATTTGATGACGTTGTCATCGTAGTAAAAACGGCGGTAAATATTTTAAATTCAACCAAATTATGTAAAATTTGAAAGTACTCGTATGATTGAGCTTCCGAAAGCAACGCTTTTTTTTTTTTAAATCTAAAAGTCCATTATAACGAATAATTTTCTCAGATTACGTTTATAATTTGAAAGGCTTTTAAGTGTTAAGTGAATCTAACGGTACCACCCGTGTCATCAGTATAGTTAACTGTCTCTAAGTAAACTAATAATTTCATTTTAACTGAAATTCAGGGTTACATTAATTTGAAACCTTTCCAAAGAAATACACTTGTGGTATTCAAACGGGGGTATCTTCCCATACAATTACCAACTAGTGTTACCATCCATTGCTAATTAATCAGCATGCAACATTTTACTGGAACTTTTATATTTTTTTGGGAAGAATGCTTGTACAAAACTTGATTCATTTCCATAATCTGGTTTGTACCCATATTATGGATACTCATCCATATTTTAGTATCATGATGAAGGAGTATCGGCTGGAACTCGTTGCTCTTCAAGAAACTCGTGGCCTAAAAGTGGAGACCATATGTACCCAGGACTATACGTTGTTATACAGTGGAGATGATCTCGGAAATCTTGGAGCTGGATTTCTTCTTGGGCCGCAGGTAAAGAAGGCTGTCTTGGATTTCCAAGCAGTCAATAACCGATTGTGTAAGCTTCATTTGCGCATGAAGTTAGCTAACCTATTGATAATTTGTGCACATGCGCCCACAGAAGTCAGCCAGCCCCAAAATAAAGACTCATTTTACAATGACTTGGATGATCTAATGGGATCTATACCCGAACACGATCTTAGAATGGTAATTGGGGACTTTAATGCTAGAGCTGGCAGAAATCAGTGGCCGACGTGTGTGAAAACATAGGTCCGTGCTCCCGAAACGAAACTGCGACCGATAGTGGTGAGAGAATGATGTACTTTGCAATTGCTCACGATTTTAGAGTAGCAAGAACATTTTCCCCGCACAAACTGATACATTTGGAAATATGGATCCATCCTCGCAAACCTTCCCGCAGCCAAATTGACCACGTGTTAATTTCAAAAGGGCGAGCTCGGGTTGTACAGGATGTGAGAACTTATCGGTCAGCAACCAAATACGTAGGCAGCGATCATTATTTGGTCGCTGCAAAGCTACGGTGGAAGTTTTCGTAGAAATCTGGGAACACAGCGGAACACAGCGGAACACATGGAACGTTTCGACTGTGAAGGTCTGATAAATGAAGATCAAAAGAAGCGATATCAGGATCTTGCCAGCGACAACATTGAGGGAGCTAATTACTAGTCTGACTGTGTGAACTCTGTCTGGGAGGTATAGTGAAAGTCAGACCCTAGAATGATTGGTTTGATTACGAGCGTTGTCTTGCAGTTGAGCAACAAAATATAACCCATAGTGAAGTGCAACAACGTCTCACAATCGGGAGGAAAAACTAGGCTACACTTACAAGGAGGACAGCTAAGCGGATTTGTAGACGGAAAAAGCGAGAATGGTGGAAGACCGAGGTTCTGAAAGTACAACAACTCAGCAATGAGCGCAGTCCACGTAATTTATTTAAAAGACTTACTGGATTACCATACTTTCAAGCCTGCGTCAACTGCTATTCGGGACCGGGATGGAAACCTCTGTGTCAACATCGACGCAGTACTCGACACATGGAATGGGCACTTTTCCGACCTGCTTGGTGTTCATCATGCGTCACAGACTGTAGTTGAGTCACCGCAAATATAGAATGCGGAGATTTGCATTGAGGATCCATCCCATGAGGAATTCACTAAAGCCATGCAGATATTAAAACGAAACCGCTCACCTGGAATGGACTGCATTAATTTGGAGCTGTTGATATTCGGAGAGGATACTTTGTGGAACTGTCTTTTCGACCTTATTCGATTAGTATGGCGAACCGACGTAATGCCTGACGAATGGAAAGTGGCCGCGATATGCCCCATCTTCAAGAAGGGAGACCGCTTGAAGTGTGAGAATTATCGCGGTATAGCTCTCCTTTGCACAGCATACAAGTTACTGTCCTACATTATATTATGAAACTTCCATCCCCGTCCATCAGGTGTTCCTGCCAGGCCTATGACTCGATCAATCGAGAGAGTCTGTGGTCTGCGCTGGAATATCTAGGTATGCCAACAAAAAAGTTCGATTGTGTAGAATGACAGTGATGCAGTCTCAATGCGGTGTTAAAGTTGAGAACAGGCTATCAAAAATGTTTGCAGTTAACTCGGGTGTTCGGCAAGAGGATGCTCTGTCCCCGATACTCTTTAAGCTCATGTTGGAGTACATCTTTCGTAAAACTGAAACACCTCAGCACAACATCTTATATCGCCAGTCCAATCAGTTGTTTGCATATGCAGATGACATATGCGTGATTGGATTGAATAGCAACGGAGTGACAGAAATACTTGATCCGCTTGTAGAGTTTTTAGCTTCTGTTGGGCTCCAGATGAATGAGTCAAAAACGAAATACATTAATCTCTTGTTACAGGGACAATATTTTAGTAGTGGTGACTACACGTTTGAATGAGTGAGGAGGTTCAAATATTTGGGCTCTCTTGTTACTCACGATAACAGTGTGGGTGAGGTAATTAAAGTACGGCAGGCAGCCGACAAAGCGATGCTTAGACCCGTTGTTATGTTTGGATGTGAAAGTTGGGCGCTGACGGATGAGTGCGAGAGATGGCTCCTTACATTTAAGAGAATTGTCATGCGTTTGATTTACGGCCCAAAATGCGAAATAGATGGTACATACCGAGCTCTGTACAATATCGAGATCAGAGATCTGATGAAGACCCCCGATATTGTGAATGAACGTGCATTGTGCAGTGATCTCTATGAAAGGAAAGCCACCATATGGTAGGCGCAGAGGTCGTTGCAGGCGACGATGGCTCCACGGCGTAGAGAATGACTTGGGTTCTTCTGGTTGTCTAGGACAGTATGAATACCAAGCCCAGGGTCGAAACCGCTGGAGCCAAATTCTTGACGCAATAAGGGGCCAGTAATGGCCTTTAAACACTGTTTTATTATTATTATTATGATGCTCGTTTTTAGGTACATACATAGGTGAATGACTAACGCAGCGTTATGCGTCATTTGTGATATTTTGTTTGTTTTATTAAGTTGGTAGCTATAATTATTTTGGGTATTGAAACTTTTGAAGTGTAACTTTTGTGTTGTTAAACCAGTGTTTCTGTGTTTATGATAATTAATTAGTTAACATTTTTTCACAGTACGTATCAATTTATATATAAATATATTTTTTAATATATTCATTTGTAGATATTCAAGCATTTCTCGTATAAAAAAGAATGAGCTTTTTATTTCGTTACTCGTCCAGTATTTTTCCAATAACGAAAAACTGTGCGGCTCTACGTTTTTTTTCATCTGGAAGCGACCAATAAGCAATTCTGTGGTCACAAGGCAAAATCGCTTAAGTGAACTTAAGCGCAAATTGAGATATGAATGTAACTGTATTCCAAATAAAAAAAATTTTCTGTGGACAAATTTTGGTGATTTTTAAACTATTTTTGACCACACAACAAAAAACACATTCGCTTAAGTCAATTTTGATACACAATGATTTTGGAATAATCGCCTAAGTATGAAAAATCTACCTAAGCACTAATAATAAATACATTTTTTGTTTCGGAATAAAAAATTATTTCAACTTAGGTGTTTATTTCCTAAGTAATTCGCAACAAAATTTTAAAATTCTTTGAATCGGAACATAATCTAAAGTAAATATAAACGGTTATTCAAAAATAAAAACATAATTTTGGTGTCTATAATAACAACAAGCGGTTATTTAAAATTTGTGATTGTGAGTTTTAAAAACTTATGTTATTTTGGCGGTTTTTCTTAAACGATTTTATTAAATATTTGTGTTTAAAGTAGATATAAGTTATTTTAACCCGACCAACTACGATTTAAATTATTTACTTAAGTTTTGATTCTTTTTAAAGTGCCCTTAATTGAAAACTAGTTTAATATTATTAATTAGAAGTGTTAAGTGCAACTGTTTAGTAATTTAATGTGTTTTTAATAAGTAATAAACAAAACGAGTTCACGGGCAGAAAAAATGATGCAAATGGCGTTAAATGCGTCAAACCAAGATGACAAGGAAAATAACGTTCATCCTGATACTAGTGAGTATTTAATTTTATTTTTAATGGTTGTATTAGATTCTAATTATAATGAGTGAATGTAATAATTTTCATTTTTTAGGTTGCACTCAAGAAACCTCTATTAATATCGAAAATCAAAATTGTTTCTCACCTCTAGATCAACATGAACCTCCAACCATATCAGAAAGATGCAATTCTCAAACAACTAGCTCGTTGATTTCGTTTCATGCACCACCTGAATATGAAAACATTGAAGAGGAACAATTTGACGATTCGGATGCCGACCCGAATTATGTGCCCACAGAATTTAACGAATTAATAAACTTAACGAGCGATTCAGAAATAGAACTTATGGCTGCTGAAACCGAAAGTAATTTGGAAAGCAACGCTCAATGCTTATCTTTAAAGAAATATTCACGGAAAGCATCCTAAAATAAACGGAACCATGGAAACATAGAAAACTTTGTGCAACAAAAATATCTTTGGAAAACCAGAAGGCTATTTTTCATCAATATTGGGAGTTGGGTAGCTATAATCAGAGAATACTATTTATCTCTGGTTTAATTAGAGTAGAAGATAAAAAGACCCAAAAAATGGTCAAAAGTGCAACTGCGCCTAGAAACCGAAATCACTCGGCACATTATTATGTAGAAATTGAAAAACAATTAATTAATGTATGCCAGCGATGTTTCCGATATTGTTTTGGCGAAACCGAAAGTTTTTTGAAAAGAGTGGTAAAAAAGAAGTTGGATTCGCCAAATACGTTATTCCACGATCATCGTGGAGCTGCAGCGCCAAAAAATAAGATCTCTAGTGAAACAATTGATGTGGTTAAGAAAGACACATTGAAAGTTTTCCGACTTACGAGAGCCATTACACTCGTAGAGATACCAGTCAAAAATATTTACATGCAGATTTGACTCTAGGTAAAATGTACCAATTATTTGTGAGAAACACAACGATCGAATTAGTCTTCCAACATTTTCGAAAATATTTAAAGGTACGTAAAATAATATTTACAATTAATAATATTCATATTTCGTTTTACTAATTATATTATTTCCTCTTTCAAGAAATGAACATTAAGTTCAAATCACCAAAGACGGACACATGCTCAATCAAAAAAGCTAAAATCGATGTGTCGAAGGATCAACGTGAAATTCAAACTTTAAAATTGGAGCAATCAACACATCACATTGAACCCGATCTAGGTTTTAAATGTAAAGAACATGACAAGAAATTAGCTGGCTTGGATTTCATTTTTAAAGTCTATAGTGTCGATTTGCAGCAATGTCTCCCGACGCCTTTTTTACAAACCTCGATTTCATTTTATAAGCGCTATGGACTTATAATCTAACCGTGCACGATGGTGTCACAAATAAGCCTTTTTGTTTCATGTGGCATGAAGCATTAGCAGGGCGTGGCGGAAATGATATTGCATCATGCATTCATAAACATTTGAACAGCATTCCTCACAATGTTAGATCTGTTACATTATATAGAGATAACTGTACCGGTCAAAATAAAAATTCGTTTCTATCCGCAATGTTCGTGATTTTTTTGGAAAATCACGAACGTAATATTACAACCATTAATCATAAGTTCCTCACATCTGGTCATACCCACATGGAGTGTGATTCGGACCATTCGGTGATCGAACGAAAAAAGAAGAAAACTGGAGTAAAAATTCACCATCCGCGCGATTGGTACCAGTTTGTGCGAACGTGTGGTACAACAAAAACATTTGACGTGATCGAAATGGAGCTGTTACGCGACTGGCCTATAGCAATGCTCATCATTCCTGCCAGATATAAAAAATGGCAACAAAAAAATATAAAAACTTATAGGACAGGCGTAATCAGAAATCTCATTGAAATAAGTAATGAAGTTATTAGTGGCTGCAGCACATTTGCCTGCTAGGTTACAGTGGTGGGGGTGGGTTTTGCCACTAATTCCAAGGAGCCTGTAGTGCTGCAAGAAGGGATAACTTACATAAACGATTCTCCATGATCATCGTTGAGAATTAACAAAAATTGAAGTTGGATAGCACAAATGGCGGATTTAACTTACCTCGATTATTTTAATAATGGACGATCTTCGATGATTTGATCGCTGACGTCATACACCACCCAATGAAGCACTCATTTTTTGTTACTAACGCTTCCCGCCCACGTGGAATTATGTCACTACACACTCACTTATATTCACTCAAACACTGTATCGCACATTATAACAGAAAATTTAGATTTAACATAAAATAGATCAAAAAGAAAGGAAAATCATATACATATACGAAAACTTCACATGACCGCACTATTAAAAAAACTGAAACATTTAAATTAACGAACCAAAATTATTATTGCACAATATTACGTAGCTTTGCAAATATTTATTTTAATATCTATTTAACACTTAATTACTAACTATATCTAGATAATAAGTAACTGAACCGGCTCTTTTCTCTAATCTTAATATTAAGGTAGTGGTACTTAGACCGCTTCTAATATGTATATGTATTTTTAGTTTATTTTCATTCTTATTTTTTTATTATATAATGTATAATAGCACTTAATCATTAACTTTAATGGAGACTTTGTATTATTACTAGGGACTATTAGATATATTTATATAACTATTGACTATAGGTAATATAATAAAACTTAGGAATTTCACTTATCTGATTATCGATGATTATCGACACATGCTCGATTATGTCCTTGTAAATTCGCGTATCCGATTTTTCCAGGCTGGTAACGGACGTACAGTGTCCTTGAATCCAACTTATTTAGGCCAATAATTCAGGCTGTGAATATCGTATGGTATATATACGAGTATATGTATATGTATATAAAGATATAAATATATACTCCAAAAATTTTATAAGCGCGGAATAGTCCAGTGGTGATCTCCACTTTTTGGACGGTACGGTTGCTCTATCGTAAGTATGTTGGCACTATTCCGTGGCTTAAATTTATTTCGGGATGAAATTTCCTTTTTAATAATGTATATGTTGCAAATAATTGTATTTGTTTTTATTCAGCAATTATAATCCGAAACACAAATAATAGTACACAATAATTTTAATATTTTAATGATTTTATGATCACGTCCAAAAACAGAATGCTGTTCTTAATAATAAAATATAAGTCCGCAAAAATTATATTGGAAAGCGGCTTAAAGGTGGAGTGAGATAAAACGGGAAAACCAGAAAAAGTCATAATCATCGATAATCATTACAATTGTTTTTACATTTGCATATAAAGCGAGAGGAGAAATACAAAAAATGATTGTGTAAGGTGGAAGATCGACATGAATTATAGATTATAAATTATAAATTATATTATTATATATTATAATAATAATAACAGTGTTAAAGGCCATTACTGGCCCCTTACTGAATCAACAATCTGGCTCCAACGGTTTCGATCCTGAGCTTGGTCTTCATACTGTCTTAGACAATCTGAAGAGGCCAAGTCGTTCTCTACATCGTGGAGCCATCGTCGCCTGCAACGACCTCTGCGCCTACCATATGGTGGCTCTCCTTTCAGAGATCGCTGCACAATTCGTTCCGGATCAGCACGCAGAACGTGACCGAGCCAGCGTACTCGCTATTTTACATCTAACTTCATGTACAATATCGGGGATCTTCATCAGATCTCTGATCTCGAAATTGTACAGAGCTCGGTATGTACCATCTATTTCGCGTTTAGGGCCGTAAATCACACGCATGATTCTTCTCTCAAATGTAAGGAGCCATCTCTCGTACTCATCCGTTCATCCGTCAGCGCCCAACTTTCACATCCAAACATAACAACGGGCCTGATCAACGCTTTGTAAAGCTTCAGCTTCACGGCACTTGATAAGTGTTTAGATTTTAGCAGTGGCCTTAGAGGATACAAAGAACGACTGCCAGCTGCCAGCCGCACTTTAATATCCTCACCCACACTGTTATCGTGAGTGATAAGAGAGCCCAAATATTTGAACCTCCTCACTCCCTCAAACGTGTGGTGGCCACTACTAAAATCTGGTGTGCCATTGTCTCTAAAACCAGAGATCAGGTATTTCGTTTTGGACTCATTGATCTGGAGTCCAACAGAAGCTGAAAACTCTACAAGCGGATCAAGTATTTCTTTCACTCCGTTGTTATTCAGTCCAATCACGCATATGTCATCTGCATATGCAAGCACTTGATTGGACTGGCGATATAAGATGTTACGCTGAGGTGTTTCAGTTTTACGAAAGATGTACTCCAACATGAGATTAAAGAGTATCGGGGACAGAGCATCTCCCTGCCGAACACCCGAGTTAACTGCAAAAATTGTCGATAGCCTGTTCTCAACTTTAACACAGCATTGAGACTGCGTCACTGTCATCCTACACAGTCGTACCAATTTTGTTGGCATTCCTAGCTATTCCAGGGCAGACCACAAACTCTCTCGATTGATCGAGTCGTAGGCCTGCCGGAAATCCAGGAAAACCTGATGTACGGAGATGGATGTCTCATAATATTTAAATAGAATCATCCGCAGCGAAAAGACCTGATCAGTGACTGATCGATTCGGACGAAATCCTCCCTGATAGTCACCAACCAAGCCTTCCGCCAGAGGAGTGATTCTATCCAATAAAATGTATGACAGTAACTTGTATGCTGTGCAAAGGAGAGCTATACCGCGATAATTCTCACACTTCAAGCGGTCTCCCTTCTTGAAGATGGGGCATATCGCGGCCACTTTCCATTCATCAGGCATAACTTCGGTTCGCCATACTAATCGAATAAGGTCGAAAAGACAGTTTCACAAAGTATCCCCTCCGAATATCAAGAGCTCCGAATTAATGCAGTCCACTCCAGGTGAGCGGTTTCGTTTCATTCTCTGCATGGCCTTAGTGAATTCCTCATGGGATGGCTCCTCAGTGCAAATCTCCGCAGACTGTTCTAGAGGTGGCTCAACAACAGTCTGTGATGCATGATGAACATCAAGCAGCTCAGTAAAGTGTCCACTCCATGCGTCAAGTACTGCGTCGATGTTGACACAGAGGTTTCCATCCCGGTCCCGAATGGCGGTTGACGAAGGCCTGAAAGTATGGTGCAATCCAGTAATTCCTTTAAAGAAATTACGTGAACTACGCTCATTGCTGAGTTGTTGTACTTTCAGAACCTCGGCCTTCCACCATTCTCGCTTCTTCCGTCTACAAATCCGCTTAGCTGCCCTTCTTGCAAGAGCTGCCTTGTTTTTCCTTGCGATTGTGAGACGTTGTTGCACTTCATTATGGGCTATATTTTGTTGCTCAACTGCAAGACGACACTCGTCATCAAACCAATCATTCTTGGGTCTGACTTTCACTATACCTAAAGTCTGTTGAGCAGCACTGACAACCGAAGTTTTCAGTACCTCCCAGACAGAGTTCACGCAGTCAGACTGGTAATTAGCTCCCTCAATGTTGTCGCTGACAAGATCCTGATATCGTTTCTTTTGATCTTCATTTATCAGACCTTCACAGTCGAAACGTTCCATCCGTTTCACTGTGTTCCCCGACCTGTACGAAAACTTCCACCGTAGCTTTGCAGCGACCAAATAATGATCGCTGCCTACGTATTTGGTTGCTGACCGATAAGTTCTCACATCCTGCACAACCCGAGCTCGCCCTTTTGAAATTAACACGTGGTCAATTTGGCTCCGGGATGTTTTGCGAGGATGTGTCCATGTCTCTAGGTGTATCTGTTTGTGAGGGAAGAATGTGCTTGCTACTCTAAGATCATGAGCAATTGCAAAGTACATCATTCTCTCACCATTATCGGTCGCAGTTTCGTGTCGGGAGTACGGACCTATGTTTTCACACAAGTCGGCCTGATTTCTGCCAGCTCTAGCATTAAAGTCCCCAATTACCATTCTAACATCGTGTTCGGGTATAGATCCCATCAGATCGTCCAAGTCATTGTAAAATGAGTCTTTATCTTGGGGCTGGCTGACTTCTGTGGGCGCATGTACACAAATTATCGACAGGTTGGCTAACTTCATGCGCAGGCGAAGCATACACAATCGGTTATTGACTGCTTGAAAATCCAAAACAGCCTTCTTTACCTGCGGCCCAAGAAGAAATCCAGCTCCAAGATTTCCGAGGTCATCTCCACTGTAGAACAACGTATAGCCCTGGGACACATGGTCTCCACTTTGAGGCCAGCGAGTTTCTTGAAGAGCAACGAGTTCCAGCCGATACTCTTTCATGCACGTGATTAGACCGTCCAACGCTCCTGGTTTTCTAAGTGATTGCCGTTCCACGTGCCGATCCTAAATCTCGTATCCGGGTACTTGAGCGGGGGTCCGGTGTTGTTTTGGCGGTATCCATTTTTCTTTTTGTTGATTTTATAAACAGTTGATTTTTTTACGGATGCGGGTCGTCAGCCCAGCGATCCAACCGTTTAGTCGCCTCCTACGACAAGCAAAGGATACTGTGGTGGTATTCTTAGGAAACATGTTCGTGCAATTTAGATTTACGAGACATGTGAGTGCCCCCCGACCACAGGGGCCAGATATATATATATTTAGATATATATATATTTAGATTATAAACTTATATTTACTTTAATATTATAAATTATTTAGATTATATAAAATTATATATTATAGATTATAAACCCAAATTGCATGATATGTCAACCTTTCAACCAATCACGTTCCCCTAAATGTTTCATGCGATCGCAAAAATTTTCATGTATACGACTTTCAAATCGTAACAGAGCAAGATCAATTTTTAAATTTTTTTTCCGCTATCAAAGAAAAATTTATGTGGAGAAATGTAAACGAGAATGGAGAAAAATTCATTTGGCGGCAAGTCAAGACCCTGTTAAAGTTAGCCGATAGTTTCCAGCCGAAAAGAATCGATAACGAAGATAAATCTTTGTTTTGAATTGAACAATAAAATTGAAGTACATTTTCTCTTTCTATCATACTACTAAAATTACCGATAAATTCCAGCCGATATACGAATGTCGATAAAGAAGATTATTAATTATTGAATAAAAGAGATACAATTTATTTCGATAAATTTGTGAAATATTTTTTATCAATACTGGTAGGATAAAAAGATACATTTGTGGTGATCTTGGGAAATTTAGATTTTCCAAAATCATATGCAAATAAGTGAAAATTTATAAAAATTCTGCTTCTAAAGTGTTATGTCTGGAGATGGCTTGATTTGAAGTGTTTTTCCAATAGCTATGACTAGAAAATTGTTTTGGTTCAAGTTTCATGTGGGGATCCTGGGAAATTTAGATTTTCCAAAATCATATGCAAATAATTGAGAATTTATAAAAATTCTACCTCTAGAGTGTTATGTCTGGAGATGGCTTGATTTGAAGTGTTTTTCCAATAGCTATGACTAGAAAATTGTTTTGGTTCAAGTTTCATGTGGGGATCCTGGGAAATTTAGATTTTCCAAAATCATATGCAAATAATTGAGAATTTATAAAAATTCTACCTCTAGAGTGTTATGTCTGGAGATGGCTTGATTTGAAGTGTTTTTCCAATAGCTATGACTAGAAAATTGTTTTGGTCCAAGTTTCATGTGGGGATGTGAGGATCCGCACATGAAACTTGGACCAAAACAATTTTCTAGTCATAGCTATTGGAAAATCACTTCAAATCAATACATCTCCAGACATAACACTCTAGAGGCAGAATTTTTATAAATTCTCAATTATTTGCATATGATTTTGGAAAATCTAAATTTCCCAGGATCCCCACATGAAACTTGGACCAAAACAATTTTCTAGTCATAGCTATTGGAAAAGCACTTCAAATCAAGCCATCTCCAGACTAAACACTCTAGAGGCTGAATTTTTATAAATTTTCAATTATTTGCATATGAATTTGGAAAATCTCAATTTCCCAGGATCCCCACATGAAACTTGGACCAAAACAATTTTCTAGTCATAGCTATTGGAAAAACACTTCAAATCAAGCCATCTCCAGACATAACACTCTAGAGGTAGAATTTTTATAAATTTTCAATTATTTGCATATGATTTTGGAAAATCTAATTTTCCCGGGATCCCCACATCAAGCTTTTCCTTAGAGTATTATTATAAATTGTCTTACAATTGTATCAAATTCCAATTTATCATATTATTTTTATCTAGAAATTAAAAATCTTCTTTATCGTCATATATCGGCTGGAAACTATCGGCTGGAAACCATCGGCTGAAAACTTTCGGCTATGTGAATTTTTTATCGGCTGTCATATTAATATATAATCTGCATTATCAATTTTTATAACTTTCGGCTGGAAATTATCGGCTAACTTTAACAGTATCAAGTCAAGTGGTTAAAATATTCTAAAGAACATTTTGGGACACTAGAATTTAAAACGACTCTAAATGAAAATGAGCCATTCAAAAAACTTAATTTACGTCGGAGAGGAGTTAATACGTTTAAATCATCTGATCTACAATATGCCTATAAAATGCCAGTTTGCATAAGCAAGGAAAAAATAGACCTTATCGATTTACTACCGTTGATTGATCCAAATTTCCATTCATTCTACAAGAACTTGGCAGTAACTGATATGCCAAATGTCCATCCAGATTTAGCTGATGATGAAGAAACTGATTCCTTATAATTTTATATTATTGTTATTCATTATCTATTTTGAATATTATAAATAAATAAATGAAATAATAGTTTAAATAACAATATTGTTTTTTATGTATTACTATTAAAGCAAAAAACTGAAAAATAGCTTAAGTGCGAAATTGTTAAATTTATAGTTCGGAAAAATCGTCTAACTTAACTTAGTTAATGAAATGTTGATCACCACTGTTTTGTGATAACAGCTTAAATTACATAGGCCTCGGTAATCACCAAATAGCATTTTTTAACAATCGCTTAAGTCGCTTTTTAAGAAATACCTAAAAACCCTGAAAGTTTTGAATCGTGTTTCAAGCTCACTTATATTAATTGGTTCATTCTCTGTCCTTAGGTGAAACAATAATTAAAAAACTTTACTTAGTATTTATGAAATGTTCAATTAAAATTTCATTTTGTCCTACTGAAAATTAAGTAAAATTGAATTAAGCGATTTTGCCTAGTGACCACAGTTATTGTTGATGCTTTTAATATAGGTATGGCGCAATCTATAATTTCACTGTAAATACAAGAAATTGTAGATGAAATGGTGCATCCATCACCTAGGTAATAAGCGATAAAATTCCACACGCTGGAAGCGAAAAAATTAAATTGTAAAATTCATTTTATGACAGTGTGGATGGGCCCATATAATAATTATTGCGCCAAACAAGGTGTAATCATTTATTTCATAATATAATTTAGTCGAACCACAAAAATTGTGTTAAAAAACGATTAAAGTATGTACCTAAGTCACAACTCATTTGTTTCAAGGCACAAAATGATATTTTATGATATGTGTAGGTGATATGTGTTCCATAATGTAATCTGTAAATTACTACTTTATAATCGATTAGAGAAATATCAATTGTTGCCTTATTTCATAACAAAATTGAGAGAAGCAGCACCAGACTTGAGAGGACCATTGGAGTATTGAAATCCCGATTTCACTGTTTCACAGACAGTATTACAGTCCTGATAAGATAAAACAGATTATAACTGCATTAGTGATAATGCAAAACAAATTCTTCTACATTCCAAACAGAGTGTCGTAGATCCTAATTTAATCATCAAACGTAAACGGTAGATGAAAAATCCATTTTGAATCTCTGTTGGGATTCGAACGCGGCACCTCCTTTTCCAATCTTCACAGTTTTAACCACCGTGCTATTTTCTAGGTAATTCGTTTTTAATTCCAAGAGCTAAAGACGTTTTTATCTAGCGTTTTGGAAAATGATTCTCACTATTACTATTATCCAATAATAGCAACGATGTATATTGTATGCTATTATTGCTGGGTTGGTTTCTGGAAATTTTTTTTTATTTTATTTTATTTGTTTCCTGTATTGAAAATATCTATATTATAGTTGGATGATGTGAATGTTGTCGGTTCTATATTAATATCTATAACTGGGTTTTAATTTTATGGCGCTTTCAGTGCTCGATTCTGTTGTTTAATGTTTCTTTTGCGATCGGTTCATAAACCTAAATCATTCATAAATATACACAAAATTGTATTATCTAGTGAAACTTGAAGGTTTCTTTGAATACTTGCTTTTCTTAATTCTATAGACTTTTTGTAGTTGGCGGTCCAAAGGCATTCAATAACAGCAATAATTTTTCTAAAACTCGGTTACTATCATTTTACACGGACAATATCCGGGATTTTTTCATCTCTTGTTCACTATTAGTAATTTTGAATAATAATTTTTTTTATAATAATAATAATAAACAGTATATAAATTTATAATAAAACAATTATTTATGATAACACAGCAATTTGATTTATTACAGCATAAATTATTACAATACATAAAAAAATATTGTGTGCTTTTGCCGTTCATTTTGCCATAATCTCGTAAATATTTATTTTACTTATAGTGTCACTCGATGATGCGAAGATGAAATTCATAATAGATAAATAGCTAAATCCTGTTATATGAAATTATCAAAATGAATTTTATGGGAACCCTTCACACGAATCTTAGCGTGATTAACATCAGGGATATTGAACCATTCGTGAAAAGCTCAGTATGGTTCGATGAGTAGCTACTAGCATGTGTATATGCTACTCTATAGGACAGCCACACTAAGCTAACCGAACTTAACCCCGGATGGAATTGATTTTTCGAAAACTACTTATTTATAGTAATCAGCATCAAGAATTTACAACCAGGATTATAATTTTAAAAAATCAACCTTAGTTCATATCTTTGAAATTAATAAATTGCAAGGTCATTGTAGATCACCATTAGTTATCTCCCCCGACACTCAATTATTTTCATTATAAGTATTTTTCATCTATCTTGCACCGTTCTCGAGATAAAGGCCTGGCAAATTTTTAAAAACTCACCCTGTATATACATATATATACAAATATGGCAAATAGTTTCATTTTAACCAACAAATTTAGGAATGTAGATACATACATATGTGATCAGAACAATAAAAATGAAAATATTATTTGAAAAGATGCCAATTGCCATCAAATAGCTGCAAAACGGGATAAAGTAAGAATGAGGCTAAAGTACAGATAAAAATAAGAACTGGTTATGGTGAATAGAAGAATTTGAAGCAAACGGCACAGCTATTAAGTTATACAGTTGTGAAGCAACAGACATATCCCTGCAGGTTTGAATTTAAAATACATAGTACCGATACATAACATATAAATAGTATACATGGTATACTCGGAAACCACCAAAACACATTATATCAACCGCAGTCAAATCTATATATGCATTCATTACTTAGTTCTTCATAGTTCGTATATCACCACATCTCACAACATACAAATTTATTGCAAAATATAAATAAAAATATCGTCATGGTCGACTGAATCGCAATGTCAACAGAAAAATCCATAAATGTAATTTTTCATTTTCCATGAATTCGAAATATATACAACACATAAAAAAATGTTTATATACAAATAAGAATTTCCATTTTTCTTCTTCACCAAAATCTCATTCTTGTTCTTCAACCTGCTTTCCATTTTTATTTCATTTCAACATTGAACTGAAATCTTGCAAATATTGTATGTACATAAAAAAAATGTATACAATTTTTTTTCCGTTACGTTTCTCCAACTGATGACAGGCGTGAAATTTAATTAAAATTTTTTTTTTGTATTTTAGGTGATAGTTTTTAATTAAATTTTGTCAACTTTTTGAATTTTTCATTTGTGACAATTTAATAACATTATATATGTAGGTGAGCGAGCTATTGCAATGCATACATTCTACCTATATGATGGCAAACTCGTCTAGGTATGTTGCAAATTCATATTTCCTTATACAGGGTGCGCCAATATTTTTCATGCACGGCTGTAATTGGCAATGGGTCACTATAGGTTTTTATTAAGATACAGTTCACAATTTTTTTTATTGTTACACGTGAATAAACCCAGTTTATACATATTTCTTCTTCCGGTAAAATAAACAAATATAAAAAATATTAATTAATTAATTAAATTAGTGTTGTTGTTTTTTGAAAAAATTGGGAAAAATAAAGGTTACAGAATAGTGAAAAGGAAAAAAAAAAAAACTTACGACCACAGAGTTCCGAACCGGTTTAAAGCCAAAGTCAACCAGGTGGGATGTGCTTAATTATTTAAAAGTATATGAAAGAGGTTCTGTTTCGAAATTAAAACCGATAGATAAGCGTAGAATAATCCGTCTTGCCTCAAATTCTGTTCTATCTACTCACCGAATCAAGGATAAAACCGATGTTAATGTCTGTGTACAAACTGTTCGTCGCACGACAAAGATAGCCCAGCGGATCTGAAACTGATGCAAATTAAGAAAAAGCGATGAAAAAAAAACAATTTAGACGGGCCGGATGGTTATAACTAGGGTTATGATTTTTAGGTTAAAAGCCCTCCGTAGTGTAGCCAGGTTTATGAGGTTTGATAAAACAGAAACATGTTCATCATATTTCCCTGGTTTGTTATTTGGCACTGGTTTGTTGGTACTTTTTTACCTTTTCCGTGGTTTAGAAACTTTTTCTGGTTTTATTAAATTTTTGAACCTATTGATAAAAAATGTCTTCGTTTAATACGGAAACACATTTCTAAAACGGATATTGTTCGACAATATTTTTCAACCACAAATGTCCACTAAAGCCGAATTAGCGGATTTCAATAAATAAATTAATCATCCGGATCGAATTTATCCGAGTCCGCAAACTCAGCCAATTGAATCATGTGATATCAAACCTTACAGTGATTTTGGATGAGAAAGTGGACGAAGTTAATCCGGATAATTTATCTACATTCGTAAATTGGGACTAAATGTGAAAACTAAATGTGAAATTTATTAATTAATACTTGAAGTACCTTTTATTTCAGAACCCTGCATGCTCCTCAAGCAGCTTTTATATTCAAATAATTAAATTTTTTAAATCCTTTCATAAGATTTTTAGAACATTTTTATTTGTGTATGTTCACAACAATATATGACCTACGCAAAGTAGTTCTCCATCAGCATCACAGCAGGAAAAGCGGGGGTTATTGCTAGAGGAGCTATTCTATGGTGGAATTGAGTTAGTTTTTGATATTCTAAAAGTTATGGCAAATTTGTATTTGTCTATTTTGGATTTAGCATTCTCAAAGTTCCCATGCCAACAGCTGTTCGAACCAGTGAATTGGATTTATCAGCAAGATAATGCTTCTATGCATACGGCAAGGACTGTAAAAGCCAGGCTTTCCAAGAAGAACGTCGCTTTACTTAAATGAGTTTAATGACCCCTATTCTGGCATGATTTAAATATTATGGAAAACGCTTGGGGATGGCTTTCTCGTAAGTTAAATGAAGGATATAAGCAGTATAAAGTGCTAAGGAACCGCTTATTGTATCCATTAAAGCTGCTTGTGCTGACATTACCCCGACTAGTTTGATGTCGCTATACGATTCAATGCCTATTAGAAAATTTTAGCTAATTTAAAAAATTGGAAGCAGCACTCATTAAAATAAATAAATACAATACATTTTGTTTTAAATAAATAAACTTTTAAAAATTAAAAAAACAAAAATTTGGTGTAGTTATTTAAATCTTATGTAATTTTATCTACATGTACAAGATTATTAAAATATCGATTAGGGTTTGATTTGGTTCATGTATGTATGGCTTGTTGTTTAACGTTGTTTTTATTTTGTAAGCGTCTGGGCTTGTTTGGTTTGTGTCTCCTTGTGTTTTCTTAAATTGTAATATTTGCGTTGGCCGTGCAACGGTTTTGTGTGTCGGGCTGTATGTGTTTTCTTAATACCTATGTTTGGGTTCGTTTGGTTAACGTGAGTAGTTGTAGTCTGTCGGTTAACTTGAGAATTGAAATAATAATAATTTAATAATAATAAAAAAACTTTTTAATTATCTTAATAATTAATGAAATAATTCACGTATACTGTTAAGTGTCATGAATAAAACGTAAGAAGTTACAGCACATGCTTCGTAGCATTTGCTAGCTATATGATGTAAATAGGAAAACATTTGCTACACTACTGAAGTATGGATGGCGTTTGCTTCATAGCGATAATATTTGAGCTCTTATCATTACTAAAGTTGCAATTTTTTAAAGTTGATGATAATTTCTGACAATTAAACAAATGTTCTATATCCATTTGGTGTTTTGGTACTGAACATTCTGATTTTCCGTAAATTTTAGATCAGTAATAATTTCATCAAAATCATCGTCTGAGTCACTTAAACACTTTGCAATAATAATATCAGCGATTTCTTTAATTTTATAATTCATTAATTAATTATAATTAATTTAATTTTTAAAACCATTTTCATCCTGCATACCAAGGCAATAATGCTACTTGTTACAGAATTTGCTATATAATACAATACATATGAGCAAATGTGTCATGATAGAATCAAATAATTCACAGTGAAGCAATCGCTTGTAGTATTAGCAAATGCTTCGTTTTCATCATCCGATGTTTTCACATACATTTTGCGAATTGAGCGTGAACACTTTGTCGTTTTTATTAATGTTTGCATAAACGATCATATCACAAAAAAAATTTCTACGTTAAAAATGAATCTTAAAGTGTATTGATTACGTAATGTCTAACGTTGGTGATTAGCCTCCCATTTTTACACACGGTTTTTCTGTCGGTAATGACACAGTAACATGGTACTCGGCTCCCTCAATGTATGTTATAAATTATTTTTGATCAGCGGATAGAATCAAGCAGAACACCATAGTACGATGTGCTAATTTACTGCGGACCAAATTAAAACTAATTAAAACGCTGAAATGTTACAAACAATTTTGGTTACAACAAAAATGTACATTATTTTTACATTTCTTAAGAAAATCTTGTAAAGCTTAATTATGTCAACATATTTGCAAACATTTCAACATTATTAAACATGACGATGAATTCTAAACTTTATTAAAAATCATAAATTCATTTGGCAGCTAAATTATATTCATACATACATATGTACATATACGTTTACATATACTATATACAATACATAATTATACTTACACGTTTTTTAATACATTCATATACGTACTATGCATATGTACATTTAATATGAAAGATAATCTCAATCGTGTATGTAAAAAAAGTTCGCAAAAATTACATAATTTAATATTTTAATCCTTTTATCACAGTCAACCTTTTGTTAAACGAGATAATCCCTTTAAGTATATAAATCAAAATTTATAAAATATTGATTAATGTATGTACGAGTATAACAATTGACAACAAAAATAACAGTACGAAATAAAAATTTCAGCTAAAAATTTCAAAGAATGAAAATATTTTAAGAATGAAAAATATGAAAAACTTTAAAAAGAATTTTCATCCAAAAAAATACGAAGAAGTGGCAACATTTTTTTTAATCAAAACAAAAGAAAATTAAGAAAAACTAAAAATACAATTTTCACGTGACTTATTTAACGAACGAACGACAACAACAAAAAACACTATAAATTTATGCGTTCTCATCGCTTGATTGTTTTTTTTTTGTATTTTGTATTCCCTAAATTTGCATTGTTTTTTTTCATCCTTTTGTTTTATTTTGATATCTGCTACTGCTTCTTGAAAATGAAGTAAGAACTGGATTAACGTAAATTGATGATTGATTCTTGGTCTAATTTTTGATAAGTTTCTCTTTCAATAATAATAATAATTAGGAATTTAAAAGACATTACTGGCCCCTTACTGCGTCAACAATCTGGCTCCAACGGTTTCGATCCTGGGCTTGGTCTTCATACACTGTCCTAGACAATCTGAAGAAGCCAAATCATTCTCTACACCGGGGAGCCATCGTTGCCTGCAACGACCTCTGCAACTACGATATGGTGGCTCTCCTTTCAGAGATCGCTGCACAATTCGTTCCGGACCAGCACGCAGACCGTGACCGAGCCAGCGTACTCGCTGAGATCTTATTTCATGCACAATATCGGGGATCTGCATCAGATCTCTGATCTCGAAATTGCACAGAGCCCGGTATGTGCCATCTATTTCGCGTTTTGGGCCGTATATCACACGCATGACTCTTCTCTCAAATGTAAGGAGCCATCTCTCGCACTCATCCGTCAGCGCCCAATTTTCAAATCCAGACATAACAACGGGCCTGATCAACGCTTTGTAAAGTTTCAGATTCACGGCACTTGATAGGTGTTAAGATTCTAGCAGTGGGCTTAGAGGATACAAAGTACGGCTGCCAGTGATAAGAGAGCTCAAATATTTGAACCTCCTCACTCCTTTAAACGTGTAGTAGCCACTACTAAAATCTGATGTGCCATTGTCCCTATAACCTGAGATCATATATTTCATTTTGGACTCATTTATCTGGAGTCCAACAGAAGCTGAAAACTCTACAAGCGATTCAAGTAGTTCCTTCATTCCATTGCTATTCATTCACGCATATGTCATCTGCATATGCAAGCACATAATTGGACTGGCGATATAAGATGTTGCGCTGAGGTGTTTCAGTTTTACGAAATATGTACTCCAACATGAGATTGAAGAGTATCGGGGACAGACGACACTCGTCATCAAACCAATCATTCTTGGGTCTGACTTTCACTATACCTAAAGTCTGTTGAGCAGCACTGACAACCGAAGTTTTCAGTACCTCCCAGACAGAGTTCACACAGTCAGACTGGTAATTAGCTCCCTCAATGTTGTCGCTGACAAGATCCTGATATCGTTTCACTGGATCTTCATTTATCAGACCTTCACAGTCGAAACGATCCATCCGTAATCGAGATTATCCATTTAAACATCATGAGATTTGCATACAGACCACGCATTAGTTAATGTTAAATCTAATATTCACAAAACCACAGGTATGTAAAAAAAATTACCGCGAATACTCATCCGATAATTTTAAATATGGTTGTTCAATAAATGTATTTCATCCATGTTTTAATTGTATATTTTAGCCACAGATGGTTTGTAACACTTGTTTGTGTTCTGAATGGCCATATCGACGAGCATTGTCTACTGGTTACTTTCAAAATAATTGAAAAGCGATACAGTTTGATTATTTTTCCATCGGGTTTTTTATCTGTAATTTTTACTCTATTGGCCCTCAAAGTTTCTGTTGCCACTTACTTCATATCGTTAAGTGCAAATATAAGAATCGGTCCAGTGAAAAAATAAAAAAAGATGTCCGTTGCTAGTTACTGTTTTGAAAAAAGTCAAACTGGTAAAACCTGCAGCCACCCATGCGTCATAACAAAAACGGATCGGCTTGTTTCTTCGGTGCTTTTCATATTATATCATTGACTGCAAGATCAGGTCTGTAAGCAAATATTTTATGCTAGTATACACTAGTATATACAGACGAGAATAAAGGATCACGCAACTTTGAACCACTCTTCGTTCAAAGTTGTCTTGCCGATTAGCAGCAGCATGCGGCAGTCAGTAAATTCGGTGATGATAACTGCTTTTTAGTGACGCTTGTTAAGAAACTTTCTGTTTCACCAAACAGTTTAGAAAGTACTTCTGACATACGACTATTTTCTAATTATTTCGAACTACAGAGAATACCAAAGTGACCATTCTAATCGCGGCGCTGTTGATTTTTCCATAATTTTTATTTGTTTGAAAATCAATCATTGACGCTATGAATAAAATCTTTTGGTTATATCATACAAGAGACCAATACTGATTGAATAATTGTTTTTGCTGTTCAAATGTGACGTTAGCAGTTTTTGCTGCATTTTTCAAGAGTTTCGCATTTCCTGTCCGGCATAATTTCCCCCTTGTTAGTTTCGTAAGATTTCCCTAGGTTACGGTTAATTTTTTCCGCTTTTGCTTTGATGTTCAATGTGATTATTGCATGAATTGATTTCATCTGAGGATACTTCTGAATTAGACAGTACCGAACTTTGGTCCATGATCAAAATCATTAAAAGATTCTAACTTATCTATCTCCTGATTAACGGAATTCTCAGTATTGTGTTCAATGCTAGCTTTGTTATTAATTTCAATACACTTTTCTAAATCAAATGTAAATCCATTCACGACCGGTTCCAAGAAGTTATCAGTTATTTCAATGGATTTGCGATGGATGCTGTCTTATCGCTTTGCCTTCTTGACCTAAAAATTGCTCTCATACACCCTCGCACTAAATATAAAATTAAATAATTCGGTATTTACAAGTGGTCTAAATTTTAGAACAATACGTCTTGTACTCGTATATACTACAAGTTTTTTATTATATTTAGGTAGTCGATACTTCCTAATTAATTTCGATTGTTGATGTTGATGAGAATGATCTGAAACTATATTTTGCTTTTGGCATTGACGAGGCAAACTAATCATAAGTTTTGCACGGTAACTCGTTTTAGATAGTAAAATTAATTAAAATGTTTATGATGATGAGCAATTCTACATGATACGCAAGATATAGGTAATTTTTCATACAGTTTATAACGGTAATTTTGCCAAATTAATTTAATAAACATTGTTATTTTTCCACATTTACTAGGTCTTTTGTTAAAATATTTATGATGATGGGCACACGGCATAAACACTTTAAATACAGTTTAAAAGACGTGAACTTTACACTAACAACTTAATTTATGTTAACATTTATAGACAGGTAAAATTTACATTAAAATCCTAAATATATTTATGAAACCAATTTTATCTACTTTATTTTCACGAAACACCGGTTGTTTTTGATTTGCCTTTACTTTAACAATTTGTAAAATCTAAATTTGCACTTTTAACTTATTCAACACATATGTAGGTCAATTTTACAAACTTAAGCGGTAGTGCATGATCATTTAATTTAATTAAAATTGTTTAAAATTAATTAATTTAAAATTACATACCTAAGGCGCTTAAGGTATTTTAGGTATTTTATTCTTTATGCTGTGGTAGTATACGCTGTAAATTCTCTTTTCTTCATTTTTTGTTATCAATTATCGAATTATTCCGTTTTTTTGAAACGTCTATCGAAGTATGGAAATCTAACAAATTGATTATTAGAAAAAAATTATAAAAATATGAATTTAGATATTAGAAAATTGCCTTTTATCCAAATATGAACTTTGTACAATAATTTTGTGTATCACTGTATCCTTATATGTGCCGTTCCATGATTGAAACTAATACAAAGTAGCCGATATTTTAAATTTTTACTCATGGCGGGTTTATGCATTTCTATCTTGCTGCAAAATTGTCTGCAAAACACGGTGAAGTTAGCCGCTTTTTATTCTAGTATGTAGGTACATAGCAAAAAGGTGAGCAAAAAACTGCTCAATTTGTTGTTGCCACAAATTTTTTGTCAGTTTGACATAATGTAAATTGATGGTATTTACAAAGCAAGTATGATGATAATATATCACATAAAATACTACTGTTGGTAGTTTCTTTGCACAAACCTTTCGAGAGGGAAATCAAACTCGTAAGGCCACCACTAAATGTTACTATATACCATATCCGATTTTAATACTGGAAACTCTGTTTCACCATATTTATGTTTATATTTTTCAGAAGAATTGTACACTCTGTAGTTTCACAACCAAACCCACTCTAAATACTGAACAATTGTATGTATGTGCGTACCCTGTAAGGATACACCAGAAGAAGGTAAAAATAATCACAAATTAATACTAATCAGAAAACTAAACGATCTTAGAACATATCGAAATAAAAGTATAAAAGTACATATAATTTTTTTTAAATTAATTTAATAAATTATATAAGCGTGTAAGATACATAAAATATTACATTACAGAAATATTTACTTCCAACTGAAAGTCCATCCATTACATAAATCTAGAAATATACAATCAAGATAAACAACCAAAATTTTAATAAATACAAAATACTTATCTTAAATAATAAATCATCCACCATTATAAAAAACACGATATTTTAAATTGAATTAAAATTATTTGCACTGACCGCAAAAAGTTGTCTAGCCATTGTTACTGGAATGGCAGTACGTATTTTCTAATGAAAAAACTGAAAACTCAATATAATTAGTAATTACAAATTAAAATTAACATTAATCTAACCATTAAATACATACAAATATGTGTAGTTTCAGCAAATTCATGTCATTATATTGACAACCAATGACATTTCGGTTTCGCCTAGATATAGCAAAAAAAAAAAAAAATTTGGAAATGAGCTAAAAGAGCTAAAATTCATATATTTGAGTGAAAAATTCAGCATATTTTTAATTTGTAGCAGTTGCCAGCCTGCTGCACATTTTGTATCGATTTGAAATTATTTTAATTTGGAAGGAGAAATTTGTTTACGAAATTGCTAGTTTTGATTGGCGTATGTATGTTCGGTGAATATTTTGCAGAAAGACAGGAAATGCATAAACTCGCGTTCAGTGTTTGATTTCCATTTTTGTTTTACTTTCCATGAGGTTTTCATCTACAGGGGCTATTTCTTCATCATCATTTTTATCATTTCGTTATTCAATTAAATAGTAAAATTATTTGGATTGGTATTTTCCTCGTCACCAGAATCTTCATCCGGATCGACACTTAATTCAGGAAGCTCCAAAAAATATATGTATATACATAAGTATGTTTAACATCATCTGGTATGTATTCAAAGCATCTAGAATTTGTAGAAAGCTAGTCAATACAGTTTTCCTACAAAATAATATTACGTAGCAAAAGCGCGCAACACCCATAAAAAAACAATATAAACAACGGTAAAAAAACACCTTTTATTGTTTTATTTGATTTATATTATAAAGTATGATCCATTTTAGACAAAAATCATTTATAAATTGAAAATAATAATTTTTAATGCAGACTTACCAATATTTTCTGGTTCCATAATTGTATAATTAAAAAAGTCACTTTTTTGTGAACACACATTTCACGATATATAAGCAACTAACGGGAAAAATCAGATTGTTTTTTTGTAAATGAAACAAAAATATAACGATACCTGCCGAACTGTAATAAAAGCTTCGAGCAGCGTACATAACATCGGGAGAATTTACCATAGTACATTTTTCCCCTTTTTTCCAATCTTACGATCAATCAAATCGCTTAAAATGATATAAGCCCCTCCTACTTGTGCCATACTCGAGTTAAAAAAAATTTATCTTTGAGCAAAATGATCCGCAGGGTTACCAACAAAAAAATATATTTTTCTAAATTATAACTGTAATACGCAGTGTACTATAGATGAACTGCATATTATAGTGCTCTTTTTAAATTTTGACGTTTAATTTGATTTTATGTTTCTGTTCCGTGTCACCGATAATTTTTGTGTACATACAATGTATATTGTTTTAATTATATTTCGTGTAGCTATTTAATTTTATCATAAAATTATGTAATATTATAATAAAATTAGATTTTTATATAATATAATTATTACATATTAATAATTAAAATAAAGGATTTTCAGCAGGTATTCGCTTTCATTCAAAATTCATAATTTGTGAGTATCCATAATAAACCGTAGTTAGAGATAATAATCCGTCATAGAGATGAGCATCGTTTTGTCCGACGTCATCCCGATCTACCAGAAATCACCCACCTTTCGTCAGTTGATTAATATTAATTATTATATTGATTGTTGTCAGTAAAAAGTGCAATACAGTTCCAAAATATCTCCGTTTAATTTGGAATTGTGTTTTGTTGTTGTGTAATAAATTAGTGAATCAGTCCCAATACGGCCATATCAATATTTTGCTCCATTTCGATAAATTTATTTCTTATTTAAAATGGCCGCTACAACTAATAAATTGAAAAATCTAAAATAAGACATGTTATCTCAAAACGCACAATAAAAAAAAATTGGTATTGACACAGCCAATCTGAAATTGATAATGAAAAATTTAGCAAATCTAACAAAATGGGCTAAATTTTGAGCGAAAACATGAGCGTCTATCTTCAACTCAATACTATGGTAAATTCTCCCGATGTTATGTACGCTGCTTCAAAGTATTAAACATAAGCTCAAAGCAAATTATTTTTGAATGACAGAATTATAGAACAACTTTTCACTTTATCAGACCGCTCGATGCCTCCCGATAACGGGAGAGTATTTTTTATGGAAATATAATTTAATTATATTGCAACCTCCACATCTCTCGCAACTGTTATAATAGTACATGTGTTTTTATGTTGTGCATCGTATCCGTATATATAACTACCTACACACCGAGTACATAATATTATAGATGCAATTATTTAGTTCTGAGAAAGTGGAATTATAGAAAATATAACTTTATTTTGTGACAAAGTAGTAAAAATAAAATATTTTAAGTAACGTATTTCATTTACAATGTTTTTTTGTACTAATATTACATTTTCTAAACAAAATTCTAAATCTAAAACGAAGTTGATCATCTCTTTTTTGTCTTACACATCATAATTCTGAAGCAATAACTCGAAACGTAAGACTAAATTGCAAGTCAATTTTGTCGAAATCTATTATTCAAATTAAAATTGTTATCCAGCAACTTATATTTATATCACAAATATCCATCAAAAATTCAATACACTCTTTCTGTTTTACTAAATCATGTTTAATTCGTATTAATAACATATAATTTTTATTTTAGGTTAACAGCAAAACTACGAAAAATCCATAATCGAGTAATATAAGAAACGCTATACTATATAATAATTCCAATTTACAATAGAAAAGGGCACGTGGCATAAATTAAATTAAAGAATTCACAACTATAGGGTTAATTTTAAGGAGCTGATTTCTGCTTTTTTATATATATACAAGAATCCTTAATACGATTATCCAGTCGAAAAACCTTTATATATTCCCTAATTTATAATTTTACCGTAACAATAGATATTTTAATTACTATCACAGTTGATCTTATATTAAATTCCCTTTTTATAAGTAGATGTTTTTTTTTCGTCTAAACAAAACCAGACAGAGTTTACAAGAATTCCACCTATTTTCAGTATTGTTTAGAAATTTTATTAAATTCTTTTTGGATTTTCTTTTGTTTGATCCAAAGATTCTCATATTTTAATAATACTCACACCAAATGTTAACTGGTCGTATTTACGAGGGTCCTTTTTCTATAAAGAAAACGCAATTTCATCATTACAGAACAATAGAAATTTCGATTAGAATGTGTTAATGTTGTTGTTGTTGTTATTATTATTGTAATTTAATTAATTTTCGATTTTCCAGTTGGAATTATACAAAAGTAACCATGTGCATGGGTGTGATACATTTTGAATATCATCATCATTGTTAATGATTTTTAACCATGCTTTTTAAATGACACACAAATGATGCTGTGTGCATAATGCAAAATTTCAGTATTTGATATTTCCTCTTTTAAAGATTTAAAAGATGAAAAACAAAAATTCGGATGAAGTAGAAACATTTACACATTAGCATTACTTCCATTTTATGACTTAACTTCAGAGTACGATACTGATTGAATCTCCAGTTTTAACTAATTTTTGATTTATTAAAAGTTAAAACACCAAAATTTCATGAAGTCTAATTATAACTTAGAATTAAATGAACATTAGAATGGGATGGAAAATGAAGAGGAATTTAGTACTTTCTAAAGCTTAGTAGAGATAAATAAGGCTAAGAAAAACTTTTAGAATATACACACAAATCCAGAATATCATTTTTGTAATTCTGCATTCAATTTTCCATGGGTACGTAAACAATTAAGTCATTCGTATATTCACGCTAACTTAACAATGGTGTGAAATTTATGACAAAATTTGTTGACGAAAAATTGGAAATGCTAACTATAACTTTAATTTTAAATAACAAAATGTTTAAAACAAATCAATTTTAACTGAAATAACTAACAAACCTTATTACCAGCGAAATTATTTTCCATATAGTTTTCCTCAACATTTAAAATTACAATGCGGAATTTTAGATACATCAAATTTGGCCATTAAAAAGTAGTAATAGAAATGGTTCCCCAACTCATTGTAATTAGTTTTGATGAACTAAATGTTTTCGAGAATCGCGACCCGTCGAAAACATGGTTCCTTGAAATTTCAACAAAAAAGTTTCATTTTGCGTTTGATAGAGTATGTCATCAAGTTGTCCATACATTACATGATTATTTGTATCAAACCAAACGGTTTATGTATGCCCCATATTGAATTTATACATATACATACATATACATACATATAAATCAATCCAAAGAAATCTCGGATCGAAATAAATTTATGATACCGGATTATTTTTGGTTTCGTAGTTAGTTATTTTTGGTTATTTAGTTTTTAACAAAAATTAATAAAGTTTGAAAGCTAGATTTTTTATTTTTTCACTTTATGCTGCGAGCTTTATTCCTCAGTGCCCCAATGTGAACTGCACTTTGCGATTTGCACTCAACGTCAAATATGAATTATGCACTGTAAATTGGATGCAAAACTCGAATTTGAATTTAAAAATGGTTTTTGGATAAATATCTGGAATATGGACATCTGGAACAGAACTAGGTGATTCCTTCACCAATTATGATGAAACTCGACAAAATGAAAGGCAATGGGAGTTAATATTAATGTATAATTTACAAATTAATTCATTTATTGGATGCTAAATTTGTGTCACCAATCTGTTTCGATATATCAGTATTATTGGTGCTTTCTAATAGAGTATTTCCAAGCTCATCTGATTGCAATTCTGCCAAATCGTCTACGTCAATGCCGTCATTCATGTATATATTGTGCATAACCCATAACACAACATCACTTTTATACAATTCTGTATGTTGTATTCTAAACTTTTTTTTTTAATATTTTTCCATCTATATCGTCTTTCAGCAGCTAAATGCAAATAATGCTCCGTGCATGAGTATGGAGCATATTGAAATTCTTTTTTTTATGATAAGCAAATGATCGTCTGCTTGTCGGAATGGTGTGATTTTATTCATTTTTAGCCACTGGAGGGAGAAAAGTGCCCATTCTAGAGCAATGATTATTAGAATTGACCAACACTATCACATCCACCCAAAACATTTAAGCTATAGTCTAGTTTTCGATGTATATCTTGGATATGAGTAGGTACCACAATCTTCACATCACAGTCATCTATGGCTCCAATCGCTTTTGGAAATATAGAGATTTTCGACCGCACATTCAAGTGGTGTCCAGTCTCTTCAAACTTTTGTGGTTTTAGAAGTTTTATTTTTTTTTTTGTTATACCGGGTGTCTTTTAAACTGAGACGATCAAATATTTCGAAAAATAGCCACTCTACGGAAAAAATGTCCATAATCAAAATTTAATCATACCACGGGGGAAATACATTAGTGCAAAAAAAATAGTCCCCCACCCCCGCTTTGTAGGTGGGGCGGGGGTAACTTTTAAACTAAGATAGCAAGCCATATTTTTTATTGCAGATACGGATTCTACGACTAAAAGTACGTATGATTTGAATGAAATATTTTGTTCGGTTCATGATAGATGGCGTTGTAATCGACGAAATTCAATTTTTTCAATTTCTCGTTCTTAGAACACACGCATTCGATTCTGCAATACGTTTGAAATAAAATACATCACGTTTTCATTGGAAATACTCGAAATTCGTCATCAAAACAGTTTATTCAGTTTTGTAAATCTAAAATAAGTGTTCAAAATGATGGCCTGCGACTTCAATGCTCTTATTAATCCGCAATTAAAATGATTGTACACAACTGAGAAGTGTGTCTGGTTGAATTTCAGCACACGCATTTCTGATTCGCTCAATCATGTTCTCACGTGTTGTTGGTTTTTGTGTGTAAACTTTGTTTTTGAGGTAGCCCAAAAAAAAAAAATCTGGCGCAGTAAGATCTGGTGATCTGGCGAGCCCATTTATCGGACCAGCTCTACCGATCCAACGACCATTGAAATTACGATCAAGTATTTCACGTGCCATCAACGAATAGTGTGCAGGACAACCATCATGTTGAAACCACATGTTCCGTCTCACTTCTAAGCTCAAATTTTCAAGTAATATTGGCAGTTATTTCCGAAAATGTTTCGGTACATTTGACCATTCAAGTTGCCTTCAATAATGTGGGGGCCTATGAGTTTGTTGCCAATTATTTCACACCACACGTTGACAGTCCAAGGACGCTGATGTTCAACTTGACGAAGCCAGTGCGGATTTGTAACACTTCAATAATGCATGTTGTGTCGATTAACCGTTCCATGGTTTGTAAAAGACGATTCGTCGGAGAACATTACGCAACGAAAAAAATTGGGGTTTTGTTGTATTTGTTCACGTGCCCATTGACAAAAAGTTACCCGATTTTGGAAATCAACGCCATGAAGATCTTGGTGTAAAGACACATGATATGGATGATACTTGTGCCGTTCTAAAATTCTCCAAACACTGGTGAGGGGCAATCCCGAATCGCGAACTATTTCTCGTGTACTAATATGATGATTATGAGCCACTGCTGCCAATACAGCAATTTCATTAGTTTCTCCAGTGACTGTTGCTCTACGGGTCCTCTTTTTCGGTTGAACATTTCCCACGGCCAAATGAAGCACGTGAACGAATCCTATCTGGAAAACGTTGAGCGTAAATAGCAACAGCATTTTCAAGATTTCTGCCAGCTTCTCTATACACCAGAACCATTTCAATTTTCTCTGGCACAGTTAAACCCTCCATTCTAAAGTATTTTGTCGTTTATTTTGCAATTATACGAAAAACATGAAGATAAGAAATAACACAAACGTTAAATGTGATTTACAAAACAGAATAAATTGTTTTGATGACGAATTTCGAGTATTTCCAATGAAAACGTGATGTTTTTTATTTCAAACGTATTGCAGAATCGAATCCGTGTGTTCTAAGAACGAGAAATTGAAAATATTGAATTTCGTCGATTACAACGCCATCTATCATGAACCGAACAAATTTCATTCAAATCATACGTACTTTTAGTCGTATAATCCGTATCTGCAATAAAAAATATGGCTTCCTATCTTTGTTTAAAAGTTACCCCCGCCCCACCTACAAAGCGGGGTGGGGGACTATTTTTTTTGCACTAATGTATTTCCTCCGCGGTATGATTAGATTAAATTTTGATTATGGACATTTTTTCCGTAGAGTGGCTATTTTTCGAGATATTTGATCGTCTCAGTTTAAAAGAAACACCCGGTATATGTATCTACGAATGAATTCGAACGGAATATCAAGAAATGCCGACAGATATTCCTGTAACTAAATAACTTGCCGGCAAGCCAATATAAGAAAACTTAGAAACGGAATTTTAAGCAATATCTGTGATGGTTTACTTCAAACACCAACACTAATTGGTGAATCGATTTTGTATAAGACACGCGAATGTGGTGCTTGATAAACGTATTTTCACGGAATACAAATTTCTGGGGCCCTATTTCTGATCACGATACGATCCAAAACTGATACACGACACGAAAATAAATTTGGATTTCTGAATAAGTACTAAAAATATTTATTTTTGTAGTGTAGGAAAGGGTACATTTTGTTTACATACTGATTTTGTTTAATATTAGTTTCTTCTCAATATGGAATTTAAAATCGAACCAGACTTTTTCCCACCCATCTGACATTCGTGTTGGGGCCCCGTAGCTATTTTATCTTGTTCTTTTATTTATGTATTTACCTCGCAATGCTTAGTTTGGACTATTTTCTTAATTTACTTTAAAAAACTATAATATGGTATTATTCCAGTAAGGTATAGTAGTATTCACATCTCGCTGGAATTCTGACAGTTCTCGCGCAGAAAAAATATGGCGGATACGCAGTGATGTATTAAGTACAATAATTCATGTTTATTGTTTACATTTTTATGTTGTATTTGTATTTAAATGGAAAAGGAACGTTTTTAATCACAAAATGTTTTTGTAATTTGACTCTTTTGAAATTAATATTTAATTCGATAAACTAAGAATTAAATTGAAAATTAAATTAAATGAAAAACTGATTTTGCTTTTTATGTTGTTGTGGTTTTGTTCGATGAATGATAGATATTTGGTCATTTATTTTCCCTAGGTAGACCGTATGAAAAATAAATGTTTACATTGTTTCCAAAAGGCGTGCAATTTTTTTTGACTATTAATTTTCACTTGAAATATGATTGCAATAACATAAATACATAATTATTTTGAATGTGTTGTGTATTAAAACTGCAATATAATTCTTTTTATTGGTTATTTATTATTTTTATTAGGTTTACTACCTAAGATAAATCCGACACATCAAAATTTTAATAGATTTTTTTTCTACATCACTGATAGCTGCGCAGAGCTCTAAAAAAATTTTTTTTTAAGATCTCAATAGGACTCTATATATACCCCCATCATTCGGTTGCATATAGTTTTAATTTCTACTGTCGCAAAATGACTGACTTGCGACATCTGTAATTGCAACTGGAAATTTATATTCTCGATAGTTTTGGCAGTTTTGTTAACGATTGCAAGCTAACAAAAAGTCCAATTTTACAGAGAAGAAACTTATTTTAATGTTAAAATTTTTGGGTAATAATAGACACGTGAATCTATGTAAGATATTTTTGAAATATAAACCAATCGTATGGTTAATTTTGGTTAGTTTTATAGACGATTTTGTTTATTTGGTGATGATTTATCAAAGGCGTGGAATGGTTTGGCGGTAGAGTGTTATCTCAAACTAATAATCGTAGAATCGCCACCAAAAAAATGTTTCTGCTCGGCGGATCTAATAAGCATTTCATTTGACAAATATCTACGAGCAATCTATATGACGACATGTTATTGGCTGTCACATATTCATTTTATCTTCTAATGATGTGTTATCATTTTAAATTTTTGTGTAGCAATATAAATTTACTGACACGAATAGATTTATTATTGTAGTACGCATTTTTTACCATGCTATACAGCATGGTCAAATTCTGAATTAAGGCAATTTATCACTAACAATTAAGGCTGTTTAGTTACTTTACATAACTTAATTTATTTTGGTTGTTTTTAGAAACAAAAATGTCAATCATACCTAATTTTCAAGTGTTAGGTATATAGGTATGTAAGCCTGTAACAGTATGCAGTTATTCACAAGATGAATGATATTGGAAATGGTTACCATTATACATTAAAATATGAATACTTGGTTATAATCACTTCGCTTAATTGATATACTCACACTCAATTAATTGATGAATCGAATCTTAAGTCAAAAAATATAATGATATCCCCACAAAGGGTATTTTTTATGATACTAGTACTTGATTAGTTACTTGATTACTTAATTGTTTTATGCCACTTTGTGGTAACAATAAAATATTTATATCTCAAGTACACTACTCAAAGAATTAATATCCATTTGCTATCAGCAAAACCCTTATCACTAAGTATCATCTAAATATATGTATGTTTTCAATATGTTAAGTCAGTGTAAAACAATACATTTATTCAGCTGTAATTTAATTCAAATATATGCACAAATAAAAAGCTTTTTTCCAAATATAATTTAATTAAAATATAAATTACATTTGAATAATAATAACATTTATTTTCCTTTTCAATACACAACCAAATGCACTTTTTTTTTTGGTCATCTTAAATTTGGTATAGAATATACGATGATTTTTCCAAGATACACAATTCAGATTACAGTTTGTGTATCTGTAATGCTGTGCATATTTAATTGAATTACCTGATTACCTTTTATACGTATTCATTGAAATAAATAAATAAGTATGTACATACATATACGAATTGCACAAAATACTTCAAATAGTCGTTTGAATTTGTACAAACATGTTGTGTACATATTGGGTGCATGTATTTAAAAAAGATGCATCTACAAAGAAAATTGGAAAATGGAAACCACAATTTAAATTTATCGTTTTTAGTCTTGTTATAACCTTATGAAATTAATATTCAATTTACATTCAATGGAATTTTGAGGTTGTTGATGCTTGAAAATAACTTTTATTTGGTAGTTTTTATTAAATAAGTGCATATAGTATTGAGTTGAAATGATTTAGAGAAATTTAATAATAATTGATTTAAAATTTATTCTTAGAAATGCATATTTTATTTTACAGAACCGATTTTTAAAATTACATCACATTTAATGGAAATTAAGTAATAATAAAAGCATCGCAAGTTTTAGGAATCTTCTCAAAGTCAAGGCAAAAACGTTCAAAATATTGAATTTAAATTCGACAAAATCATAATTTCAAAAGCATAGTAATTTTAATTAATAATTTCAATTACTTCCATTTTCCTTGTCCAATTTTACAAAAATAATTTTTCTCGGTCATATTGGAGTATTTGTTTTCAATTCTGAAAATTAACAATATGCCGTATTACTTCTTGACCATACCATATTTGTAAAATTCCAATGTGAAAGAAAGTATATAGATGGTTAGATTAGAATATTCAACGCAGAAAGCTAACTTTCGCAGATTTTCAAATTATTGCTTCAAAAATTCAATTTTTAAAGTTATTAAGAATTGAATAGTTACAGAGCATCCCCAATGAAAACACTTTTATTTTGAACTTATAGAAAAGTATGAAAAAAAAATTGGAGGTTAAAATATTTTTGCTCGTTTCAACCACCAACTTAATGAGCAAAACAATTCTAAACTTAAATTTTCTTAGGGGATAACTAATAAAATATTAACTTTTCCTTTACGAATGGAGATTTCATAAATTGTCAATTGTCATAATTTTATTTTTGACAAGTGAAGCATTTTTTGTACTTTGTGTATTAATTAATGTATTGGAGTTTGCTTCAGTCTTAATTTTCCATGCAAATTTTTAAGTAAAGGCAAAAGTTAAAAGAAAAAAATGTTTTCATTGAAGATGAGCTGTAACTAGCGAGAATGCAATCCTAAATTTATTTTAAAGTATTTTGCTACCATTAGCTCATAAAATTTTCCAAAAAGGCTAGTTGTCACAACTATCTCAATCTATCTGGTCTCGGACCAGTTAAAATTTTTGATTTGGTTACTACATCCACGCCAAATTGTAAATATTTTGTACGCGATAAAATGCAAGTTTTTTTTTGGTACTTTGACAGAACCTCAATTAAATTTTTGTATAATTTGCACCAATTAGTCAAATATTTTATAAAACCTTTGCTCATTTTAATGTTTATAAGATTTCAACTTTATTTTAATTCAAAAATCTAATATTAAAATGAAATTATAAATTCACGAAATTGCGCCGACAGCAAAAAATGTTAAACTTCATAAATTTTAACTGGTTCCAATTGGCACAGCAAACCAGTTAAAAAGTGAGGAAATTTTTTTTATTTTCACCACAGTTAAAAAATTTAACTTTTTAACTTCGATTGGCACACACACTTAGTCAAAAATTTATTAACAATGGCTACTATATGGCTAGGAAGTTGGAAAATGGACCTTATTTAATCTTTGCGATATAGAATATACACGGTCAACAGCTACTTTATTAAAACACACGCAACACCAATATCACTATAACATCTTAGAACCGAACGAACATCGAAGACAAATCTATGAGAGTCAACACAATACATGAGCTCATATTAAATAAAGTTGCTTGTTTATTCTTAAAGTATGGTATTTTTCGGATATAATTTCTGCATTTTTATACGACTTGCAACCGAAAAAATTGACATTTGGATAATAAATTAGTTTGGCATATGTAATTTTGCATGGTGTTATATAGAAATAAAAATAATGAATAAAATGAATGTTATCAACAATTATATGATTGAAAGTTTATGTGAAACTAGAAGTAATATCTTGTTTTTAGAAAACATTCGGTTCTTAAAAAATAGAAAGTCGAAAACAAAAGTCCTATTGAGGCTAATTGGCGAACGATATGTTTCAATTAAACGGAGTATCGTAAAAATAAACAATTATATGGAAATTGTTCACGAATTTGATTTAAAAACGTTTCAGTCTCATTTCCGTATGAGTAAAGGAAGCTTCCAGGTAAGTTTGATAAAATTATAATTTTAGCATTTTTATTTTATTAAATATGTTAATATTTTAGAAATTATTAGTGGTTTTGGATAACGCTATTATCTTACCCAGGAGACGTCCAAGAATTAATACGGAAAAAGCCTTGTTAATGACCATTTGGGTCTTGGGAAATTTGTGTAGCTATCGGGATGTAGCTGATAGATTTGGTGTTTCCAAGGGTTCGGCTGTGGGTTTTATTTATATGCCAGGAGCTGACGAAACTGTCGTCAAAATATGTGAATTGGCCTTCAGGAGAAGAAATAAGGGCAGTTATCGATAAATTTTCAAAATTGCGAGGAATCCATAGCTTCCTCAATGTTATTGGCTGTATCGATGGGATGCACATTGAAATCCCCATTCCATCTGTTGATGCAGTTAGCTATTACAACAGGAAAGGGTTCCATTCTTTAATTTTACAAGTAAATTACTAATAATATAATTATTTTTTTTATCGTTTTTGAAGTTTGAACATAAAGTTTATTGATGTTTTTTTTAAAAGAAATTACCTTACTCACACAATTTAAATAAAGAATAAACAATAATTTGTTAATGTTAACTTCATTTATTTATTAAAACTTAAAAAATATAACAGCCTACATTTGAGGTACAAATAATTCAGTTCGTTTAAATCAATAAAATAATTCTATCACAGCTTCATGGGGGTAGATAATTAAAGGACATTAATTCTTCATGATTTCAATTATTTCTTTCAAGCAATTAATTATTTCCTTCTCCAGTTCATTTTTCTCCCTTTCAACCTTCATTAACTCCTCGTGCCTACGGCTGTCCTTCGCTTCTTCTTCTTTTAAATATTTAATACGTTCACTAATGTCTTCATTATTGTTTCTTTTGTCCGATGTTTTTTTGGAACGCCGTGCTACACCTTCGTTGGACGTGTCAAGAACCGATACATCAAGTTCTTCTACACTTTCTTCATCATACCGATTGGCACTAGAAGAGTCGAACGTCAGGCCCCTCGGAGGTACGATATTATGACGAGTACCGTATACTGCGTCGAACTCTTCAAAATATTGCCAATATATAGCCCCCTCCCACTTTTCTCTTTCCGCTTTTTTATGCGCTTATAAGAAATAAGCAAATTACTAAATTTTTTTCTACCCTCTAATGGAGAAATGGCTAATTCCTGTATATTTCTCTTCATTTTATCTAAACATTTTTTCCACAGAGTTTCTTTATTTGTTTTCCCGTCGTTAAATTCATGTTCCATTTCTAGTCTTGTGACTATAAGCAACTTTGTTACTTGAGGGTTCCAAATATCCCGGCTATAAAATGCAAGCAATAAACAAATAAAACTGTCCCATATATTTGTAGGTATAATTACACTTACGTATTGTTACTGAAATTTCCTCATTTATATAAAACTCGTTCAGTTCTTCATCAGAATCTAAAACATTTTCTCTAAATATAAAAATTAAATGTAAATACATATTTCGAAATAAATGTACATAATATACTCACTGCACATCGCTCATCTTGATTAAATTTTAGGTTATATACAATAATTTGCAGTCTTTGCACGCTACTATAAGTGGATGCACAAACTGCGCAGGCAAAATTTTTTAGCTGCTCGTTTGACCGATAGGCTGCATAGTTTTTGCTGCAAGTCTGAATTTTTGACCGATTTGCAGCCTAAGCTGCGCAGTGGTTGATTTCTTATAGATTCGTTATACTAACTTTTGCTTCTTGAGGTTTGCAGTATTTCGCACATAAACGGTTAAATCATTGCTTTGATTGGTTTATCCGAATAAATTATGTTCAAATACATATCCTAGATTTAGGAAGAACTTCATGCAACTGAGGAATTTTTTTTTATAGCAACTTAGACATACATCAACCGAATCTATCTTGATGGATCCAATAAGGTGTGCATGCTGTAAATATGTTCGGCTATTACGAAAGACTATTACTACAGAATTAAAGTTGTTTTATTAATTATTTTCTTGATTTATTAAAAATAATTGTGATAATAATATATTACAAGCGTTACCGCATTATCAATTTGTAATTATTGTTTGCTTTCCGTATTCGCTTTTTAATGTCTTACTCAAATTCCCTATATACATTTGGTAGACAGTAAGTATAGTTAGTTCATTTGCATGAATAACATTTATTTTCTCCTGTTTGTGTTTTTGTTAATTCCCAATTGCAAAAAAAACACTCTATGTTTCACATTATAATTGAATGAAGCATAAGGTTAATATACTAATATTTTAGTTACGTAATATACGTATACCATTTTAACAACATACATATAAGGCGTATTTTTGTGGGTGTATTTCATATCCATGTTGTTTCAGATTTATTTATTTTTTTGCTTGTTATGATGATGCCACAAATATGTTGGAAATGTCCCTAAATGATACATCAAAATATGAAATTTAATGTTTAAAACAAAAATCATTTAGCTAAGAATACCAAAAAAGAAGATTCTCTGAATATATATTCTAGTATATGTAATAATAATTGTTTTTCATATTTCCCATTTTAGGAATAAAAATATAAATAACACTTTGTGTTAGGTTTGTTTTCAGCCAGATGTGTTTCCATATACTATAGTATTTTCAAGTTTCTCCCATATATACCACCCTCCTCTCTTTTCATCAAAAAAAAAAACATGAAAACAATTTGAAACATGGGAAATCATACCGAGTAAAAAATCATAGAAAATATTTGTTTTTTTCTGATTTCACACACCATATATAGGCAAACAAAATACATACATACATCATAATAATATGATATATACATAAATAATACGATATGTGATATTGCTGTTACCGAACCGAATTACAATCCTAATCATAACAACAATAATATTTATTTTGATTCTGGAATGATAGGTCAAAATTATAACAGCAAAGAAATCTTTCGCAATTTGGTCTACTGTACTTCTGTAAGTTAATGGAAATGAGAAATTTTATTTTGCCTGTTTTATAACAGCAATTTCAACTATACAAGCACATATGTATACATGTACATATATATGTATGAGTAAGGTGATTGTCATGTATATAAATTACATTTGGGAAATAAAGTTTAACGGTGTATAATATTATTAAATAAATGTCACATGTCTTTGATTGAGAGCGATGAGCGATGGCATAGTTTGACATTAGAAAATAAGAAATATAATTATTCAGTTTATCGCACCCATCATCGCTATATCACAATATGCAATAATAATGGATTATAATTGCATTTGGGAAATGTTTATTTATATCGCAAATCCACATATGTTTTGAAACGGTTATGATACTCTAACCTAGTTTCTTTTGCCGTTTTAGGCCATCACGGTTAAATCGCTCTGTGTGTTGTACAAATTTAAAACGAATATATATACAGTTCTTAAACTCCAAAAAGTCAAAACAGCGTTAAAATTGTTTAACGTAAAGTTCGAATTGTTAGGCAAAATAATATAATCTTTGGTGCGGTATACCCAACCGGGTAGGATAATATATTTTGAGTGTACTACAACTTCTGTCAAAACATATTTTTTTTTTTTATCTCATTTTTTTTTGTTTATTGCCATAGTCGCACATAAAATTATTTAATTTTTCATAGGGTTAAAATAAATTGGATTTTTAGAAATTTATGAATATGTAAACAGTGTTACCGTTTGAAAAAACAAAATAGTATCCAAATTAGTAAAAAACGGGTATCCAAAGAGTATCCAATTCATTTTGTCAAAAAAAAAAATTATAATTACTCTATTACGAGTACTTTTAAATAAAAAATATATTTTTAATTCAAGGTACACATAAAATCACATTTTAATAAAATTAAATAAAATCACATTTTTCATAAAAATAAAAATTAAATCACAGGGCTAATATTGCTAAAATTAAATTAAGTTCTGTTCCAAGCGCGGTACCCAAACTTCGCTTATTTTATTGGAACTTATAGACTTTTTCTTGTTCTCCGATATTAATTCTTGTGCTGCCATCATTGAGTCTATATTATTAATTAACAATCGGTTGGTTAGTTTGTTTTTAATATTGTTTAAATTTGAAAAAATTCTTTCTGCTGCCGCCGAACTATGAGGTAAGCTCATTAAACTGTACATAAATTTTGCCAACTTTCCAAATAAGGGACTGCCGATCGAATTTCTCACCGAACCAATTTTACACCAAAATTCCTCGATATTTGTTTGATCAGTGTTGCTTTGAACCAAATGTGGAGAAAACTTAAGGATTTTTACCTTATCCAATATATCATCCTTTTCTTTTTCATTTTCTACCAAATTGGGAAATAAATTTATTAGAGCTGTTATTGATGACATATTCGACGAAAGTAAATTAACTGGATTAATTAATTTTAAGTGATTAATGACCGGGTCATTAAAATTAAATCGTAGTTTTATCTGTTCAGCTAGTTTAATATAAAATTGTTTTATATTGTTTGTCAGAACCAGAAACTCGTCTTCTTGCAATATATTCAGTGATATGAATGATTGGACTGTATATCCCATACTGATTTCCACCAGTGGTAGGTGGTTTTCTTCGTTTGTGAAATCGATGTCATTAATATTATCCGTGAGGAAGCAATTTGGCTTGATAAAATTGCTCAGAATTAATTTAAAATTGGTTTCCATCGTGTCATTCATTATATGTATGCGAATTTTTTCAGATTGAAATTCTACGTTATAAAATATATCTTATTTATTGGGTTGCTCAACTGCTTAGCTAAGCTTTTTGCTGTTTTTTGTGCGCCTTTATCTTCCAAAGTACACGAAATAAAACTCATTTGTAACGCATCCCACTGCTCTAAAATTCTATTGATTACCATTTCAAGCGACAGCCATCTCGTTTGCGCAAGCCCAAGGATTTTATGTGGTTTTAAAGAAAAATATTCTTGAAATTCCTGTAGATCAGTACAGCGTTTAGAACTGTGTGCAAAAAAATTATAGATGTTTCGTGCTAATTGGTCCACAGTGAACGGTAGCTTTTGGCACGCATTACTGGCAGATAGATGTAGTGAATGGCATATACAATTAATAAAAACCAAATTTGGGATAATTTGTTTAAATCTGGCTTGGACGCCACTAAATTGTCCAGACATAACTGAAGCGTTATCTGAAGCTAGACCAATTATGTTTTTACCGGTATTTCTAACAAATTTAAATGGTTTATTATGGTTGTAAAAATCGTGGCAGCGTCAGCTTTCGTCATCTTTAAAATGCCTAAAAATCTGTCCCTTGTTTGACCTCTCTTCTTATCAAACACCCGAGCTACCAAGGCCAATGATTTTGCTGTGCTTATGTCCGTCGTTTCATCTATTATTATAGAAAAATTTGCAGTCTTCAGCTGGTCAGCTACATTTTCCCGTCCTTTTGGTCCTAAAATATTTTTTACAATTTCACTCGCCTTCGTTTTACCGAACTTTATGTTCTTGGCTATTTTAGAGTCTGGACAACACATCTTTAATAAATTAGGTAGGAAATCCATTAAGCGAAAAGGTAAATGGTGCATCAAGCAGAACATCACCAATGTCAATTCGGCTTGTTTATTTTGTCGCTCAAAGGCCACTTTACTGGGATTTTGAAATAATTCAGTAATTGGTGTTATCTTGCCCATTGCCAATTTTTTTGTGTGTGTGGGACTTGCGTCATGCCTTACAAGATGCGATATAATATTGGTCAATCTAATATCACATACCTTGCAAAAAGCAAAATCGTTGCGACATTCGATCCAATCAAAAGTTTCGATCCACTGAGACCGAAAATCCTTCGTACGTTTTGCCTTTTTGGCAACAGATTCTGCGTTGCTATCTGCTGAATTGGATTCAGAATCTGACATGTTGGCAACTATTGTAGGATTTACTTCCTGCACAATTGAGGCTGTAGTAGCCACCGAACTACGAAATAAATAAAAGGTTCCATTCTGTAAAGGTTGATTTTAGAAATATTTCATCTAATTTTACTTACCTCGAGGAAGATGAAGACGAACTTTGGTCAATATTTTTGGTCCCTGGCGTGTTCGATGTCACATTTTTTACTAACTGAGGTAAAATGTACATAATGTAAAGGATGTAAAGGGTGAGGATGTAAAATATACATAATTATGCACCACAATACAAAATTGATAAATATTTTTTACAATATACTTGTAGAAAATAATTCCACCCATTTTTTTTTAAATAATATAATTTAATTTTAATATTTTTTTAAAGGGATGATTAATCTTATATCCCGTTTACACGAGAAGAATAAAAGTATATACCAAAACAGTGCTTTTAGTAAACGCCTACTAAAATTCTTAATCATGGCGAAATAGCAATTAGTTATTAATTTTACCTGGAAAATACATTTACAATATAATTATAGTAATAAATATTAAAAAACTATTTTATATAAAAACATTTTATTGTATTACAGGTACAAAAATAAAATTAGAATTAATTTTAATCTTCGAGCATAAAGATTTAATGCTACAAATCTCTTTGTTTAAACATTTTTAAATTTCTTTCATTAGATTTGTCCGTATGGTCCATATCTTCGATTACTTGTGAAGATTCTTCGGAGCTAAGTTCGGTCGAACTGATCTTTAGTTGAACACCTTCACTTTCATTTGGCTCGGTTTAGGGAATCATTTTGCCACTTGAAGACGATGAACTACTGAGGGTTTCTTCTTGTATAGCAACATTCGGTAATGAAATACTTGGGTCATTCAAATTTGAACTCATCAAGTCTATGTTCATTTCTAATAATGGCTCTCGTTCTGCAGTGGCTCTAGATGAAGATGCAAATATTGTTGGAATCGCTTCTGAACTAAAATATGTGCAAGGTCCCTTTTTACGTATGAACCTGTTCTCGAAGTGGTCCGAACAAATTCGGAGCGTACTTTTCATTCTGCTTAGTTTAATTATTTTTAGCCAATCTTTTCGAAAATTTCTATCGTTCGGAAATCTATTTAACAAGAAACAAAAATGAATAAATAATTATATATCATATATTCTATAAATAATTAAATCAAGACCTTATTCACAAAATATAAATAAAATTTTCACGTATTTTAACAGCAGAAAAAAAAAACCACAAAAAAAAATAGTTTCGCCGGCTATGAACGTTTTTATATAAGCATCAAAAAAAGCAAAATGGCCGCGTAATTTTTTTCCATTTTTGGTATACAAACAGTTTAGTTTAAATTTTTTTGATAGAAAACTAAAACTGATTTAAACTAAAATGGGTGGCCATAACAAGGATTAAATACACTTTAAAACTGCACAATTATTTTTAATTTTCATTCGTGTGCATTAAATTACGATCGAAGGGATTAAAAAAATTTTGAAAAAATATACACTTAACACTTACTTAAAAAAGTTAATTAAACACTTTTTATAATTGTTTTTTTTTGTATTAATTTGCTTCGTATTGAAGCAATTTGTCACACAACACTTAATTAATTTAGCCATTTTATATTTTTCACTTATAATTTTTAATTTTATTTCGATGTTAAACACAAAAACACAAAACATGAAATAAACAAAAAAAAAAATATTTTTTGTTTTTGACAGAAGTTGTAGTTGTAGTACGATTTTCTTATTCTCTTTTCATACATTTTAAGTTTTACACTCTCTCTATATATCTTTATGCTCGAAGGGTATACCACACTTTTGAAACTGGTTTCTTTATTGTGTTTGAGAATTCGCGTGTGTTTAAAACGATTCCGTTAAAGGATGAATAAAATCATAACTAAAGAGAATAGGAAATCCAAATGACTCAGAATTTAAATTTTTCGTATATTTGAAAAATAAAAATAAATATCAGAGTGGGATATTGAGTTATTTATAGTAACCATAAATTGGAATAAAACACCATTATTCGCCTTTTAACGCAAAGTGTCTGACATCTGGTGAAAAATTTTAAATCTAACGCTAAAAGTGCTCATGCCATATAAAATAAACTTTTCTTATGTCTTGTTCTTTTGGGAACAATAATTGATGTCAGATCAAAATAAATTGAACGACGATAGAAATCAATTTTTAAAAACCTGGATTTTCCACGGATTTGATCTGTTTTTACAAACACATACAAATGTATAATATCAAAGTGATGTTAATAAAAATAAATGCCATTTCTATATGTCAATATGGATAATACTTTGCTGTGATTAGCTGTGTTGTAAATAATTGCAATTGTAAATAATTATACATTCATAAACTTAATTAAAATAATTTAAAAATTACTTAGAAAATCATTTTCCAAACTATAAATAATAAACACGCTTGTAAAGTTTATCCTAAATTAGAATTAAACCAACAACAACGTAATATGTATACATACATATATATTTTAGTGGGTATCGAGCACAAATTACGTTTAGGCGAACATTAAAGTATTTTAAATTAATATTTAAAGTATGTAAAAATTAGATATTTAACTATTTATAAAACTAATGGCTTTCACATGTTCAAATTGCCGTTTGAATAAACTTACATTTTAGGATTTTCTTAAGAAAGTGTGTATCTAAAGATTTTCAATGTTCATCAAATCTCACTATGATTTTTTGATAGGCCTGAACTAAGACTACAATCATGCTGAACCGTTTGAAAAGCTAATGGCTTTTACATGGTAAAATCGCGGTTTCAGTAGATTTACCTTAATCCTAAGATTTTCAATATTTATTTCAATTATATTAAACATCTCAGAAGGAGAAGTTGGAAAGAAAAAATAATAATTTGAACAAGAAATTTAAAGTGCGAAATTGATTCATATCAGTGTATCATACCATGTAAGTGGAAGTGTTATCCACATTTACCTATTAAATATATCAGTAATACGATTGAGGTCTCTAAATTATTTATCAGATTTGCTTCCAAATTTCTTTTTGGCTCAAGTTACTAATCATATTTTCTCTTAATATTTGTTTGCTAAATTTTTACCTGATTTGATCTGTTTATTAAGAAAATCTAATTTGGTTTTTGAGGTAAATTCGCGAGACCGGACATTTACTCCAGCTATTTACATCCGTTGGTAATTTTATTGGTTTAGAACTCAGATGTAAATAGTTACGTTATAAAGGGTGTCCCAAAATTAACGCAAAATTTTTATTAAATAGAAAACACAGTTTTTAGCCTTCAGATTGTGATTTTTTTATTGAATCATAAAATACATAAGATAGGGTTATTTATCGAATATCACATCGGATCTCCACAGCTTTGCTGGCACATACGCACTGTTTTATCGAAATTCTCCATGACCTTTTTGCATAAATATGTGACTGAATTTCGTTGATACAGCGTTTAATTGCCTCCTGTAATGGTTGTGAGCTTGTTGAGATAGACCTTTGACTTCAAATAACCCCATAAAAACAAATCTTATGGAGTTAAATCACAAGATCTAAAAATATATGTATAAAAATAACTCATTTACTTCGAATCACATGGTTTAAACAAAGCTTGATAAAATATTATTCTGACGGCAGAAGTTCTAATACATGTATTATTGTGTACTGTATTTAATCATCATGGGCAAAACAACTAATTACTGATACCAACCATTATAACTTCCTAAATTGAGACAGAACTGTAATTCTGCTAATATTTATTTATTTATTTGATTAATATGTTTATTGAGCTTTAAAATTATAGATTTTATTAGTTTTATTCGAATGTATGCCCGTTCAAATGAACAAAACATATTAATTTTTAAAGTATTTTTAAAGTATATTTTGAAAATACTATTTTCAGATTCATTTCATATGCACAAATATTTTTGCTGTACAAAGCATTTGGATGTTATTACCCGAATTCTCATAGTCGTATCACGTAATTTTTGACTATAATCACGTCACATCAATTTTCCTATTCTCGTAGACATTTCTTAAGCATAAAGTCACTTCACATGACTCTAGTGATGCAATTTTTTCAAGTGACTACAAAAGTACGAGTTTTTTCAAACAAATTTTTATTATTTTGTATAAACAAGGATAATTATAAAAATGTTTTTCGTGTATAAATTGTTTTTATTTTTATTTGTTAAATTTTTTGGTAGGAATGTGGTATACTAATTAGCCTAATGGAGAAAAATGTTGGGCCAATTCTGATCACTAAAACGAGAGAATACACTGTGAAAATGTATCGGTAAAATACCATAGTTTTTACGTATTTTCTAACAATAATTATAGTCTGTTTTGGGACAACAAGAATTTATGGTTACTTGTACTATACTTCAGTAAACAAAATAATAGACGTAGTTTCTATCTGGATAGTAATAGTTTTTGTTCTAATAAAGTTATTAAAACATTTAAATTTGAATTTCAACATTACAGTTTTCAGTACTAATAATATCACTTACATTATTGGAGTAGGAAATACTTTATAGAATTGAATTAATATAAAATTAAGGTAAATCCTCCATTTTTGGGTTAAATCTCAACACATTTCTGGGAAAACTTACCTTAATTATTGGAAAATATACTATTATGTGTAATTTTACCTGCTCTCTGTATGGGACAGAATACACTAAAATTCGGTGCAATTTCAATAGGGTTGATGGTTTAACAAATAAATGGTATTGAATTCTCCTCTTTCTCTTTGATAAATCTCAATACTGTTTGGATAAATTCCCATATTATAGCTAATTATTCCATTAATTAAAGGAACCCAACCTATGTACAGAGAGAACATTACAACACAGTAAAGGCCATATCCCAAAATTACTTGGAACTCTACCAGTAAGAGCGAAAAAACACCACATGTCGGTGTTCTATAATATAGTGTTACTTACTGATTTATCTGTAAAATGACCCATACTGTATGGGACCCAATACAACAAAGTTTGTGGCAATATATAATAAAATTGGGAGCTTCGCAATTAGCTATTAGGACAATTGCTCTATATTTTCGGTGTATCCCAATACCATTAGGAAATATTTTAACATTAGAAAGCCGATCATTCCATACGTTATAGGTAGCCTTGATCTAGAGCCCATCGATCTTTGATGAAAGGAGTACAACAATTAATATTCCCAAATTTCTTGAAACATTACCTATATGTTTTAAAGTGGAAAATACTTTAATATTTGGGGCATACCTATAATTTAGTACATACCACATACCACGAAAAAATATTTCATGATTGTCACAATAAAAACATCAGTTAAATACAGTTTTCAAATTTTTATTAATTATAATATTATTATAAAATACATAATGTACAAACGTACATTTATAACAAAATTTTATATAAATAATCTAATTTTTATGTTATAATTTCTTATGGTTAATTGTATCATAAACGATTAGTAACCAGTTACGTAAAACACAGATTTACATTTACTCATTGTGTGAAATGTCAATGTATTAAAATTTAATTCAATTGATTTTTGAACGTCAGGTTTATCTACAGTAAATGCATACAGATGATTATCAAGAAAGATTGTATTTAATAATTGACAAATACAAAAACAAATTTGATTAGGAAGAACAGCAAAACTTTGAATCAAACCAAAACATGGCAAGTTATCTACATCGCCATAAGCAACAACCATACCTGACTTAATTTTAAAATTTGAAATTTCAACCCAATTAAAAAATTTGACATTATTACTCATACATTTTAAATTCTCTAATATAGTTGCATCCAAATTTTTAGCATTTAGTATTATTTCTTTCCCTAGCGATAACATTTGAATGAAGTCGTTATCACAATTATTTTTGAAAAATCCTAACTGAAGCCATTCGGCAATTGTATGGCAAATGTTTCTTCTTGATCTTGTAGAATTGGCAATTTCTTTTATTTGCTTATGTTTTGCCTCATGTCTCATTACCCAAAACTGTTTAATGGGGCCAAATTTTCTCATTACAAATGGATAATGGGTAAGAAAGTGATGTTTAGGTTTTAATGGAAGCGCAAAATGTTTAAGATACAATGAATGATGTAACAATATCAACTTTTCAAATTGAGCAATATCTGCTTCACAAATTTTTTCTAGAAATAGAAGGTCAATTATTCCTCGTAATGTTAAAAATATTTGCCACATATCATCACCTTCGGGAATTTAATCACCAATAATTAATCCTAAATATTTTATAAGCCACATCATTTCGGATGCCGAGTTCCATAACTTGTGATTCTTTAAATTTTCTAATGCTATTTCTTGAGGCCTATTAACATTTTCAAATTCTCCGAAGTAAAATCCTGTTATTCTATTATTTAATGTTTTAATATCGAATAATTTTCTTTGTATGAAATATAGTAAAATAAAAGCAACTTCAAAGTTACAAAACCCTTCGTAAAGATCGTGAAGTAAGTCGACACTGAAATTTTGTGAAACATGATAGTATTGCAATTCATTGAAAACGCATAGTGACATTATCCCAGTTATTTGGGGATCAGACGTTTTCAAATCATTCTCGTAGTTATATGGATTTCTGAGTAATAAAATATTTTCCTTGAGTGCTGTTTTGGTTTCATTTTTATGCATTTTGCATATTCTGCAAAAATAATTGGCTGAAAAACTTTCAGTAAACCCCAGCTTGGAGTTAAGTCCCAAATTATCGCCAATACAAGAAACAAGTTGCCAATACAAGAAACAAGAACAAAAAAAACTTGTTTTCCACATATATCTAGAGGATTGGTTTCTAAATCCTTTAAATCATCAATAAGTGGATTAAAAATTGAATTTCCATAATTTTTTTGTCAAGAGTATTAAACAGCAGCGCTACCATTATATTGTCAAGCCTTGAACGGTATTCTTCAGAAATAAATGGGAAAGAAACGTACACAGCACCAAGTCTCTGGTAGCCCGTCCTTGAACCCAATGGGTTGTTTACTTCGAAATCATCGTAATATATTATCAATGGTAAAACAATACTATTCGGGTCATAGTTTGAACATATATCTTTCCAAAATGAAGTCTGAATTATACTAAATACAGCATCTGTTTCTCTATGTAAAATATTAAGATAGTCCATCACATGAGAAAAAACACTCTTGTTTTCAAGGAAGGATAATTAAATTCTTTTTAAAGATAGGAATTTTACTTTTTCTGAAATATTTTGCATAATCATACCTCTATTTCGATGCTGATAATCGAGTCTACTACCAACTGTATGTGATATTGTGGGAGTGTATAAACGGTTTTGCTGTAATATTTTAAATCTTTTAGATTCTGTAGAAATATTCTGAAATGGATTTTCAAGAATTTTAAGAATGGCTAACACCGACTTATTGTCTACCATGCCCGCTAATTTCATTATATTTTCAGCAAAATTTTTAAACAACGCACTTTTAAAATACTCAGAAAAGGTTGTGATTATATATTGAATATCTTTTCTACAAAAACTGCTTTTTTTATACAAACGAGTGATTAAATTAAAATTAGCTTCATTTATTAAAAATTCAAAATTAATTTCATCGGAATCATCATATTTGTAGGATTCGAAAATTGCATACGTTTTTTACATATAAAATATTTCATTGTAAATCTAATATTAACAAACTGAGTTGATATTTCGAATACATATTACCTTCTGAATTAGGAGCCAGATATGCTCTGATGCATCGGGAAACTTTGCGTTTAATGCCGTGAAACTTTTAAAGCAGCTATCAATTGCATCGAGTGGACCATTGCACTTAAATATAATATCATCAACCGCTAAGTACGTCTCACTTATATTTAAATTACTTTCCTCTCCAACAAAAATTAAAGTTGGCTGTAATGTTTCTTTTTCTTTGCGTAGTCGGCTTCTAATTGTATCCAGTTCCTCTTGAACATAAACCGTTTCCTAAAAATATTTAAAAGCTTAAAACTGATCTGACACTATTATATAATAAAGTACAATGTTATATTTACTGAAACTATAGTTATAAATGCATGAGCACTTTCTTGGTTCGAAAAACGTCCAACGCCTCCTGATTTTCTTTTCCGATATGGTGTAGCAAGTAGATGCGGCAGTAAAAAGAAACCGACGTGGCCACTTTTATTTAACAATATGTCGTTTAGCGGTTTCTTATTTTTATTTACAGCAAGGGTGATTCATTTATCGTTCAATTCTGGCCATTTCTTGTATAGATTATCCGCCGAGTGGCTATACAAATATTTAAAATCTTTATTTAGATATTCATATCCGTTTGACGATCGTAAAATTGGGAAGCGATCCAAATAATTCGTTATAGTAAACGTTGTGCCTTTGAAAAGTGCAGCTCGAGCTTCTACGGTGTCTATCCAGTGTTCTTCTATTTTTGATAATGGCTCGGAATACTTCTCTAAAAATTTAACTCTGTTAACCGTTTATTCCGATGGAGAAACTTTCTTTGAAACAGCGTTATTACGGTTAAAAAAATTCGGGCCACGTCGCAAATTTTTTTTGAAGGTTTGTAATTTCTCCCAGAGCTTGCCAGAAGCCTTCTTTTTCGTGATTTTAGAATAGGGAATGAAGTATATGGCTTGGCACTCCTTAGGGAATAGAGAGACTATTTGAAAAGTAATCTCTAGGAATCGATCAGTTGTGATTTTAAAATCTGTTTCATCATTAAATTTGCCAAATTCGAACTCTTTTATGATAATGACGTTCACCAATTTATTTCGATGGTAGTCATCGAAGCATTTATTGGCCAAATAAAATTTTAATACTGATTTCCCTTCTCCTGCCGATAAGTAATCATTCACTGGGCCCTTTGGTCTTTGGATTGCAAAAATGTTGCCTAGTAATGTTGAACCTGGTAAGGTAATTGTATAGTATTATCCGCAACCAATTCAAAAAAAGTCTCTGTTATTTCCAATAGAAGCAACATTAAATAATCCAATTAACCTCAATACAACACGAATCAGAATTTGTAAGATTAATCCCACTTAAAGGATTATTCTGTGATATTGTTTTGTCTCCAAATGATGCAGACTCCAGACCACAGGAAAATGATGATTCAGGTTTATTGTCTGCCAAGAATGTGCTATTTGAGATGTATGATACAGCGCTGTTAGATCGGATTGAGTGGTTATCATCAATCTAAAAAATTATTAGTATATGTATATTATATAGTTTTATACAAAAAAAAACAAATAAATAACTCTCATTTAACGACTTAATTAAATAAATCTGCAAAATTGTAACACTATATATTCTAATTATGAAATTAATATTACTACACTAATATTACTACGTGTTATGCAATTCTTACCAATAAAATATTGCTTTTAAATTCGGCTGAAAAATAATTCCAAAATTTCATTCTGGGACCAGCCTTTTTGATAATTCTACATACATTATCATAGTCTAATAAACTAAATGATTCATCATCATTTTCTTCATCTACATTAAAAATTGTAAAAATCGAAAAAATAAATAAAGTATAGTAAAATAAATTAACAGTGAATAAATTTTATAAACATGCTATTTACAATCCTTTAAGACATATGATACACATGACCATTAATTGATCATGGAACTACTACACCACATCACTACGAAATTGTATAAAAAATGTAATGTGAAATCAATATAAACTATCAATTATCGGTTCTTGCTGTACAACTTCTTAAAAATAACATCTATAAACATAAACTTACCTTCAAAGATGGCAATTAGATTCATCATGTTCCACGAGGATAATCGGTCTTTCCACATGTTTAATAATAATGTAATAATTTTCTTCAATTTTCTTTTTTTACAATCTAGATTGATTAACACTGCAACTAATTAACACTACAATATTGATTAATTCAATTAATTATTCACATGGGTATTGACTGTACACTTTTTCATAAATTTACAACTTATAGAATTAAGAAATAAAACAAATCACCGATAGCATCCGCTCAATCCAATTTCACAATGTCGAATGCAGTAAGCCAATTTTACGAAAATGGACTATATAATTCCTGTTGTATAGTTACCTACTTTAATATATAGGAAAAATACCAATACAAACAGTGACATGACCTAAACAAGAAAGCAAAATACCAATCCATAATGTAGTTTGGGTAATAATAATAGGAACAAGTGAAAAGCGTTTTATATTGGTTTTGTTTTTGCCATGATACAAAAAATCTGTTTATAAGATAGGGTCAATAGAAATTCACTGTCGCTACTATATGTATTTTGATGAACTCGAATTATTATTAACAAAATAGACAATAGAAATAAATTGTTATTATTTATATAATATGTATTCTTCGCCTACAAATGGTAATTTTTAATTTGATTTTTTTCTAGGATATTTTAAATCATTTTCTCTTATAGTGTGTGAATAGATAAAATAATAATTATTTGTCTTCACCAATTTAGTTCTACGTTTGGCCGTACGCTATTGAGCTTGTCTTATAGCGAAATTGTTGATCATGGTTTTTGCATTTCATAAAATAAAAATTATTATTGCAGTATACATGATGATTGGTCTATAATATAGGTATACCACGAATACATTTTGATCCGCTCTCATTATATCAGCATTAAAATCAATTAATATGGTTGATGCTATCATGTACTAAAAATACACGTGCAATTTACATTTTATACTACAGTATAATTGGGTGACTTGATTTCTGTTTATTTTATGCATGGATTTCTAATTTTATGTTGTAAATATCAAAATACAATTTTATGTAGTACATATACTTACTTACTTACTTAACCGTATGTAGGCATCTGATGGATTCTGATGGATTAGCATACATATTGTTATATTTTAGAGCATTCCAAATGTTATATTAGAGGGAATGTTCTAATATATAAATATTGTATAAATGGTTTTATTATTTATACTTGAGGGGTATGGAAGTGTGGAGTCTAAATGTGTTAATGTCTATATGTGTGGGTTATTGGTAATGTCGTGTTATACTGTTATTAAGCTGGAATATTTGGACTAATCCAAATATTCAGGAGAAATGTAATTGAATGTTAGTTATCAGTCAGTTCTTTATCGACACCTGCCACTAGGGAAGTTGAGCGCTGAAACGCTCTTCTTTCTTCCCTCCTCGTTTTGCCTTACGAGGTTCGTTCACCAATGTCGTAAAGAACGGTGCCGTGTATGTTAGTAGGATGATTTAATTATTGATACTCACTTACCACGGATGGGGGCTATGACAGTATCAATAATAATTTGTGTTATAGTTATACTTACTTGATTGATGAATGATGAGTATTCTCGATCTTAATTTATAATACTGAGTATTTAAGTTTTAGGTTTTTCTTTATTTATTTACTACTTAATGACTTGACTTAGAATTTGACTGCGACTGTATTATCTTTAACTACAACTGACTTTAATTCTTGACTTCAACTACAACTGACTTAAAATATTGACTTCAACTACAACTGACTTTAATATTATAATTTTACCTTAATTATTCTTCAACTATATATACTAAATATTCTATGTCAAATTGTTATTGACTTATTTTGTTTTTACAATTTGACACACATTAATGTTTTAATATTAATTAATAATTGCCAAATTGCGTTTTGCAATTTTATATTTAATTATTATTATTTAGGTTATTACCATAAAATGTGTGCTCGTTTTTTTAAGTTCAATTTGTTTCCGCCATAGGTTTTAAATTATAATTTTATTTTAACATTCAGGCGTTTTCTTTACTTTATGGTATTCTTTGGAGTGGTCAGCAGTGGTTTCACAACAATATATAATTCTACATTTAAAAACAAATATCACCTGTTGATCATTTATTACCGGATTTCTTCTATGACCGCCTTAATTTCTCTACAAATAAAAGCAAGGCACGATCGCTCGCTACAGAGTTCCTTATTGAACTCCTTGCCTTGCTTTTATTTGTAGAGAAATTAAGGCGGTCATAGAAGAAATCCGGTAATAAATGATCAACAGGTGATATTTGTTTTTAAATGTAGAATTATATATGTATGCTAATCCATCAGAATCCATCAGATGCCTACATACGGTTATACAAATTACAGTATGGCATGTTTCACCGTAATATGGAATTTCGATACAAGTACCACTTATGTAGCTAAAACAATGTTTTTTCTATTGATTGATTAATATGACTATAGAACCAAGTAGATCTTATGGATGCAAAAAAAATAGGAAGAATTGGGGCTCCATTTTCGTTGAATTTTCGCTAACATATACAGACCATATTTCTCATATTTTAGGGACAATTCCTGTCATTTCATTTCCTATACATTTTCTGCTTAGATCCAATACGTTTTTTTCTTAGTGTACACGACTAGCAAATGTCTCATGTAGTTATAGAATTGTTTCACGGGCTGTATGGCATGTAGCACCATCTTGTTGAAACCACATGTCGTATATGTCTATATCATCCAACTAATGCAGACAGAAGTGTGTTATCATGTCGCGATATCGAGCACCAGTAACAGTTAGTTGACCAACTGAGGTTGGTTTTCAAAAAAGTTTGGTTCAATGATGCCTCAGTCCAAAATCCGCACCAAACAGTGACACGCTGAGGATGCATTTATTTTTCGTCAATCACATTATTAACAAAGCCATCAAGATGAAAATGTGCTTCATCGCTTAGGATGATTTTGCTCGAAAAATCAGCATCGTCATTATGCTTCAGTTGTTGTGTTAATTGAATTTTGTTCTAAGCATGAAGACACAGGCTTTTATTGAGTATACGCTGCAGAGAGCTTCTTGACATTTCCAATTCTTATCCACGACGCCGAATTGATGTTCCTGGATTTTCACCAACACTCTCACGCACTGCTTCGATATTGACATTTGAACGGTTTGTTTTTGGGCGACCAGTGTCCTTGAATTTTTCAATTAATCTCTTAACAGCTGACGAAGTTAAAAACTATTCCGACCAAATTTTCGAACTGCGGCTGCCAAACTTTCATTATTCTTATAATATTTTTCAATAATGAAAATACGTTATTCTATCGTGTAGCACACATTTTTTATTTTTTTGGGGCTGCCAACACTTTACTGCACAAATGGCGGCAAATTCAAATCTTGCGTTAGTTTTGGGACACCCATTATATCGTGAACCAACCTTTAAAATCCGATTTTTTTCTTCAATTAGTACCCAAAGATCGAAATTCATCCAAGGACAGTTAAAAGTATTTTTTATTTTCACTTTTTTTTGTTTTATCTCTGAATAATTGAAAACTTATTTATTTATATTTTTTTCATTATTAATTCTAAAGTTGAATTAGGATTACAAATGTAGTCTGGTGGCATACGTATTTGTTACAAACATACCGTGGCTCAGTAAGGTAGCGTTGAATTATGAAATTAGCTCTAGTTTTTTGACAGTTGACAGTTATGTTCAAATCCCCAACAAAATCGAAGGTGCCGGGTATGTTATTATTATTAAATTTCCTAATTATTCCAAGAATATGTCAGTATCAGATCTCAAACATGGTGGTCTATAAATTCTACAGACACAAGTCGAACTAAAGCTCATGAGCTTGTTCTAAATATATTGAAATGGCAAAGTGCCATCATCAATACGTTCCTGACATACATATCAATTCTTCCTCCAAACCTATCATTTCTACAAGAAAAACCACTTGAAAATATTCTGATATTAAAGGAATTTTTATTTGAGCTTTGAACTCATGTCTCAGATATAACTATCAAATGAACATCAGTATGTAAACCGTTAACAAATTGTAATAAACTGTCAAACTTATGTAAATCATTCATACTACATAGATATTAAATTGAACAACATTTAAATGTTTAAAATTAGAATAATTACTAACTTGAGTGGGTAACTATAGTTTCAGATTCCTGTTTCGAAATATAACATCTCATAACGGATTCATTTGAGACAAGGTTATATTATTATCTTAGTTATTTCCTACATTAAATGAATTAAAGTTATATAACTTGATTTTGTAAAGTTTGACCAATGATTTTTTTTTAGTATGCGTGCGTATTTTTAATTTTATTTTGACTTTCATTATTTTATTTAAGCTAAAACTGCAAGCCTTTTCGAATATGCAGAAACTTATTATTTTCATTTAACTTCAGATATAAACCAAACTTCTAAATTCAAATTATCAGAATTTGTTAAAAACTTAAAAATATTATTTAAAAACTATTATTAGATTCAAAATGTATATTTTTAAACATATTAATTTTGGTAAAATTTAATTTAAATTTTCAATAATATGTAGCAAATTAACTCACTGTGGAGGAACCTAAAATGAGAACCGGACTAGTACAATACATCAAGTACCAAGAATACGGCCACACAAAAGCTTCAAAACAAAAGCTTTCAGGTGAACTTCAATGAATCGAAATTTATAAACGATAATGATCACATTCAACCAACTAATATCTGCCTATAGAGGAATGGTCTGGAAATTGTGTAATTTCGGCTGTTTACTGTCCGCCGAAGCACACAACCAAAAAGCCGCAATTTATCGATTATTTTAATGAGCTGGGCATTAAATTTCGCGCGGAGGGGCGATTATAAAGCTAAACATATGCAATGGGGTTCGAAATATTATTTATTATTTGCACGCACCAATGCTCAGGTAGAAAATTGCTTTGACTGGTCACCCGATCACTCACCAATAATAATCACTCTGAGTACCCGAGCTTTAAAAGCAGAACCACGTCAACGTTTAACAAATAAATTAACTAAATGGGCTCTATATAGGAATATATCCAAACAGAATTGCCAACTGTATATCCAACGCTGCACCCCAGAAGATATGGATGTGGCAACCAATGATCTCACACATATATTGGAAATAGCAGCAAAAGAGGCCACTCCTCATATTAACAGCTCTAATATACTGCAGTTAAACCAAGAAAAACGGACAATACGTTGGCTATGGGAGCAGTAAAAAACTCCTTTACTAAATTTGAAATTAAATAGGGATATTAAAGCTCTGAAAGGAGCATTGAGAGTAAAAGAAGAACAAGGAATCCAGAGTTATTTTAGTCGGTGAGCTACTATTATCTGTCCACTTTCCTGGGTGTGACATTGTTGATTCGGATGTGGTTGCCTCCCATCCACCTGAGGAAGTGGACGACTGCTTACACTACCTCTGCAGCTGTCCTACCTTTGTCGGAGCTAGATCCCAAGTGTTCTCGTCCGGATCTTTGAACGTAGATCAGTTAGCATCCATTCCTTGGTTCAAACTTTTACAGTTTGTTAAGATTGCAGTACTAATGTATTTATAAACTTAATTTAACTACATACATGTTTGATCTAACACACATTTAAAATAATTATTTATTATTCATGCATGATGATAGTTTTGATAAATTTACGAAGAACTATCTCATTTAAGTTAAAATTTTAAATAAAACAATTCGAAGGGTTTTTTTATTATGTTTTATTTTAGTATTTAAAGTTTAAATTTATATTTTATACAAATAAGTGTATATTTAATTTTATATTGAAGATTTTATTTTTAATTTTAATATTTTTGTTCAAAAGAACACGAAGAACTGAACTGTACATGAAATATTATATAAAACATTTGTATTTAAAGCTATTGTACTAGATTTTTAAATATTGTATATAATAACTATGGGATGCGTACCATACTAAAATTCAGTACGTTAACAATGCATACTAACAATAAGGATTTAACATAAGTTAAGACTTAGAAATAATATTTTTATTTTCTTGAATAAACAAAGATTCTAGAATAAAGCCATTGTTAACATTTTATATATTTTTTGACATAATCTACTACGAACGGCGTTTGACTTACCCAAAGCATCTTTACACAATCTATCATTTTACTTATAACGTTTCTATTTCGTTTGCCACTTTTTATTTGAATTCTGTCATTTATATTAATTTGATGTTATAAATTTAAAACTAGCATTATTATTCGACAGATATATGTAGTAAACTTAACATTAAATTTATTTACTTTTAATGATTCGGAAATAAAAATTAAGAGTGCCAAAGCTAATACTTGCTTAATCGTAAATATCAAATAAATTAAATCAAACAAATAATAACGATTTTGGCCTTCGATACCTAGACAAAACGTATGACTTTTACAGTGTTTTTTTATTGCGCATTTAAAGTAGTGATAAATTTAACTCATCTATCTGAAAATAAACTTAAACGAACACACAGAATTAGTAGAAAATTTATAGTAATAGTAGTATGTACTCGTATTCTCGTAATAATAATGATGTAAACGAGGAAAATTAAGAAAATGATATTTCTCAAGACGAGTAGAATATCTTAAGACTATTGTATTACATCATGATTGTTATAAAAACTTGAATTGTCTGAAGCTGAACATCAACAGCAAAATGATAAAAAAAAAAATAAAAAAATAAATAAATAAAATTCTGCTTGAGAACTATTAAATTAAATAGAGTAGTGTATACTGTATTGTCTTGTCTATGAATTTTAATTTTTAATTTATATTTATTTATTTTTATTGTTACGATTATAACTTATATTTTTATTATTTCATTCTTATACATATTCTTATAATTTTAATTGTCTTATTCTTATATACTATACTATGGTGAAATATGTATGTTTATTGTATACATACGTATATATTGTTACATAAGTGATTTTGATCGTTTATTATAATATTTAATGATTGTAAAGTCCTCGAAAAATAACAATCAACTTGGAATATAATATATTTGATGTATACGTACGAGTATGTTATGTATAACAACAAAAAGTTTATTTGCCTTTTCGTTTTTTGTACACACTTACATATATGTACTCGTATATAGATACTGTTGTTGGCATGGGTTTTATTCATCAAATGTCTTAAGTAGTGTTTAGGTCTTAAGTTTTTCATTAATCATTCCTAGTATGAAAATATTATGTAAGCAGTTTATACATATGTACATATATACGAATATACATTTATACATAAATACATATATAGGATTTCATTATGTTTATAACTATGTACATAATACATATGTCCCCACGATATTGTTTTATTGTTTGAACATAAAAATAAGCTAAATTAGTAATTTGATGATCTATTGCCCTACATGTTTATATACTCGTATGTATCTTGATAACGAAAAGGAGATAAAACCTTTTCATTAAAGAAAATTTGCCCTGGTAAAAATACTTTGAGATGATTGTGACGCCGTTTGAATATTTATTATCTTATAGTGAATTTTAATTATTGCAGTAGTAAAATTTATGACGCTCACAAAATAATGATTAAATTTGTATGTATGGTTCATCCTAGAATTAGATCATTACTATATATAGTTGTCACATTTATTTCAGCTACATTGTTTAAAATGTCATTCTATTCAATTAGAATTAGGTAAAAAAAAATTTGTATTCAGCAGCTTTGTTTATACTTTTGGAACGTACGAACACAGTAACATTGTTTTACCAGAACGAAATGACAATATTTCACTGGTTAGTACACTTGTATCATAGACGAAAACCCGTTCAGGTCAATCTTTTAGTAACGAAAGTTACGTAAAAACATTGTTCTTAGTGACTTTTTGTATCATCGACGATGCTAAATTTATATGATTTTATCTATCCAAACGATACACCTTATCCGAATTACAAGCTTACCATATTTTGCTGGCTTTGGCAGAATATATTGGGTGACCTAGGTTTGACCTTTAAAATATTTTGCTCGTCAACTGGACGGTTATTCTTTGGTGCTATATCACTTTGATATATCACAGTTCGAGACTTTTTTTGTGATATAAATGTGAACAAAAAATTCTTCACGTCCAATCCTACGAAATGAACTTTGAGGGGAAATAATGAAAAAATGCATTATATGAACTTTTTTATGAAGAGCATGGAAAGCTTGTGATGTAAAATGTGATATAATTTAATTTCAAATAAGCGATTAAACGCATTGCTATTTAATATATTTCCATAAAGTAAGATTTATAATTATGATTTCAGATTATATGGGTGTGATTATAACTATATGAAATTACGCCAGCGAATTACGAGTGAACAAAAAAATGAGTTGGTGGATCGTGTTTTGTCAAATTAATGAGTAGCTATACAAAACATCAGAAACCAAAGTTTAGGGCTAAAGTAGCAGAAGATTTAAATGGCATTGAAGGAACCACAAAATCTGTCAGCGAGTGGTAAAAAGTAAATGTTTATCAACGTACTCATATAAAATTATTATTAATTTTCTTTACTCATTACAGTCGTTTTATGATATAAGAAATACCCTACGAGGGAAATTTAAGAAATCAAGAAATCACGCCGACAGAACAGCAGGTGTATGTATTTGTATGTGAAAATTTTAAAAAAAATTACCATATATGTAACACACTTTATTTTTTCTTCTAGGCGCCTAATAATATCCCAAATTTGTTGACAACTCGCGCTTCCGTTGAACAGGTGGAAGCTCATACAGTTGCTCGGGATAAAAGATGCTGGTTCACCGAGAACGTCTGAGGACCTCAGGCCATCGTACATATTCGTTAGCCTTCGACAATGCAAGTTTACCGGGGCTAGTTCATATAAATAAATTACCCAGGCCAGCAGCTAGCATGTCAGGTAGTCATGTAAATTATCTTAGGTTAGGTTATGTAAGGGTGGCCGTCCTAAAGGACTAGCATAGACACAAAATTAGTCCATAGCTGTACCAAATTCGAGTTTCCTCCTCTTCACTCGCTAAACCATCCTGAGCTTACCAAGAAGCGTTTAAAGTCCCGGATATCGATCTTACTAAGATCCGTGAGGTCGTTCAAAGAGGAAATTCCCATAAATTTTGTTCTGCTGCACGCCAGACTAGGACAGGTGCAGAGCAGATGGAGTACATTTTCCTTCTCCTCATCATCACCACAGCTGTAGCAGAAATCGTAGGCTGGGACCCCCAGTCTGCTCGCATGTATCCCAATGGGACAATGTCTCGTTATAGCTCCCACGACCATGCCAATATGGTGCCGTCGAGGCGATATCAGTTGGCCTGATCTGGACCGGTCAAGTTCAGGCCAGATCTGTCTGGTTATTACACACGAACTGTCATTTGACTATCTGACGTTCGTTTCTTTTATGACTTCTTCCTGAAGCAGCAGTTTACATGAAGCTAGCGGTATCTTTATATCCCGCCTGCTTTGGGTTAATAGGCGTGCTGTACCGTTACGGGCCAACTCATCTGCCATTACATTCCCTGCGATATTGAAATGCCCTGGCACCCACGTCAAGCGGATGTTGAACTGATCAGCCATCTTCTTTAAAGATGCCAGACAGTTCTGGGCTACCTTCAACGTCAGGGAGTATGAATGTGGCATTTTAATAACAGCCATGCTTCCGTAAAAATGCGAATATCTCTCTTAGATATTATATTATACTTCAACCAGTCCATGGCTTCCATTATCGCGATCAGTTCAGCTTGAAAAACGCTTCAAAAGGCGGGAAGACGAAAAGAGAGGTTAACCCCTAGTGCCTCAAAGAATATACAGCGCCTCATTTTCCATTGCCGTTTCGTTCACCCAGTCTCTGGTGGGAAACTCAGTTTGGAATTTCATCTCAACAGATGGCAAAGGAATAGCGTAGTCGGTAGCTTCCGGGATACCCCTGTTGCATAGGATAGATGAGTGCTATGCATTGTTACAGGTTCACATAGATATGGATTTGAGGCGCGAGGTAGCCAAGCGTGCACTGCTAGCGCTCACTCAGCCTACTAGGATATTTACCGAAGACCGCAATAGCAACGTCATCCGCGTAAGCAACCACCTTAAAGCCTTGCCCTTCCAGGTTTAGTAACAGGTCATTTATGACCAAGTTCCAAAGAAGGGGGGATAGAATCCCATTTTGAGGTGTCCCTCTGCTCACGTATCTACTGGCAGACGTCCCACCCAGTTAAGCTGTCACGATCCTGCCTCTAAGTATATGATCTATCCAGCCTCTGAGTGACCCGTCTACCCCCAGACAAGCAAGGGCCCGAGTTATTGCCCCCGGTTTGACGTTGCTAAAAGCCCCCTCTATATCCAAGAAGGTTACCATTGAATATTCCTTATATTCAAGTGATTTCTCAATCGGGCCTATAAGGGAGTGGAGAGCTGTTTCCACCGATCGTTCCTTACAGTATGCATGTTGAGATCCCGACAGCTCGCCCGGCTTGATTGAGCCTCTAATGTTAGCCTCTATTAGCCTTTCCAGTGTTTTCAACAGGAAAGAAGATAGGCTTATAGGCCTAAAGTGTTTGGGATAGCAGTGAGAGGTTTTACCCGCCTTAGGTATAAATATTACTTTTACTTCAGCCCATTTTCTAGGAATGTGACAGAGTTTTAGGCTGCCTTTGAAGATAACTTCCAGCCAGGGTAGGGTTAAGTACATAGTTCGCTGGATATCTGCAGGGATAATGCCATCAGGTCCTGCCAACTTGTATGGCTTAAAGCTGTTTATTTCCCATAGGATATTCCGCCTTTTTACTATATGACTTACAGAGTCTATACCCCTATTTATCATGTGTCTCTCCGGAGCTAGTACCGAGCACTCCGGGAAATGCGTTTCTAGTAATAGCTCCAGGGATTCCTCACTACATGTAGTCCATGAACCATCCGGTCGTTGTAAATAACCCGGGATGGAGGGACTAGAACATAGTACTTTGCGTAGCCTGGCCGCCTCCGAGGATTCCTGTATATTGCCACAGTAGAGCTTCCAGGCCCTCGTTTTGGCTGCTCTCATCTCGTATTTGTAGGTTTTGAGGACTTCCTTATAACAGTCCCAATCTGCAGCAGCATTTGTGTTCCTCGCTTTCTTGAACAGTCTCCTGCATTTCATACGAGTACCTTGGAGTACCACCAGGGTGGCCGAGATTTACACAAGGGCCTACTGATAGGACATGCACCTAACATGGCTTTGCTAAAAGCATCAGATAGCTTGGTTACTAGAGCATCTAGCTCCTGTGTAGATGCAGGAGAGTTTGGAACCGATACCGGTAATAAGTTACCCAGAATGGTCCTGAAACAATCCCAATCAGTTTTCATCCTATTTCTGAAGGGTGGTTTGCTAGTGGGTTTTGTATCCACTTCGTACTGGAGATAACAATGGTCAGAAAAGGAATGGTCTTCGGACACTTTCCAGTTCAATGTCTCGGATTTTATTAAGGAGAGGGTACTCTCCTTAATAAAATCCGAGACAAGTGTGATGTCCAACACTTCCTGTCTATTTTTAGTAATAAAGGTCGGCCTACACCCGATATTTAGGTAAGTACTTAAAATAAAATCAAGGAGTAACTCATCTCGCCTGTTTATATCTGTAATTCCCCAGATTGAGTGATACGCATTAGCATCGCTACCCATAATGACTCCTACCTTTCGTTTTCGAGCCTCCATTATTGCACTGGCCAACCTACCTGGTGGTATATTTTCCTCCTCATATGGTAGGTAGGCCGATATTAGCCAGAGATTTTCCCCATCCATCTCGATGCTAGCCACCACTACTTCAGCGTTGCTGTAATATAGTAGTATAAAAATGTTCAGATTATTTCTAGCGAGAATGCAGGAACGTATCTTGCCTTCATTTTACGCATGTATTATTTTATATTTGGGAGTTCTGAGGCCCAGCCCCCGGTCACCATTGACCCAAGGTTCCTGAACCAGAACCACATCAATGGACTCAGATTCGTTTTTTAGCAGAAGGGCCGCCGAGGCGGCTTTATTTCAACAAGATGATGCCACATGCCATACAGCCCGTGAAACAATTCAATTACTGCGTTTCCTAATCGTGTACTCTCTCGTTTCTGTGATCAGAACTGGCCCCCTAGATCTTGTGATTTAATACCTTTACATTTCTTTTTATGGGGTTATTTGAAGTCAAAATTTATGTCAACAAGCCAACAACCACCCGTGCATTACAGTAGGAAATTATACGCTGCATCAACGAAATTCAGCCACATTTATGCAAAAAGGTCATTGAGAATTTCCATAAAAGAGTGCGTATGTGCCAGCAGCTGTGGAGGCCATTTGCCCAATGTGATATTCCATAAACAACCCTATCCTATGTTTTTTATGATTTAATAAAAAAATCACAACCTGAGTACTAAAAACTGTGTTTCCTATTTAATTCAAATCTTGCGTTAATTTTGGGACTCCTTTACCCATTAAAAACTGTATAAACCCAAAGAAAGCGCCAAGACACGATTCTATTACCGGAAAAATAATCAGGGAATTACCTGATAAATGCATAAAACTCATAACTTCTATCTTTAATACGATTATGAGGTGTGGGTATTTCCCTAAAAAAATGGAAAATATCGCAAATTACAATGATTCCAAAGCCTGGAAAAGACAAAACACAAGTCGCACTGTACAAATAAGTATACTTCCAATGATTTCTAAACTTTTTGAAAAAATGGTATTATAAAAATTAAAACCAATATTATCTGAAGGACAGATTATACCAGTCCACTAATTTGGTTTTCGATTCCAACATGGCACTGTAGAGCAGGTGCACAGACTTTTTAGCACAGTTAAATTTGCATTAGAACAAAATAAATATTGTTCGGCAGTTTTCCTAGACATTGCGCAAAGTATTTCTAGAATTACTTATATATAAAGTTAAAACTCGTCTGCCAAAAAATGTCATGCAGTCCTTGAAAGCTACCTGTTTCAAAGAAAATACCAGGTTAAACACAATTCAGTCATTACTCAACTAAATGATATAAACGCAGGAGTTCCACAAGGCAGCGTACCAACAACTGATAAGGTGTCACAGCAACATTTGCATATGACATTGCGATCATGTTTTCACACAAAAATTCTCAAACTGCATCAAGACAATTGCAAGATCACTTATACAAAATTGAGAATTGGCAAAAAACGTGGCTGATAAAAGCGAATGAAAACAAATCAGGACACATAACATTTACGTTGAATAAGCTTACATGTCCAGTGGTTAAATTAAACAATGTCACCATCTCTCAACAAACAAATGTCAAATACTTCGGTTTCATCTTCTTCATTCTCAAAAATGTACTGGCTGATTGGAAGAAAATCAAAACTTTCCCTAGAATACAAGGTTCTAAATTTGATCCAAGCACACAGTTTGAAGTACCTTTCGAACCTGAAAACTCATCCCAATGAATTAGCAAGGCAACCGAAATATAGACGACTTCGCAGAGTAGATCCACTAGATCTAATGTATCGATAAATTTAATTTAACTACATATTTAAGCTATCACACATTTAAATTAATTAATTATTATTCAATATTCATGCATACTAATAATAAGTATTTAACATAGATTAAGGTCTTAGATAATAAATTTTTTAGATTGTAAGCTTTGCACACTTCTTATTAGTTTCTTAAATAAACAAAGATTTAAGAATAAAGCATTGGCAGTTTAAAAAAAAATGTGCTTGATCCAGAAACCACAGGCGCTGAAGCTTGCTAGAACATGTAAATAATTTGTTTTTGATTTTAATTGTATAATAATTGTTTATTTTAATTTTGTGGTGGGAGAGATCGAAGTGTTTGGAGGCAGTCACGGTTTTTTCACTGCGTATCTTACATATCAAGTGAACAGCAAAAAAAAGGATTTGTTTTTGCGGATGTCTTCATAAAACTTAATAGAAACTACTTCATTGATTCCGGTACACATATTACCAAACAATCACTTCACAACATTGCTGATTTATTAAGAAAATTATTTAAGCGCATATTTAGAGCAACTAAATAATAATTAATCTACAAAAAGTTTATGTATAATTTATTGACTGTTTTAATATCATTCCTAACGAAAATATATTTACAATATTTAAAAAATGTTCCAAACAATGAGAGTTGCGTTAAAAATTTGATAGTGTTAATTTGACAGTGTATAAAGACAAAATTGTTCTTCTGGAAATGTTCAATTAAAATCATTGCAAGCTTATGAGATATTTTAATCGTATTGTAAATAAAAACTCTATGAAGTCAAGAGGCATTCGTAAAATTGATTTAATTTACAAAATAAGGAACTTTAAAGCTCTTAAAGTCTTATTCAAATTCCAACGTTACAATTTTTTTTAATTAAAATAAAATAATTAAGTACGAAATAAAACAAAATGATAAATTGAAAAAGAAGTGGAAGTTAACTTTATGTAGTAAATTTTATTTTTACTTTGAGTTCCATATAAAACTAATTTCATTACATTTATGAAAAAAAAAAAAAATTCAGCTGAAATAAATTAAGAAGTTGATGATTTCAATTTTTTTTTTTTGATTTTATTCATAATTTTGCTTTAAAGAAATTTTATAATTAAATTATAAATGTACAATGACATAAATACATTTTTATTTTTATGTTTAAGTTAGATAAGGTGAACTTTATAAAGAGTAACTATAGTAGGGGATAGATACCAAAACTATACGAAAGCTTTATTTATTAAGTTAAATAAATTAAATTAAAATTTTAAACTTTTTTAAACTTGTTAATTTTACGTAATGTCATTTATTATATCCAGATAATTATTTAAGGTGAATGCCGGTTTGAAAGGTTGAACAATTTCACATTAATTCATTCTTATATATATATATATATATATATATATATATATATATATATATATATATATATATATATATATATATATATATATATATATATATATATATATATATATGTGTATGTATATACATACATACATATTTGAATTTAATGTTAATTTATTTAGACAGTTCTTTGACGGCGGATTATAAAAAAAAATAAGTTCATGAACTCGTTTATATAGCAGTATGGGTTATTTGTGCGCGCGTCATCACACTATCAATCATATTTGTTGTGCGCTAATTGATTGAAAAGTGAGGAAAATAATTTAAAAGAGTTTCGTTGTTTTTTCTAAATATTTTTTCGTTTATATTAAATAAAGTCTAACCAAAATCCAATTATAATTTTTTTTTTGCTAATACTTATATATTCTATTTTTAGAAAATTAAATAATTTGTGTGTTATCGTAAAATTTCCAAAAAAATATATTATAATTTTCTTGAATTTCAGTTTATTATTATGTCTCATTCAATTTATCAATTTAAAACCATCAATCACATTTTATGCGTTATTCCCGACTCAAAGCTGAGTGATCAAATGAGATGAATACCCTAATCGTGAAATTAAAAAAAAAAAAAAAAAAAATTCGTCTTATAGTCGCAAAAAGTTTAACATCTTTAATTAAGTTATTTCTTTTATAATTATTGTCATCAAATGAAAAATTAAATCAAATCTAATTTCTCCCCTTTTCGTTTTTTGTGTCGAATGTCGCCTATATTAACGTAATTTTAAATACGTTGACTACGAATATAATGGTGATATCGTCTACAACGGAGATGATGATGATGATGGTGATAAAATCATTAAACTTGGAACAAAGAAATAATGAAAGTGCTTGGAAAAAAAAAATAGAAAATAAAAAATTTCTTCGTCACAACAAGATGAAAACTCCTACTCTGATATAACAGTGCGCAAATACATACATTAGCGAAGGGATGGATGGATAACATTTTTATTTTTGTTCAAAATGTTATATTTACTTGATTGACTTTTAAATGGTACTCGCGTAATATTTTTGGAAAAACACAAAATTATAATTATTTTGATATTTATTACGGTGTAATGCCAAATGATTACATATAGATTGACGTATTTTTGTTGGAACACGTTTTCAAAGAATGTGATTTAATATTTTATTTTCAATTGTCCATATTCGATCTACTCCACGCACAAGCATACGAATACGAGCACATATATATTTGTTGTACGCTTGTACCTTTAATATTTTATGCTTAATTGGTATGATGAACTTTGAAATTTTCAGAATTAAATGGTGGTGGTTGGCTTGGATGTTGTCATTTCCAATTAAATATACCACCCAATGGCGCAGATACAAATTATTGATAGTCTTTATTTAAATTAGAACCAAATTTATAATTTAGATAATATATCAATTTCTATATGTATAAAGGATAGCATTACTGTACTCAAGTGAAAACATAAAATTAGTGATAATAGTTTTGAAGTCAATAGTTTATGCTACACGGTGCGTATAAGATATTAAACGTGCCGTATCTATTTAATTCTTGCAAATTAAAATATTTTTATTTGATGGTCGGATGTAAAGAGCTAGGATAAATAGCCGACCTCGCTAACCTTAAGGTTGGCAAACCTTACTCTCCAGACTTTAATCCGATTGAAAATTGGAAATTCGAAAACATATCAAAACCCGTAAGAATGAGCTCAAACGGATCCTTCAGGAGGAATGGAACAAATTTAGTTTCGTCTATCCCAAGGCATTTAAAACAGGTGTTGAAAATTAAAGGATATCACACCAAATACTGACAACTACAATGTTAATCATAAAAACACTATATTTGAGATATTCAAAATAAATTTTGTCCGAATATTATTGTAACACTTTTTTGGAAGTTTTTATTGAATTTTTAAAATAAAAGTGCGATTTTATAGAAGATTGTTAAATCTAGAATAATGTATCAAACTAATTCAGTCAAATAAATGATAACTATAAAAATAAGATAAAAATCAGAGTTTGGATCGTAATCGTAACTAAACATTTTTAAACAGTGGATCTACCCAAGTGCGATGGTACAGTCTAGTGTGACCTATATGCTCCTATTATGATTCTATATTATTATTATTATTAAAGTTGGCTGGAACCTAAGCAGGTTCCGCACTCAATGCCACTCTGTGCCCATGGTGCAAACCGAGGATTCTATCATAATTCGCAAATGCGCTCGGCTGCTCTGGCAAACTGTAACAGCTTAAACCATGGCAGGTATGACAATTGACATACATTTAAAAATTTATAATTAAGAAATCGGGACCTAACTATCTCGAAAGCGGGACAGCCACAGACAAAGTGAATGTTGTCATCGTCATCTTCAAGACAGTTGTCACACAAGGAATTTTGGACAAATCCCATTCTTTTTAAATGGTGTTTAAAACTACCATGGCCAGTCAGAATAGTGACCAGAACTCTCAGTTGGTCTTTCTTCAAGGATAGAGCAAACTTTGTGAGTCTCAGATTAGGTTCACAAATGAAGTACATAGCCACTCGGCAAGTAGTAGAAGCTAGCCAATTACGCTTAGCCTGCAAAAACATATAGTTTTTAATAGCTTCCTTACAACAATTAAAGGTCAGGGGCACTGCCGGTTCAGGTCCAATGAATCCCATCCTTGAACCCGTTTTAGCTAAAACTTCAGCTATCTGATTACTTTCAATACCACAATGAGCCGGAAGCTACATAACTCTGACACGATTATTAGAACAAAGGACGTTAATAAAATGTTTACAGTCCTTGACCAGTTTGGAAGTGATCATATGATTTCGTAATGAATTGAGCACAGGTTTACTATCACTGCATAGAATAATGTCTTTTCCGGAAACAGCGAGGTTAGAAGCGTCAATCGCACAACGTGTGAGTGCAATCAGCTCCGCTTGGAATACAGTGCAGTTCCGGCCTAGACTCCCGCATAATTGTAGGTCATGTTCAGAACAATAGGTTCCAAAACCTGCACCAAAATTAGAGTGAGACCCGTCAGCAAAAAAACACTAGCGACTGAGCCACCCAGTCCTTGAATTCTTGAGACGACCACGAGTTCCTCGTTGGATAAACCACCGAGAAAGAGATATCAAAGCAGAATTCTGCAAACAATTTGACATTAACCATATTAATCTCTGGTATACATGAGCTGAATAAATTGTAGATTAGTCTATGCCCTGGGATCAGGCCGAGAGCCTTCCACGCTCCAATACACTGCAGGCGAAAGGCAGCGGAGCATGCCGAGCCTAGGATGACCGACTGCAGTGGGGGCAGAAATAAAATTGCCTGCAAAGCAAGTATAGAAGAAAAGGACAAAGCACCCGTAATAGCTCGACAGGCCGTACCTTGTATGCTATTAGGCTTCGCAATGGCAGAAACTGACTTAACCACAGGCCACTAAACAACAGACGCGTAAAATAGCATAAGTAAAGCTAGTAATTTGTAAATAAACATCAGCATTTTGGGGGTCAGACCCCAGGACTTCCCAAATGCTCTTCTACACTGCCAGAAAATGGAAGTGACCTTTTACAGTTTTGTTTCAATATGAGATTTTCAGGAGAGTTTACTGTCCAGAATGACACGCAGATGCTTTACTGTGTCGGATCTAGCGATTGTTTCTCCAAAAAGAGAAGGACCAGACAGCTCTCCGGTATTCCTACGTCTGGTGAAGACTATCAGACTAGTTTTCGATGCATTAACGTACAGCCCCTTCTCCAGACACCACATTTCTACAACTTGGAGAGCGCGTTGCGTTAAGTCTGATAGTACATTAAGGTATTTACCCCTGAACCAGAACGACTAAGTCATCAGCATAACTCTGAGCAGTGAAGCCGGATTGCTGTAGTTTAACAAGTAATTCGTCGATAACCAAGAGCCACAGAAGAGGTGACAGAACACCTCCCTGGGGGCAACCTTTAGTAACTTTGACCGAAATGGACAGGGAGTCCAGCTCGGCCACGGCAATGCGCGACCGCAGCAAAGATCCAATCCAAGTAACAACGGTTTGGTCATTTCCAAAGTTTGAGCAGGCTTCAGTGATGGAAGCGAAAGAAGTACTATCAAAAGCACCCGCAATATCGAGGAAAGTGCCCACAAGAAACTCCTTAATACTAAGCGATCTTTCAATCCTCGTAAAAAGTTCATGCAGCGCAGTTTCACATGATCTCCCAACTCTGTAAGCATATTGAGTGCTACTGAGTGGGATGACAGATAAGTGATGATCCCTAATATATCTGTCAACAATTCTTTCCAGAGTTTTGAGAAAAGTTGAAGAAAGACTAATAGGGCGATTCTATCTATCGTCAACCTTTGTTCATTCTATCGTCAACCTTTGTTGTGTACACATCTACTGTGGACTAATAAGACTCAACAATTATTAAAGTGCTATACAGATAATTATTAATAACTATATTAATAATTGTAGTTTAATTTAATTTAATTTTGTCTGTCGGTAATCCATCATCTTTATAGTGTAAGAGTTCATGGATTCAACTGATCTGGCATCCGACTTCGAGTTTGCTAACCACGATATTATTGGTTGCAACTCGGATACACCGTCGGGTACGGAAAGTTTACTGCTGAACTCGGATGGCGATGGTATCTTTCTTGGAGCCGAGCCATCGCACTACAGCTAGACGTCTAGGCAAACGTCGTCGACAGCGTCTGCAAAAAAAACTGTCTGGCCTTGCACTAGGCACAATCACGGAGCAGCCCAGCACTTCCGCTGGCACTCCCAAACGAGTGCGTACCATAATCGGTACCACTCCAGAAATGGCGACGAGAAAGCCTCGCTCGTATGCGCAGACCGTCGCGGAATCTGCGATTAAAAAGTTCTGTGTTCGGGAGAACAATCCAGATATCTCTCTTGATGAGATGAAATTGGGTGTTTTCCGGCTCGAACTTAGTCGTCGAGTTCTTGACTCGGCTAAATCGTCAGGGTTTGTACCGCAGATGCATGGGTGCTATCTTTCAGATGGTGTCTTCAATTGCAGGTGCAACAATGACGAGACCTACAAGTGGTTTTGTGAGACATTCTCCAAAATGAAAGATGTTTGGAGTGGTTGTCTACTATCGGTTGGCGACCCCCCAAAACCATTTCTTTTACTAACAGTTCTTATTCACGAGTGTAGCTCGGCCGATATTACGGCTGTTCTTATTACTCTGGTATCCGCTAATTCCTGCATTAAACTGGTCATCGCCTCAGTTTATTTGCCGTATGACTCTTCTTCACCTCCTCCCTCTGAGGAACTCACTAATCTTATGACATGGTGTAAGAACAAGCGTACCCCTTTGGTGATCGGTTGTGATGCTAATGCTCATCACTCGATCTGGGGTAGTACGAACATTAATCACAGGGGTTCTTCGCTGTTTAATTATATAAGCTCCTCTGAGCTTGAGATTCTCAATACTTTGGAAGTGAGCCTACTTTTGTCAACTCTATCCGGCAGGAGGTGATTGACATTAGTTTATGCTCCATGTCCATTATTGATTTAATTTTAGACTGGAGAGTGACGGATGACATCCTCACCTCTGATCACAGGTATATTTCGTTTAATATCAACCTTAAACGACCACCTCTTAAACCTTACCGCAATCGGAAATTAACCGATTGGGGTCTTTTCTCTCTCGAGCTAGGTTCTTTACTTGCGCCACCGAGGGTTATTCGGTCGAGGAAGGACATTGAGGATCAAGCATCGTCACTTGCATTGGCAATTACGATAGCCTTTGAAAAATCATGTCCTATTATCACTAATCAAAAGATTCGGAACAAACCTTTCTGGAACTCTGATCTTAAGAAATTAAGGAAATCTACTAGGAAACTGAAGAACAAAGCAAAAAAGAATAAGCAACAGATTGACTGGGATAACTTCTTGTTAGCTCAAAAGGAATATAAAGAAAGTCTAAGATCCGCTCAAAAAGCCGCGTGGTTGAACTTCTGTGAGGAAATCAACAGTCTTTCTGCTTTCGCTGGACTCAATAAAGCTTTAGCTAAGAACAGTACGTGTAAACTGGATTCTCTTCGTCTACCGGACGGACAGCTTACCTACTCCAACAACGAAATTGGTGAGCTGCTCCTTTCGGCTCATTTTCCTGGTTGTGATATCGTCAACTCGGATGATGTTGCTGCCGATCTCACTAGGACGTCTGTTGCGAGTCCCGATTGGAGTTTGGCTCATAAGCCGATCAATCATGATGTCTTGCGATGGAGCCTATTTTCCTTTGCATCTTATAAGGCTGGCGGTCCTGATGGTATCTTTCCTGCTGAACTACAGCGGGGTTTTCCTCAAATTTAGGATCATTTGCTCCACCTTTTTCAAGCGTGTATTGCTTTTAGCACTGTTCCAAATTCTTGGAGCAGAAGTAAAGTTGTTTTTATCCCGAAAGCTGGCAAGTCCGATTATACGGATCCTAAGTCCTTTCGGCCTATTAGTCTATCCTCAACTTTTCTTAAAGCTCTGGAAAGAATTGTCGATAGATTCATTAGAGAACATTTTCTAATCACATCCCCACTCAGTAACATGCAGCATGCTTATAGAGTCGGTAAGTCCTGTGAAACCGCCCTACATGAACTTGTAATCAGGATTGAAAAATCCCTTTATAATAAGGAGTTTCTTGTGGGTACTTTCCTGGATATTGTGGGAGCTTTCGATAGCACTTCGTTTGCTACGAACACTACTGCCTGTACCAATTTTGGTATTGATCGCACCATTATCCTATGGATTGGATCCATGCAGTCTCGCACTGTGGAGGCGGAGCTGGATGATGTGTTAGTTTCTGTTAAGGTCACCAAAGGCTGTCCTCAGGGAGGTGTGCTCTCACCTCTGCTGTGGCTTTTGGTCTTTGACGAATTGCTTGTGAAGCTGCAGCAATCTGGCTACATTGCTCAGAGCTACGCTGATGATCTTGTTCTGACAGTCTCAGGCAAACATCTCAGTGTTTTATCCGACCTAACTCAACATGCTTTAACTATTGTGGAGGCATGGTGTGTTGAGAAGGGTCTTCACGTCAACCCTTCTAAAACTGATTTAATTGTCTTTACAAAGAAGAGGAATACTCTTGAATTATCTGTTCCCTCCCTTTTTGGGAGAACGATCACAAAATGTGACCACGTCAAGCACCTTGGTGTTATCCTGGATAGTAAACTTTCCTGGAAGAATCACCTGGACTACAAGCTTCAAAAAGCAACTGCCATTTTTTGGCATTGTAGAAGAGCCTTTGGGAAATCCTGCGGCTTAAGCCCTAGGATGCTTTCTTTTATCTATAAATCACTGGTCCTACCGCTACTATCGTATGCCTCTATTGTGTGGTGGCCAGTAGTTTACCTGAGGGCTTCTGTAGCCAAGCTTAATGGTCTACAAAATCTTGCTTGCAGAGCCATAACGGGGCCATTCTTTCCTTGCCTCAGATACGCACCTTTATTCTAGTAACAGCCTGTTCTGCAGCTTATCGTCTGAGGTGCATTGGGCATGGAATCTCTTCGGTTCTATCGTGGGACATCGACAAATTTTTAGTAATTATTCTTCATGTTTACCAGAAATCGATATGGTTAACGACAGACTACTACCCGAATTCCATTTCTCAAATCTTTTGTCGGTGGCTTATCCCTCGAGAGATTTGTGGAGTTCGCATGTTTTTCTTAATAAATTAAATGAGTCCATTGTCTTTTATTCCTATGGCTCTCGTTCTAACCTCAGTGCAGGCTTTGGAATCTACTGTCCTTGGACGGATCTGAGACTTTGCAGTAGTCTTGGTTCGCATTGTACTGTTTTTCAGGCGGAACTAATAGCGCTGACACGTAGTGTTATTGAGGCTTTGAGTTTTGCTATTAAAAATAAAAGTATTCTACTGTGTACAGATAGTAAAGCTATACTTAACTCTTTAAGAAATCCCTTGACTATTTCTAAACTCGTCAAGGAAAGCAAACAATTCATGAACCTTCTTTGTTCTAACAATAAAGTTACGGTCATGTGGGTTCCGGCTCATTGTGACATCATAGGCAATGAGATCGCGGATTGTTTAGCCAAAGCTGGCTCTCAATCAACTTTAATTGGTCCTGAACCAGCTACTCCTATATCTTTCAACTACGGGAAGAAAGTTATTAAGGATTACGCTTTGAAAGACTTAAGGTCTCAGTGGCTTGCGACTTTTGGTTGTCGTAAGGCGAAGTACTTCATTGGGGAGCCCAATTTGAGGTCCACGAAGTATGTTTTATCTTTAAAAAAGAGCCAGTTAAGAGTCTTGGCAGCGATTCTTACGAGACATGGCCGTTTTAAAGATCATCTACATCGTATGCGTTTAGCTCATGATGTTATTTCCGAGGACTGCCTTGAGGAGGATAACGACTCCCTCCACTTCGTGTGCAGTTGTCCTGCGTTCAGTTCTATACGAGTTCGGGTATTCAACTTTAGGTCTTTGAATTTAGGTCAGTTGTCCTCTCTGCCTTGGTCTAAACTTGTTCAGTTTGCAAAGGCAGCAGTGCGCGTTTGCGAATTGGGATAGAATCCTGGGTTTTCCGGCCAATTTTAATAATGAGGCGAAATGCCGTGGGATCGGTATAATCCGTCTTTCCAGCTTTCGGAATGAACAAATGATTCTAAATGTATTCTTCGTTTACCATAAAGGTATTAAACATATACCATGCTTTGGTGGTAAAATGGTGTAGTGCAGTGTTGCTAATATAGCAATTTCAGTCCCAGGTTTAGCACTATTCAATTTATTTTAGCTCCATAAAAATCTGGGGCCCTACTATGACTTTCGACTACTATTTTCGACAGCTGTCGTTTTCCTATAGTAGGCAAAGGTAGGAAAAGGTAAACAATAGTAAATTTATAATATTTTTTCTTTTTTCTTCCTTTGCCTACTATAGGAAAACGACCGTCGTCGAAAATCGCAGTCGAAAGTCATAGTAGGGACCCAGTTTTGCACCCAAGTGCAATTTGGCACTATATAAATCGAATAGGTATGCTAAAAAATTGACTAAATTTTTCTATATTTTCAATAAATTTACAGTTACACTTGACTATGTATAATTCATAATTAAATAAGGATTTTTATGCGAGCGAAGGTGGTCGGTGATCTTGTGCATAATGAGCGCCAATTCAATTTTCGTTTTCTTCTACCCTGTTTTTCGCCGAGTAAAGTAACCTCGATGGTTCAAACTTCGGATCAATATCGGTTATAACTTTCCGATATAATATGTAGACCAAAATTATTGAATAGAGTTGAATAAAGCGTTTTAATAGATTCTGATCCGACATAAACGATCTATTTTGAAAAAATGAGCTACAAATGTAAATATTTTAATTGATCCCAATCTAACATTAAAGTTATTTTATTAATAGCTTTTTGATAATAAATTTGACCACTGGTCTTACCAATTGAAAATTAAATTTTTGATATTTATAACTAACTGTGACTGTAATTAGAGAATATTTATTGTAAATATTTTATTTGATGACAATAATCTCATTTTATGAAAAGTTGTGCTTTTTTTGAAAAACTTTCATTTGTCCTTCCAATTATAAATTAAGTTTTTTATCATTTTATTCATCTGGCTTCTGCGATAACAGAACCAGTGTAAATTTTATTTGTTTCCGATCCGATATGAATGTTTTACTTATAATAAGATGAACGTTTTAAGAAAGGTTTAACAATTGTTCTAAAAGATTAGGTTTTTGTAATCATGTGCTTCTATAATTAAAAAACGAGTGTCAATATTTTATTTCACTCTGATCTGACATAAAAGCTATTTCTTGAAAAATTGAGCTTCTGAAAATAAGTTTCACATTATTGTCCTTTTTGTCCTCCTAGATTTATTTTATTATTTGTTTATTTAAAGAGAACAAATATTTGTTTCCGATCCAACATAAAAGTTATTATATGAAACAATGAGCTTTTTTAAAAAAGTTTCATGTCTGCCTTTCAAATTGAAAATTAAATGTTTAATAATCTTAATGATTTGCTTTTAAATTAAAAAACCAGCGTAATGGTTCTAATTGATTCCGCTGCAACATAAAATGGATTTATTAAAAGCAGAGCTTTTTTGAAAAACTGGACCTTCCACTTTGAAAATGTATATTTGAAATTTGCGACCATTGAATTATTTAGTTAAAGTGCAAAGTGTTAATATTCCAATTGACTATAATCCAACAAAAACTTCATTTATAAAAGATGAGCTCTGTGTTAGAAGGTGATCCTAATTGGAATTTAATAATTCACTATTTATTGATCATCTCCTTTTATAATTAAATAACACCATATTTATTATATGAGAATATAGGTATCATCTAATTGTAAATTTTAATTTTAAAAATTTTAATTAAAGCATAACGATAAACATTTTAATTGATTTCTAATTTAAATTTTTGATAATTCTAAATACATGCTTCTATTATTAAAGAGCAAATAAAAGCAATCCGACAAGTTAGGTTTTTTGAAAAAAGGTTTTATAATATTGCTCCATTATAAGTACACACATTGTGATATTTGTAATCACTTATCTGGTTCCTCAATTAAAACACTCTTGAAAATATTTTATTTATCCCTGATTTCGTTTAAAATCTATTTTATGAAAAGTTGAGCTTTTTCAAACTAAGTTTCACAATATTGTCATTCGAATTGGACATTAAATTCTTGATTTTTGTTATTATCTTTAATGTGTTTATAATTAAAAAATAAATATATACTTCCAATCTGATATAAAACTTCTTTTATGACAAACGGAGCTTTGAGAAAACATTTTCGTGTTTGTCCTTCCAATAGTAAATTAAAATTTTAATATTTGTAATCATTGGCTTCTTTAATTAAATTAAAGAACAAATGTTTATTTTTATATGATCCGCATTCGACTTAAAATCTCATTTTTGAAAAGTTCCTCTTTATGATGCAAAAATCATGAGTTTTACATTGGCCGGTCATTAAAAATTTAAAATCAAAAATGTATTACAAAAAGTTTATTAATTGGTGAAAGTTCTGCTATATGGACATATCAAACAATTTTTAACATGGGTTTTCACCTTTTTGGGGTCCAAAATAGTGATAACGAAAAGTTTATGATTCAGCTCAAAAAATAGTTTTATGGTACGAGGAGGTATACATTATATAATGTACAATTGCACATTTATTTCAAATTCAAATCAAAGTTCTTACAATCATGATAATTATATATAATTCAATCATAGTGATACTACACATATGTGTATGTTTTTACAATATTTTTGATGCTTCGATCAAATATAGAGTAATTCCGGTTTTTGCAAAAGGTAATTATAAAAATCTGCACAATCAATGATCATTTTATTCATCCATACTCGTACTTACATAACTGATAAAATTCCATTAATTGTGTCTATTTTCAAATGATTCCTTTGAAAATGAATTCTTTGGTTCAGTAAAATTTTCAGTAAAATTAGAGCTATAGAATTTATACACTTTGTGAAGCATAAGTTTTGGAATTTAAATTATAATCTAGCACTATCTTGACATCAATCTGGCTCCCACCAAAAATAATAGTTGGCAACAGTGGTGTAGTGGCATCGATTGATGGACGTCTGGTCCGTTTAACGTAAAATTTTCAAAAATAATTAATTCAAAGAATGGGTGATTACGATAGTGGTGCAGTATAGTATATTAAAATTTACTCGAAATGATAGTGTATATGTTAAGTGTAAAATCACACATCGCTTCGTTGGCCATGTACATAATTGCCAAAAAAGTTGCAAAAAATTAGATAATCACCGATTTATGTAAGATTTGTAATGATTTATATTCTACAGAGTTTGACTTTTTGCCACATACTATTTACAATTTACATGATCAGAATATAAATAGAAAATAATTTAAATGATGAAAAGTATCGTCGCTTTCATGTGATATCCAAACAAACTGTTCGAACAATTAGAACTATTTTATTTACATAGAAAGGTGATTTATATACATATCTTAATCTGTGGTTGTGGTTAGAACTCACTTTTTATTAAAAATTCACGAAAAGATTATAAATCTTTAAATAAAGACAAACAACATTTAGTAGGATTGAGCGCGAATAGATCTATAGCTTTTCCAGATTAAATTAAACTATTTCCAAGTTAAACGCAACTTTTTCCAACATAAACAGAACTATTTCCAAATTAAAAGCAACTTTTGCCAAATTAAATTAAACAATTGATGAAAATAAATTTAACTTTTTAGAATTAAAATTAACAATTTTCCATTTCAAATTAAGGTTTTTCCAAATGAAATTAAATTTTCATAAAATTGCATTTTTTAAATCTGCCAAGGTTTGTCGATTGAGATTCTAAATAGTCCAGTTTATTTTTAATGATTTTATTAGACTGACGGTGAAACAAATTAGGAAAACGGGGAAATTTAAAATTTGCGCCAATTTGAAAACGGAACAGAAATTTTCTTTGAAAAAACGGCCAAATTTGAAGCTTGTATCTTGGTGAAATAACGCCTTTCAAAAAAAATTTTGTTTTTAATTGAAGGAAATTCTGCATATTTTCGATACTGGAATTTGTTTATTTTATTTTGTTTTTTATGATTTTTTTGAGTAAAACAAAAGATGTCTAAAAGAAAATAAAAATATGCGGCTGTTTGAGATTGTAAACGAACTTTCTCGATATTTCATTCCAAAATCCAAATCAGCCATTTTATAGAGAATTTAGAAACCTTAAAAATGTTATTGTGGAAAATTCTGTGCAAACAATGCTATACTGCAAACGCATAATTACTTCGTTGTCGACGATTACCAGTCAGACACGGAATTCTAACAGATCGACGTGATCTTAATCGAGAAGATTTCAACCGATTTATTATCATTTGTTTTGATATTTGGTTTTGTAGTGGTACATTATTTATTTCAATTTAATCTGGAAAAGCTTTATTTATATTTCAGTAAAATATTTTTATTTTATTAAATTCATTTTTTATAATAATTAAAAAAGAAAATTTGTTTGAAATGCGTTATTTCACCAAGATACGAGATGTTTCGTTTTAAAATTGGCGCAGTGTAGTATCATTATTTTGACTTTCACTGTTTTCCGGTTTTCCTAATTTGTTTCACGTCAGTCTAATAAAATCATTAAAAATAAACTGGATTATTTAAAATCTCTATCGACAAACATTGGCAGATTTAAAAAATGCAATTTTATGAAAGTTTAATTTCATTTCGAAAAAGGTTAATTTGAAATGGAAAATTGTTAATTTTAATTGAAAAAAGTTAAACTTATTTTCATCAATGGTTTAATTCTGTTTGGAAAAAATTTAATTTCAAATGGAAAAAGTTTCTGTGAATTTGGAAAAAATTGTAATCTGTTTGGAAAAAGATTAGTTTCATTTGGAAAAAGTTGCGTTCAATTTGGAAAAAGTTCAATTTAATCTGGAAAAGCTTTATTTATATTTCAGTAAAATATTTTTATTTTATTAAATTCATTTTTTATAATAATTTGGTATTTAATTATATCTATTTCATATTATAATATCAAGTAGACAAACTACTAAGGAAGTGGTTCACCAGCAGCAGCAGGGAGTTGCATAAGCATGTCCAAAATATAGTTAGAACAATCGGTAGCAGTAATTTGGTTTGCCGATTGTTCGATAACCTTAACCAGGTTATGCTGAACTTACATCCGCCAACACCTGCCTTGCATACGAGAGAATATGGAGGCAGAAATCTGAAATTTAAATTATATGATTCGACCAGCTCTCTGACCTGCGTTGTTTTATGGATAGCTGCATTATCCATAATGAGGGACACATTTCAAAAGGTCGTTTTGAAGTTGTTACCACCATAGGAGGTCTATTTAATCTAGATATTTGATTTTTCTGACATAATTCACATTTTTGTACAAATTTTTTAATTCTGGATAGATTCGGTGACGGATCGCTAGCTTTAATCTGCGAACGAATGATAATATTAATGTCGTTATTCTGATCGGCAGAATGGTGTTCAATTCTACTCAGAGCATCAGCATTAACATTGTATTTGCCTGGTTTGTATATGATATCAAAGTCAAACTCGTCGAGCTCTCTCCTCCATCGCATTAATCGGGATGACAAGTTTTTTGCTTTATTAAGCCACACTAGTGGCTTATGATCAGTAATAATGGTAAATTTTACGCCATACAAATATGGACGGACGCGTTTTACAACAAAAACAATTGCGAGCAACTCCTTCTCGACAGTGGAATAATCTTTCTCAGATTTATTTAGTACCCGGCTAGCATATGCCACGGGCAGATCATCATCGCCATTCCGCTGTGAAAGAATTGTCCCAAGTGCTGTGTCGCTAGCATCAGTGGTGACATAAAATTGTTTATTGAAATTAGGATACTGTAAAGTTGGAGGTTCGATTAATTTTTCTTTGAGCTTTCGAAAATTTTCTTCACAATTGAATCGTGCATTCTTTTTAAGTAAGGCATTCAATGGGTAGGAAAGTTCGGAAATTTTTTCAATACATCATCGGTAATAACTAATAACCTATTAAACCTAGGAAAATTTTTATTTCTTTTTGATTTTTGGGAGTCGGAAAATTAAGAACTACTTCTATTTTTGAGGGATCTGATTTTATTCCATGGTTAGAAATTATGTGACCCAATAGCATATTTCTTTACGAATAAAATTACATTTTTTTGGCTGTAGTTTTAAGTTGAATTTTCTAAAGGTTTGGAAAACTTCAATTAACTTTTTGTTATGATCCTTAAGTATGTAACCGTAGACTACTACATCGTCCAAGTACACAAAACATTTCAGTCCGTTTAAACCTGATAAAACATTATTCATAATGCGCTGAAATGTGGCTGGAGCTCTTCAGACCAAATGGCATTCTAGTAAAATGGTAATGTCCGGTCTGAGTGCTAAAAGCAGTTTTCTGTTTATCATTGTTGCTAAGTGGAATCTGATGATAACTGTCTGATAAATCTAAAGTTGTGAAATAAACGGCATCACCCAACTGTTCCAGAATCTCGGTAATATTTGGTAGGGGAAAAACATTATTTATGGTCAAATCATTTAAACGGCGAAAATCTACAACAACATTCATCGTTGGATTTTTTTGGAACGACAAGCAATGGAGAGTTAAAAGGACTTGTAGCAGCTCGAATATTCGACTCACCGATATTCGATTCTGCCACAAACAAAACAATTAGTGAAATTCAAATATAATCCAACTTATTTGAATTAAGCGTTCACTAACCCCATCACATATCAATCTATCCAACCAACACTATCCAATAACCGAACCATTACTATAAAACATTTATAGTAAAACCATCGCCATCCAACCAACATCACCACGAACTAACAATGTTCGGTGATGCAATAAATATCCACTGCACTACATAAGTGCAATGTTGACCGTCGCCGGCGTTCCTTCAACACAAAACGAACACGAAGGCGACGTCATCATACAACAACAAAACAAAACAACAAACTAATTGTCGTCCATTGCGATTTCAACTTTTTACGAGAACATACTTGTACAAAAACGGTGGTGAAAAATAAATAATTAAATAATTAAATAAATAAATAAATAATTATAACAATAAATAACTAATTAAATAAAGAATTGAAATTATAAAGTTTTAATAAATATAATAATAAATTACTTGTATACAAAAATAATCATAATAAAATTTATTTTGATATACATAAAATATTGCTATGTGTACGTGTTTGAATTTAATAAGTCCATACTGGAAATAAATAGGAGACAAATCCTATAGACTATTACTATTTTCAATTACACCGCTTTTAAGCATTTTTTCGACTTGAGTATTAATTTCAGACTTAGCTGAATGAGGAAAACGATACGGTTTAATATGAATTGGCTGGGCATCGGGATTTAACGGAATATGATGATATCCAGCATTTGTCATTGATAGTTGGTCACCTGGTAAATGGAATATATCGTTGAACTCTCGACAAACATTAATTATAGAAGATTTTTCCTATTGGTTCATGTGGCTTGTATCAATCTCATGCTCTAAGATTTTTAATCTATCTTCTAAGACATTTGACCAAGGATTTAATGTATATTTACACATTATTTACACATAATAATTTTCTAAGGTTGTAGGTTGATTTACATTTGCGACGTGTGACGTGTGGCGTGTGGAAAAACCGTGACACTTTTTTGACAGCAATTTACATATGCGACGGATATAGCCACGCATACATACATTTAGTTGATATTTTGAGCCATAACCTATAAAAAGTTATACATAACTCAAAGTGAAGTAATTATAAAATTTATAATATTGTTTAATAATTAAAATGTTGAAGAATAATCAAATTAAAAGAAAAAAACTTAAGGTGCTTTTAGTATTAGCAATAATACAAATACAAAAATACCAAAAATCAAGAAGATGTTGGGTAAATGAATTACTATTAAAACGGAACGAGCAAGGCCATTATAACAATTTGGTGGCAGAAATGAGGGTTCATGAACAAATGAAGTTTTTTAATTATCACAGAATGTCGGTGGAATTATTTGACGAATTGCTCGACAAAATTAAAAGCGGCATAGAAAAATTAACTTTAACTCGAGAACCAATATCTGCAGGAGCACGACTTTCATTAACGTTGAGGTAAATATGCTGAAATAAAAATACATAATTGAAAATTTTAGTAATTATTTTGATTTTAGATACCTAGACATAGATACTTAGACACTGGCATACGACTATCGAGTTTCGGAAGCATCAGCAAGTCACATTATTGCCGAAACATGTGACGTATTATGGAATTCCGTTTCTTTCTTCTTTCGATACGTTGTCCAAAACCAAATGGAAATCGGTGGAGCGGGGATTTAATAATAAATGGAATTTCCCAAATTGTATTGGAGCTCTTGACGGCAAACATATCACAGTGCAGGTAATTTTAATAATACGTGGCTCTACTATCAAGATAATTTTTGTCTTAATTTTAGGCTTTTCAAAATAGTGGAAGCAACTGTTTCAACTATAAATCATCGCACAGCATTGTGTTAATGGCAGTTTGTGACGCTGATTACAATTTCCTAGTTGTAGATATAGGAGCATCAGGACGATTCAGCGACAGTGGTATATTTAGAAACACAACTTTCGGTAAAGCATTGATCGAACAGACCTCTTTTTTAAATATACCCTCGGACACATTTTTACCCAACAGCACAATAAGTGCACCACACGTGATTGTCGGTGACGAAGCTTTTCCACTAGGGAAGCATTTAATGAGACCATTCCCAGGGAGAAACTCTTCAAATTTACTACCTCAACCAGAGTCAATATTTAATTACCGTTTATCTCGAGCAAGGCGAGTAATAGAAAATACATTTGGTATTTTATCAGCAAAATTTAGAATTTTTAGAAAGCCCATCCACGCGAAACGGGAAAACGTAGTGAAATTTGTAAAGGCGGCAGTATGCTTGCATAATTACATAAAAAAGAAAAATTTATTATATTGTCCACCTGGATATACGGATGTTGAAAGTGGAAGTGGAGAAATTATTGAAGGACGATGGCGTCGAGAAACCGCAAGTGACAATAATGGAGCTCTACAACGCATTGGCCGAACTGGTTCCAACAATCCCTCGTCAAACGCTGTAGAAATAAGAAACAATTTCAAAAATTATTTTAATGAAATTGATATCCTTCCGTGGCAGCAAAATAGAATATATCTCTTAGAAGATTTCAATATTCAACAAAAATAAAAAACAATGGAATAAATAAAAATAAAATAATTTAATTCACATTTCTATATCTAAAATATTATACATATATAACTTTAATTATTATTATTATTATTATTGACTTTTTTAATCCTTGTACTTGGCCGTGCACATAATATTTGAAATTTCCAGACGAACACGTCTCTGCTCGCTAGGTTCCATTTTTTTCATATCAGCCGCCAAGGACATGCAGTAGTAGTCTACTGAATCGTACTCTGGTGTTGGCTCCTTTAAAACAGCTATGAGTTGGGAAATGTCCGTTGATTTATCTGAAATAATAAAAATTGTTTGTCTTTATAATTATAAAAGGCTATTTCATAAACATACTTGTTTCGGTTCGATTTCTTTTTGGTGTTGATGCCACAGCTCCAGATGATGATGATGATGGTAATGTAACAACTCCAGATGACGATGATGCCGAATTTATAAATAAATTATCTTCATGTGTTTCGGGATCCGTTTCCATGAAAAATGATCGCAACGATGTGCTTGATGAATTATTATCCATGCTATGTTCATCAATTATTGTCGAATTAGCTGCATTGTGTTCAAAACTGCTTGCAAGAAATCTAAGCATATAAGATTTTATTATTATTATTATATAGATCATATTATATAAATTTATGTATACATACTTTGGATTATCTTTTAAATAGGGTTTAAGGAATGCCATTGAAACAAGCAAATATGAGTATTTCCTGGACTTTGCGGCACTTCCATTTTTTTCTTTTTTATTGAGCTCGGAATACCGCTCCCTTAAACGTTTCCATTGTTTTTGGCATACATCAACTAAAAATGTCAACAAAAAAAATTACTTTTTATTTATTACAAATAAACATAAAATCATATAAAACTTTACCAGGCATTCCAATTTCGATGGCAATATCGTTCCATATCTTTTTTCTATACCCATTATTTTTATATAACGCATGTGTTATATCATATAGAGTGCACCTTTTCTCTACTGCTCTGATTAGCTTTTCATCAGACATATTATTTTTTATTAAATATTTTCAAATTTATTTTTCTTATTTCAAATTTATTAAAGACACCAAAAACAAAACCACCAAAAATATGTGTCAAAAACGAAATGAAAACAAGATATGTATAAAAAAACTGCCGCCATGTTTTTTAATAAATTTTTATGTGTGTATATGTGAACCGTCACGAAAAAGATAAAGTTGGTTCATGTCTCGACGTGTAGCGTGTGCCGTGTGACGAATGTCAAAATATTCGTCTCTGATTGGCTACAAGCGCCCGTCACACGGCACACTTCGCATATGTAAATCAACCATGTTGGTTCAATATAAATATCATTTAAATGTATTGGATAATCGTTCGTATTAATAACACTCACTGTAGCAAAAGAGTTGATGATTCGAATGACGGCGTTAGCTATGTATACGCCTGGTTTAAGCATTTGTGAAGAACATAAAAAGTCGTTGTCACGATTAGTTTTGAATCTCATATTAACAATTTTTTCTGTACGACTGGGTATTTCGATTGTAGGGTTGTTGGAGGAAAGATTTAAATCAAAGTAGTTAATGTTATCTGAATTTGAAGGTAATTGAATCAGATTTCTTGAGTAATCAATTTTACACTTATTCTTACGGAGAAAATCATTTCCAATAATTCCAGCACAATTTATAGGGAATTCATTTCGTACAATATGAAATTTTTGTGTAATAACATTATTTTGTATATCTATTTTTGAAGTACACACTGCCAGGGTTTCGATAGATTCGGAGGTAATACCTCTTATAGTTAATTTCTTATTTGGGAAACAATCAGTGTCGGGTTTGATCAGCCCTTTCTTAATAACGCTAATGTCCGCCCCAGTATCAACTAGAAAGAATTGAGGTTCGTGTAAAATATCAAGGTTAAGTTTTACAAATTTTATATCATTATCAAAATTAATTGTAAAACAAAACAATTTGTTGGTTTTAACATTGTTTGTATTATTTCTTGAATATGAATAATTATTAATAGGGGAAATCGGATGTAGGCTTAAATATTTTGAACCTTCACCGCTACATCCTTCGACTCTCGGTGAAGTTCGCTTCGGTTTTCCCTTAGTTGTGATTGCGAAGTTGACGATTTTTTTTCAATAGATTGGTTTCTGGTTCTATTTGACCTTTCACGGCTTCGGCAAACACTTATGTGATGACCGAACTTTTTGCAATACGCACATGGATATTCGATATGATTAACTCGTGAAGCACCAAGATTATTAGAAATGGTTGGAGCTTGTGAAAATGTGCGCGAAGAAGTTGGTCGATGGACATTGTAAGTTGAATTTGATGAACTATTTCGAAATTGTACGAGATTAGAATTCCGATTAAAACATTGCGATGCGATGTGTCCAATTTTTGAGCAAATTTGGCAGGTTGATTTTTAGAAGCAGAAAAGGTATTAGTTTTAACTGTTTGAAATCGATTTGAATTCTCTTCTTCAATAGTTTTAGCAATTGCATCCTTCACATTTTCAAATCTACATGCTTTAATCAACAATTTCAGAGGATCTTTAAGGCCATTCTCAAAAGCACGTAAAGCTGTTTTTAAATTTTGTATTTTTGATATTTTCATTAAGAATTCCTTTCTCGGACGTTGCAGAAATACATGAAGTGTTAAGGTCAGCGAGAAGGTTTTCGATTCGAATTCCAAAATCTTTAACGTTTTCGTCGAAACGTTGACAACATTGTACGAGATCAACCTGTATATTTTCCAATGCTCTTACAGATAAAAAATTTTGGTTAAGTTCTTTTTGTAATTCAGCCCATGTGGTATAAGTTCCTGTTATTACAATTTTATTATACGCACTGTCCATTAATTTGATTTGTAGTAATTCTAAAAACTCTGAGATTTCTTCCTTTGATTTTACGTCTTTATAAATGAGATTACAACATTGTAAAAATCTGTGTATTTTATCTGGAGTTCCGTCGAACTCAGGTATAAGTTTAATAGCTCTATCAAAATTAAAGCTTGACATAGTTGAAGTACAAGGTTTTACGGATATTTTGTGTAAAAACTTCGTATCAATTGGGTTTAAATTTTTTGTTTCAATGATTAACGGCAATTTAAAATCAAAATATGGTAAAATTTCGGTTATTGGACTGACGCCAACAGATGGTAATTCGTTATTTAACGCTTGTTCCGAATTGTTTTTATGAGTTTCTTGCTGTTGTACAATTTTAATACTTCTACTTCGCAAAACTTTGAAATTTTTAGAATTTGTATTCATTTATTTTTTAAGTATTGATTAACATTTAAATATAATTAGTTCGATAGAATTTAAATTTAATCAATATGATACGATAAAATAAAATGATCAAAGTATTAGAATTAAATAAATAATTCAATGTTTTAGTAACAATAAAGAGATATTAATTTGAATTTATTTAGTAATATTGTTTTTTAATGAATTTTGTTTTTAAAAATTTTTGTTTTTATTTTTATCTTTTTTTTTTTTAACTTTAGAAATGGTAATAAAACTTACAGTTAGATTTTGTTGTACCAATATGATTGTCATCAGAATCAGTTATATTCTACTGATTTAGTTGTTGAGTTTTTACAATATGGATGATCATCTGTTTATTGATGAGTTAAATCAGCTGTTTATAGATGGATTACGAATTTTCGACTATAGCTGTCATTGAAATTAATTGCGGTTGATATAATCACCTCATCTAAGATAGTATTGTGATCTAATTTCATTTGGTAATATAATAATAGTTGAATTATGGTTACTGCTGCTTTTTATATTTATCAGGATAATATCGTTTCGAATTTACAGTCGTAATGTAGGTTTACATTATTTTTCAAAAATATTCAAAAAAAATCCGATGATATGTATATGTATATTTTTACTGTAATTGATTTGCACAAAGCTAAATCGTTTTATTATTTTTTTTGGATATGCATTGACACAGTTAAACACGAATATTATGTACCATTGAACACATTTACGATAAATTTTCAATGATTATAATAAATGGAATGTATTCATCTTTGTTAAACTGGTAACTCGTAACTGTCTAATCACATTATCACTATCACAACACGAGATGTTCACAAGGACGCGTAAAATATGCTTTATGTTTGGCGTCGTTTATTAACGGTGAACTGAATTTTAACTGGTATCATACCATAAGCACATGTTTTTAATGATACGATTTATACACATAATTTTTGATCGTTTATATTAATTATGTTTCGTATATTATTTAGGCACTATTTAAGTTTACTATGCGCAATTTATTTTTGTAAGATTTGTTTATTAATTATATGTATTAAGAAACCACACACGAGTACTTTAAAAGATGGTAGAGATAATATTTGCGTACCACTATCATCCCTCCGCTGCCACCAAATTTGTTGTGGTTTATATTTTAATTAATAAACAAAATAGATTTAAAGTTATTAATTCCATGTTTTATGTAATAATATAAAATTTTAATTTTTATTTATTTTAGGTTTAATATAAGTATTTTTAACTAAGTTTATTTATTTCACATAATTTAATATTTAATTTACAATTTTATTTAGTATTTATTTAGTAGTTTTATTTATCATTTATTATAAGATATTTTAATGTTTTTAAGCTTAATTTTTAGCTCGGACTGTCTCAAACATGTCTATTCGCCCTTTTTATATAATATTTTGATACATGTGTATCGAGTACAATTACTAAATACAATTATTATTATTACTTATAGCTAATTACAATTACATTGATAGGTATGATTTTAGGAATCAGGGGTATACAACAAGGCACTTGCACTAACTTTTCATTTAATTCCTGTAAAAATTTACAAAACTTATTGGAATTCCACGTGCTATTAGATATTATTTTATAGTGCACGATGCCGTGGTCGTTAATGGCACATATAATTGTAGTATTTCGACCTCTAATAACTGGAACCTTTACTACAGCTTTCGTTCCTCGCTTTGATCGCGCGTGATTCCGTCGTAAATGTAGGTTATACCCACATTCATCTACGAAAATAAGTTTTTCTCGGTTCTGTTGAGCAAACCGAGAAAACTCTATCGCGTACATCTTCCGCAATTGAAACGTAGTAGCCGAATTGAAGTTAACACTTTCACTCGAAGCCATTTTAAGAGTTATTTTCAGTTTTCGTAGCGCATTATCAATTGTTGATTTGGATATTAATAAATAATTTTTAGTAGCCAACGTTTCTCTTATAAAATTTAAAATACAATTGCCTTCTACGCACGGCTAAATCAGATCCATGACCTCTGAAATAAGCTTTCTTACGGCATTTCCCCCACGTGCTCATTCAACTAGGACCTCTTCATTGCCTTATAGGTTCGTAAAATACTTTTCTCCGTATTTCCATTAACATCAGCCATTGAAGACGCTTCGACTATAGAATGTCCTGGTATTTACAAATAATATATATATATATATATATATATATATATATATATATATATATATATATATATAATATATATATATATATATATATATATATATATATATATATATATATATATATATATATATATATATATATATATATAATATTATATGTATATATGTATAACATACCTTGTTCATAAAATATAATGAACATTTCTTTTTGCTCCTTAGAAATTTTATTATATTTTCCACGACATGATTGAGATTGTGCTGGCACAGCGCTTTTTGAACTAGTTTCACTTGAACTCATTATTTAATATGTGTATATTTAAAATTGTAAGATAACAAATCTAATTAAATGTAATATCGAAATACTAATGAGAAATTCAACGATTTTTACACTTTATATAGTCAACATAACTGCAATCTTACCAATGAACCAACGGATTCAAAAACCAATGAATAAAATCATTAAAAATAGACCGGATTATTCAAAAACACAATCGACAAACCTTGGCACATTTAAAAATTGCAATTTTATGAAAGTTTAATTTCATTTGGAAAAAGGTTAATTTGAAATGGAAAATTGTTAATTTTAATTCAAAAAAGTTTAATTTATATTCTTCAATGGTTTAATTTTGTTTGTAAAAAATTTAATTTCAAATGAAAAAAAAAAGTTTTAGTGAATTTGAAATAAATTGTAATCTGTTGGAAATAGTTTAATTTAATTTGGAAAAAGTTGCGTTTAACTTGGAAAAAGTTCAATTTACTCTGGAAAAGCTATAAC